>JASJET010000009.1:7530000-8046801 GCA_034092305.1 Diaprepes abbreviatus
TTTTTTTTTTCATCCTAAATTAAATTTCTTTTTGAGATCGGAAATGATACATCGAGATTCTATGCACGCATTAAAAAAAATTTATCTCCATCCGGTGAAGAGTTATCGTAATTTTATGGTACAAAAATTGGTTTTTGCAAAATTTCTCGGCCCTCGATTGAAAATTTTTTTTTTTTTAAGTAGATCTTCAAAATATAAAACAATACAACCAATTTCCATTAAAATTGAGCATTGTATCTTAATTAGGAAAGCAGAAAATTGAGGTTGAATTTTCAGATTTGACATCGAATTTCTCGGAAAATAAAAAATTCACAGATTCTGGGTTTAACGTACTTTTTTAGAATGATAATACCTATATTTATGTTAAATTTTTAATCGGTAGTTTGTTGATAAATGTCTTTTTTTAAAAAAAAAAATAAAAACATTAAATTTTTCCAAAAAAAATATCTCGATAACTAGTGGCGCCACCTATAACTTATATTATATGAATCTACAAGTTTTGTTTGAAACATTTTTCGATGTAGCTTTTACTTTTCAAGATAAACTCAAAAAATCGGAAATCTTGACAATTTTTGGTCCACCATTTTTTTCGCACAGGCCTTTCAAAGTTACCATCGAGATATGTTTTATAGGATGTCGAAATGAAGACATTCCAATAAAAAAACCAATGTTACATTTTTGTTACTGACGAAATTCTATCTTTCTATCTGTATATCTGTTATTCAGCCCGGCGCCCTATTTGTACCTTTAGGTAATTTTTTGCTTTACTTTTAATGCAAATATACCACTTTTTAGTATTAGGGTAAACACGGGCAAATTTAATCGCAGGGTAAATCGAATCAGAATAAAAATTTAGGCTTTGTTTCTGACTCCATCTTTCTTAGATGTAGGTACTTTATGCATTTTATCTTTGGACGGAATAATTTCTATTGTATAGTGTCTGTTGTAAGTTAACTATTTAAATTTGACAGTTTTTTACAGATAATGTTTCTGCACTGGAAAGGACCTCTATTTTCAAAAAATGAATAAATTAAGTAGTGGCTTTATGATAGTGGCAAAAAAGTCTATACAGACCAGATCAACAGTTTTTCTTAACTTAAAAGGTCCCAAGAATTGATATGTCTGTTTGTAACTTGTTATTTTCGTTGTTTTTTTAAGATAGGATGCTTTTTTTTCTCAACGTTTTCTTACTCGGATTCGGTATTTGAGACATTTTATACAAAAAAACCCCGCGAATTACCAGAGTTGACTTTACAGATTTTTTTAAGGGTTACACACTTCCCATCGATATAAATTTCATTGCTGTCATTTCCGATTAAAGTCGGGCTTGATACACATATCATAATAAACGATGTGGAATAATTTGGAATATTGCTTGCAGAACAAACTGTTTTACATTTTAACTTACCTTTCATAAACAAAATTTAAATCGATCTCTTTAATATTCGGATAGGGTTCTTCCATGGGATTCGTCGTTAAAACCGTTAGTTTGTGTCTTCTGTCAGCCAATGCTTTCCAAATCGGTCGGAAAAATACATTGTGGCTGAAAGTGGGCACCGAAGCTATGAACAGTATATTAGCACAATCAGCTGACTTTAAAAAAATCACTGTTATAATAACGTATCTTAAAACGAACATAATGGGAAATATCACTTAATTAAGTAACCTCTTGTAAGATATTGAATGGAATTAAACAGATTTATAGTTATTGTTCTTGTAAAGGATATTATTGTTTACTATATAAATACATTTCTTGCAGGGATATTGATCGATAAGGATGATGATTGTTAATTATTGATGTTAATGCACTTAAAATAAGTAGGTTTAAAGCTGCGATGGTAAATAAACTGTAATAATACGATGACTTCGGAAATATTTGTTATGCAATTTTTTTTCTGATGGAATGGAAAATTATATTACTGCAATAAAATAACTTTTAAATATTTCAGATGGAGGTTATTATAGGCTACTTTGGCTATTATTGTATTGACTCGCGTTCATCTCGCTGTTGTTATACCGGTTCTTAGGGTATAGGAATGTTGACAGTTTGAAGGTCATAGACAATGATATTTCTTGCGAAGTAGTAGATATCTGTTGGACTTCCATTGTCTTTATTTTGTTGAATATCACGACGTTTCGGCTAGTAGTTATCTCTAGCCGTTTTCAAGTGAAACTGAAAACGGCTAGAAATAACTACTAGCCGAATCGTCATGATATTCTATAAAATAAAGACAGTGGAAGTTCAACAGATATCTACTACTTCACTGAAATGTTGACAGTTGCAAATGCCGCAAGGAAATTTGAAAATTGATAGCTGTTAGATTCCGCTCACAGTTCCTGATAACTTGTTGTCCCGTAGCACAGTCGTTCGTTTCCACCAAGTTGTATCCTTTGGTTGCATATCTGGTGAACCCTAGGTGCCGATAATCCAGTGTATACTACTGGCCTTAGGTTAGACTGAATGCTGCTTTCGTCGTTGAACTTGGGAATTGTTCAAATTCTGCATTGAAGGAGCTATGGAATTCGGGAAGGAAGTTTTCCTCATGAATCACGGTTAAGTTTGGTCGATTACCGACCCGGGGTGGCGGTAAGGATCCCACCAAACCGTCCGACCAGATGTGAATTTCTGGCCGCCTCACCTTTCTTCTCGCTTCACCTGGGAATTCGAAGCGTTGAGCACTTAAATTTGAAAGAGATGATTGAGTGTTGCAAAAAATTCAAAAGAGGAGATTTGGGATGCGTCTTGAGAGAGAGCTGAGATGCTTTAGACATTTACTTTTGAAGTTAAGAGACATGGCTTTACTAATTACCCGGTGACAGGATAATTTCCGGGGCAGTTTAACTATACTTTTTGTTGATGGTCAGTTTTTTTGATCCGCAAATATACCTAACTTTTTGAAAAAAAATGTATTTAATTTATTGTTTGCCAAAAATATTTACCATATTTTGATTTTTTAAATCACCGTAAGACGTATTTTTTCTATGTACAGGGTGAGTCAACGATTGGATGAAGTAAGTTTGTGCCTTTTCGGTGAAATTTACAAAGAAACTATATTTATTGTTTGATACAGTTTATTTTTACGCAGATTTTAAAAATATTTAGGACTCTACAGGGTGAGCCAAAAAACTAGGACAGCATAAAGTTGTATTTTTTTAAATAGAACACCCTATATACGAATCATATTTTCGATTTCGCTTATAATTTTAAATCTTTTTTATTAAAGGTTTACTATAACAAAACTTTATAGTTTCTGAGATAATTAAGTTTAAAGAAAAAAAGTCACATTTTCAAGCATCAATTCAATTCTATATAACGTTTTCAATTTTGTGACAAATATATTCAAATTTGGAATTTAGCAAGGCCAAGGACAAATTAACATAATTTTTACCTAATATTTGCAATAAAAGCTACAGGGTGTTGAATACATTGGCTCAAATTTGAACAAATTTAAATGAATAAATATTTTTTTTTTAAATGGTACACCCTGTATATTTTCATGTTATTTAATAGAGTAATAAAATCTCTAAAAGTTTTGTTCAATATATCCTATCCTATTTATAATAGTTTTTGAGATATTTCAGTTTTTCTTATTTTCCATACTTTTTTACAGAAATAGTCTTCATTATCATAGTAGCCATGGCAAAAACAATGTGAAAGAATATTTTTCTGTGTGTCAAATTTATAACCGCAATCGCTTCTTTTGGTTTTTATGTAGTGTAGTTTGTTTTTTTTTGCATTCGTCTTATATTGTAAAATGAATTTTCCAAAAAATGAGTTAATAGATATGATTTATACAATAGGAGAGGCTCAAAAAAATTGCCTTCCTGCTCAAAGAATTTACAAAATGAAGTATCCTGATCGACGCCAGCCTAATACCCATACTTTTCAAAACTTAATGCAAAGATTTGATTCTTCTGGTACTGTTGATTATCCAAAACATAAAGTGGTCAACAAACCAGTAACTAATGAAAAAAAAGAACTACAAGTATTATTAAATGTTCAGGAAAATCCTTATATTGGTAGCCGTCAGTTAGCAGCATTATGTGAAACATCACAATCCACCGCTAATCATACTACCAAGAAATATAGGTATCATCCATATCACATGAAATTACACCAAGAATTGCATGGACAGGATTTTGAAGGTCGTGTAAACTTTTGTCGTACAATAAATGCGGAGATTCAATTAAATCCAAATTTATTATGCAAGGTAATGTTTAGTGATGAAGCTACTTTTAGAAGTAACGGTGCCGTAAATAGACGCAACATGCATTATTATGCCACAGAAAACCCATTTTGGATTAGAGAGGTGCAACATCAAAACCACTGGTCATTAAATGTTTGGTGTGGTATTCATCATAATCGAATTATTGGACCCTACTTTTTTAATGAACCACTAAATGGCCATAGTTACCTGAACTTTCTACAAGAAGAACTACCCCAACTGCTTCAAGGTCTCGATAGGGATGAGCTCGACAGTATGTGGTTTCAGCACGATGGTTCGCCTCCGCATTACCATCGTGAAGTTCGTGCGTTTTTGGACCAACGATATCCGCAAAAATGGATTGGACGTGGGGGTTTTATTGAGTGGCCACCAAGATCTTGCGACATCACCCCATTAGATTTCTTCCTATGGGGTTATATTAAAAATAAGGTGTATGTTAATCCACCAACAACAGTGGAAGATATGCGAAACAGGATTAGGGATACCTGTAGAACAATAACGCCACTAATTTTGTCCAGGGTCCGAGAAAATCTGCAAAAAAAACTAAATTTGTGCATTGCACAAGAGGGTCGTTTATTCGAACACTTATTAAAAAGAAATAATTAATCTCAGTATTTAATAGGTATTTTTTTGTTTCAATTTAGTATAAAAGTAAATATGTATTTGCCTTGTCGTTATTGTTGTGTTAATTTTTTCACATTATGTTTAATTAAACTATTGCCGTTGTAATATAACGAATAATGTATTTCATGATATTTAACCACATTCTGTTTGTTTCTGTAGTTTCTTTTTATTATTTTACATGGCTACTATGATAATGAAGACTATTTCTGTAAAAAAGTATGGAAAATAAGAAAAACTGAAATATCTCAAAAACTATTATAAATAGGATAGGATATATTGAACAAAACTTTTAGGGTTTTTATTACTCTATTAAATAACATGAAAATATACAGGGTGTACCGTTTAAAAAAAATATATTTATTCATTTAAACTTGTTCAAATTTGAGCCGATGTGCTCAAAACCCTGTAGCTTTTATTGCAAATATTAGGTAAAAATTATGTTAACTTGTCCTTGGCCTTGCTAAATTCCAAATTTGAATATATTTGTCACAAAATTGAAAACGTTATTTAGGATTGAATTGATGCTTGAAAATGTGACCTTTTTTCTTTAAACTTAATTATCTCAGAAACTATAAAGTTTTGTTATAGTAAACCCTTAATAAAAAAGATTTAAAATTATAAGTTAAATCGAAAATACGATTCGTATATAGGGTGTTCTATTTAAAAAAATACGACTTTATGCTGTCCTAGTTTTTTGGCTCACCCTGTAGAGTCTTAAATATTTTTAAAATCTGCGTAAAAATAAACTGTATCAAACAATAAATATAGTTTGCTTTGTAAATTTCACCGAAAAGGCACAAACTTACTTCATCCAATCGTTGACTCACCCTGTACACAAATAACCAGTTTTTCGAAGTCTCGAATTGGTATTGATTATAGCGCAAAACAAGTAATAACAAAGAAAAGTGCATTTCGTCAATGGTAATAGTATACGATCACTGCCGCAAAACTAATATATATATATATATATATATATATATAAATATATATATATATATATATATATATATATATATGATATATATTTTACCTAGCGCAAAAAAAGTATGGGTAATTGGAACGATGTCGCAATACTAGTAACAGAAGAATAAGTAGGGGGTAGTAGAGCGTAGTCGCAATACTAATGAAATCTGCAAAAAAGTATGGTCAGTTAAATCTCTGTCGTAAAACAAGTAATGGTAATTAAATGTTGTACAAGAACAAGTTATGAGCCGCAAGTAAAGTTTTATAACTTTTTTTTTTGAGCGTAATGTTTCTGGAGGGTATGTGTTTTTCGATATAATTTTGATTTTTTCACGATAATAAGAATATCTACTTTCTTTTATTATTCGCGAAAAATTACCTGTATTTTATTTGTTATGGTTTGATTGGATATGGGAAACTCAGTTATGTTTTTTGAAAATTTCTCGACTTTTAAGTGCCAGATCCCGTTCTACCGCAACCTCCTTCACGTATACGGAAAATACACGATCTTTGGCCGAACAAAGTGAATCTCGGGTCCCTTTTTATCCCAAAAAATTACCCAGGGAGTCCGTAAGCAGGTACTTCTTATGTCCGCACTCTATTTTAAAAAAGGGAAAAAACTCAGAAACACTATTTAATCTGAATGTTGATTTTCAACAATATTCCACCTTTCAGTTATCGAAGTGTAATGATAGCTTACTCAGAGAATGACGGGCAATTTCACAAACGGATAGGGGTGTTATAGCTCAATTTCTCTTACGCACGCGCCTAACAAATATCTTCGTAGGTTTATAGACTCTTCTAGATGATCTGGAAGATCTATGCTGCCGTCAGTAAGTTGTTTTCTTTTCTAGAAAGGTTTGTTGAAAAATGAAGACTTGAAATTCCTGTTCCGTGAATGATTCGTCTACGAAAATTAGAATCTTGCCAAGGAATACGATTAGTAAATCGAAATTCAGCTGTGAAAACAGCCTTTAGAGACCAAAATTCTATTTTTCGTTGAGTTGTTAAAATCCAGCGGTCCTGCCTATGCTGCTTAGGTTTTCTTGCTTCTGTGTGTGCATGTTGCCTGACTTCTAGCATATTAATGCTTTGGTTAGCTTCAATCTACTGAAGTTTGGATAGTTCGATAGTTCTTTATTGGCTTACGAGTCATTACAATTCCTACAAACTCCCATTTTATGTACAGGGTGAGTCAACGATTGGATGAAGTAGGTTTGTGCCTTTTCGGTGAAATTAACAAAGAAACTATATTTATTGTTTGATAGAGTTTATTTTACGCAGATTTTAAAAATATTTAGGACTCTACAGGGTGAGCCAAAAACTAGGACAGCATAAAGTTGTATTTTTTTTTAAATAGAACACCCTATATACGAATCGTATTTTCGATTTAGCTTATAATTTTAAATCTTTTTTATTAAGGGTTTACTATAACAAAACTTTATATTTTCTGAGATAATTAAGTTTAAAGAAAAAAAGTCACATTTTCAAGCATCAATTCAATCCTAAATAACGTTTTCAATTTTGTGACAAATATATTCAAATTTGGAATTTAGCAAGGCCAAGGACAAGTTAACATAATTTTTACCTAATATTTGCAATAAAAGCTACAGGGTGTTGAACACATCGGCTCAAATTTGAACAAGTTTAAATGAATAAATATCTTTTTTTTTTAAATGGTACACCCCTGTATATTTTTATGTTATTTAATAGAATAATAAAAACCTTAAAAGTTTTGTTCAATATATCCTATACCTATTTATAATAGTTTTTGAGATATTTCAGTTTTCTTATTTTCCATACTTTTTTACAGAAATAGTCTTCATTATCATAGTAGCCATGTAAAATAATAAAAAGAAACTACAGAAACAAACAGAATGTGGTTAAATATGACGAAATACATTATTCGTTATATTACAACGGCAATAGTTTAATTAAACATAATGTGAAAAAATTACCTATTAAATACTGAGATTAATTATTTCTTTTTAATAAGTGTTCGAATAAACGACCCTCTTGTGCAATGCACAAATTTAGTCTTTTTTGCAGATTTTCTCGGACCCTGGACAAAATTAGTGGCGTTATTGTTCTACAGGTATCCCTAATCCTGTTTCGCATATCTTCCACTGTTGTTGGTGGATTAACATACACCTTATTTTTAATATAACCCCATAGGAAGAAATCTAATGGGGTGATGTCGCAAGACCTTGGTGGCCACTTAATGAAACCCCCACGTCCAATCCATTTTTGCGGATATCGTTGGTCCAAAAACGCACGAACTTCACGATGGTAATGCGGAGGCGCATCATCGTGCTGGAACCACATACTGTCGAGCTCATTTCTATCGAGACCTTGAAGCAGTTGGGGTAGTTCTTCTTGTAGAAAGTTCAGGTAACTATGGCCATTTAGTGGTTCATTAAAAAAGTGGGGTCCAATAATTCGATTATGATGAATACCACACCAAACATTAATGATCAGTGGTTTTGATGCACCTCTCTAATCCAAAATGGGTTTTCTGTGGCATCTATTTACGGCACCGTTACTTCTAAAAGTAGCTTCATCACTAAACATTACCTTGCATAATAAATTTGGATTTAATTGAATCTACGCATTTATTGTACGACAAAAGTTTACACGACTTTCAAAATCCTGTCCATGTAATTCTTGGTGTAATTCCATGTGATATGGATGATACCTATATTTCTTGGTAGTACGATTAGCAGTGGATTGTGATGTTTCACATAATGCTGCTAACTGACGGCTACCAATATAAGGATTTTCCTGAACATTTAACAATACTTGTAGTTCTTTTTCTTCATTAGTTACTGGTTTGTTGACCACTTTACGTTTTGGATAATCTACAGTACCAGAAGAATCAAATCTTTGCATTAAGTTTTGAAAAGTATGGGTATTAGGCTGGCGTCGATCAGGATACTTCATTTTGTAAATTCTTTGAGCAAGAAGGTAATTTTTTTGAGCCTCTCCTATTGTATAAATCATATCTATTAACTCATTCTTTGGAAAATTCATTTTACAATATAAGATGAATGCAAAAAAAACCAAACTACACTACATAAAAACCAAAAGAAGCGATTGCGGTTATAAATTTGACACACAGAAAAATGTTCTTTTACATTGTTTTTGCCATGGCTACTATGATAATGAAGACTATTTCTGTAAAAAAGTATGGAAAATAAGAAAAACTGAAATATCTCAAAACTATTATAAATAGGTATAGGATATATTGAACAAAACTTTTAGGGTTTTTATTACTCTATTAAATAACATGAAAATATACAGGGTGTACCATTTAAAAAAAAAGATATTTATGCATTTAAACTTGTTCAAATTGAGCCGATGGGTTCAACACCCTGTAGCTTTTATTGCAAATATTAGGTAAAAATTATCTTAACTTGTCCTTGGCCTTGCTAAATTCCAAATTTGAATATATTTGTCACAAAATTGAAAACGTTATTTAGGATTGAATTGATGCTTGAAAATGTGACTTGTTTCTTTAAACTTAATTATCTCAGAAACTATAAAGTTTTGTTATAGTAAACCCTTAATAAAAAAGATTTAAAATTATAAGCTAAATCGAAAATACGATTCGTATATAGGGTGTTCTATTTAAAAAAATACAACTTTATGCTGTCCTAGTTTTTTGGCTCACCCTGTAGAGTCCTAAATATTTTAAAATCTGCGTAAAAATAAACTATATCAAACAATAAATATAGTTTCTTTGTTAATTTCACCGACAAGGCACAAATCTACTTCATCCAGTTGTTGACTCACCCTGTACAGAAACTAAAGTGAGATTAACAAATTTTGAACTTAATCTAACAATGATATGACATTAGACCTTAATCTAACTTAAATATGTGAATGGTATTCTCTCTGGGACATGTCGAGAACTGTGGTAACTGGTCGTTGGGGTATATTTGTCTGTAGAAAGGGCACGGCGGAAGGCATTTCGGAATGTGTTGTTGAGATGGATTGGGATTTTGCTGAAGAATTTATCCGTTGTTGTTCTGGTCAATTCAAGTAGGCATCTGTAGTTCGCGGTGGAGTTGGGCTGTCCTCAAAGAGCATTAACGATGATACGTAGCGTCTTATTCTGGACAACTTGTAATTGGTAGCGTCCGGTTTTGGGATGTGAGCCCAGAATGGTACTTCATACATCATCGCTGGGCGGACAATGGCTTTGTATATCGCCAATTTGTTCCTGATAGACAGCTGCTGCCCCTGCCAAGGAGTGGTACAAGGAAGCTAGTAATCCATATGCCTTTGTCTGTGCCTCTTCTATTTGATTTTTCTATATCAGCTTTTTGTTTTAAGTCAGACCCAGGTACGTTACCTTATTGGACCATGGGATGGGATTGTTGTACAGGAGGAGTTGGCCGTGGGACTGCTTTCTTCATTTAGAGAAAAGTATTACATTTTTACTAACAGCACGGCCAATAAGAGCAATTATGTTAGTTTCTTCGTAATTGTTATTTGTTATTAGTTTAAGTTTCTAATTGTAAATATTTTCGTTTCCTATTTATTTTGTTAATAGATTTAAGTGTTTTGAGAAACTTATTTTGTTTAATTTAGTTAAAATCTTTTATGCGATTAAACTCACAGACGCACTGCTGTGAGAGTTTTAAAAAGGAGATATCATCTGACTAGATAATTAGCAACCTTGCCTAAATCCTGAAGTCCTGAGTTAGGGTTATAGTAAGCTTAAATAATCGTATTTGTTTGAAATAAAGCTGCAAGAGAGAAGAGGAACGTCCAGACTTCGAGCCATTGTCTTTGTAACAATTATTTATGTATTTAAATAGCTACGAAATTAATATGGGACAGCAGTATGATTGTAGACAGAACGGCCAGCGCTACCAAAATATATCATTTGCAGAAGTTTAGGATCAAATATTGTCATAGGAGTACTTCGAAGGGGTACAACGTCAATTTTGATGAATAAATTTTCGCCAGGCCCTAGCAACGGAGCTGATTGTATTCATGGAAATAATTTTACCTTATCTTCTTTAAAATCTATATTTTTTAATTAAAAAATACAATAATGTTTGTAAGTTTATTAAATAATTATAGCAAAATACAAAAAGGTTTTAACAAAAATAAAGACTTTTTTTTACTAATTAATCGAATCAGTCTAATCAGTTTTTGGTAGTGATTAGCAGGGTGCCAATAAAGACTCATTGTTAAGGAATCACAGAGGAGGCGATAAAATAGAAATTGCACTTCTTAGGCGAGTTTAACAAAAAAATTGACACTTTACTATTAAATCTTAATTTTAATTAGTCTTTTTGTTTTTATTTACTTTTTTATTACTTGTTCTAATAGCGCAACTAAAAGCTTTTCGAATCAACCGCGCAATTATGCTTATAACGATAAATACTAAGCATATTACACCAAAAATAACACCGAAAATATCCAGCATGTATATTTTCCAGAAAGGCATGTCTAACATTGGATTTCTAAAGTGTTTTACACCTTTGTGTCTTATAACGTATTCCGTCCACCAAACTGCTTTCTCCAAATTTGGTATGTCTACGTCTCTAAATATTTCTCCAAATTCTTGAGCCTTCTCAGCATATCTAAAAAGTACATTTTTAGGTATTATAAAACATAAAAATAAAATTTTTATAAAACAATTGAACCGACTCTAGAGCCATCATGAATTTGACTGAACCAATTTCGTCTAAAATAGTACGGAACTACCGCAACAATTTCCTGACCACAACGCAAAAAATTTGATTCAAATTTGTGCCGCCTTTCCAGAGTCATTGACAGACATATGTAAAAAATACGTGATGGTAGAAAATGGAATATTTTATCACACCAAAGAGTGTTCTGCGAAAAAATTTTATGATATATGAAAGTATTAAGATTTACAAGCATTTATCAAAGAAATATAAAAGTATTGAAATCAATAAAAAATTTTTAATGAAAAAAGGATTTTTTCAGGGTAAAATATATTCCAGACTATACCTAAAGTTCCTAATTTCTGTCAGTGACTTATTTAATACCGGTCACCAAAGCGCCGAAGCAGCGTCTATTAACAGGGCAGGGAATAAAAACTTAAAACGCATTGTTGTCATATTTCACGAGCCTTAAATAGCAATCAACTGGTTGCATTTAAACTAGCACAGTGATGTCGCCTAACATGTACTTGGTTTCTTATCACGAAGATAATGGATATGGCAACACACATACACGGAATGTCCATTTTGAGTAGATTTGAAAATAAGCGTCTCAACCAGGGGCGGATCCAGCCTCTCTCTTTGGGGGGGGGGGCGGTGATATCACAAAAGTACAGTATGGCAAGAAAAACAAGTTATCAACGGGGGGGGGGGGGGGAGTGCAAGCAGCATACTCATTTCTAATATAAAAGGCAGAATGGGTTCTATTTTCCTGAACTCAAAGCTCTTGGGAGGGGGGGGGGCGATCACAAGCATACAGACTCCTATACTGCTCCAGTGCCGCAGGTAACTCAGAACTGCCGTAAATCTAATTATATTTCATTATATTTAAATATATTTTATAAATTTACTGCAACATAGAATTTCTGATAGTTTAATTTTATTTCTGTCACTGAGAAAAGTACAACTTACAGTTTTTTCTTAGTGATTTATCTTGTTTGCGCTTGTTTTTATATATTATTTGAGATGAGTGAGATACCCAAAAGATATGACTTTCACCTCTATATTTATTCCAAAATCGTTGAACCAGGGCATTTTTTCCTCAACGAAAAACTTATTACGATGAATGTTTATGATGTCTTAAGATATCAATATCTAGATAATAATGTTAAAAGCTCTGTTGAGATATGTTCCAACATGACAGGAGTTGGAAAAATCTACTATGTACCGAATACTGAAGGAGAAAAAACGACTGGAATTGTTAGTACTCCCAAGCCACATTCGATCACAGGCAAACGAAAAACCTCGTTGGAAGAAGAGATGAAAACTGCAATTAAAGGGGTTGTATATACATTTTATTATGAGAAGCAGATCCCAACCATCTATAAAATTCTAACTAAAATTATTGAAGACCGCGATTTACCTGAAATTAAAAGAACTGATCTCTGGAAATTGCTCAGAGAACTTAATTTTTGCTGGGAAAAAACCGGATAGAAAATCTGTTCTTATAAATTGTGTCCGGAAACTGTTCGTTGGAGACGTAAATATCTCTCTCAAGTAAAAGGTAGAGTTGCTATAAATAACACAATTAATAAAATTAGTAATTTAACTAAATTTTTGAAAGATTTATTTGAATAAAGTTACTGCGGAAAATTGGGAAAAATCCATATAATAAAAGAATAAAACAAAATGTGAGAACTCGATCTCATAATCGGTGAGATAGAGGAACCAATTATAATTAATTTTAGCGAAGATAGTTTCACTGACTTTGATTAGGAATTAGATACGTAATGTTTACTAGTGTAAACACAATTTATTATTTAAATTTTTGTTTTTGTTGTATTTTATTGTTTAATGTTGTTTATATGTTTTTTTTATATATTTTTATTTAGTGTGTCCCCACTCTTTAATTTTATGTATATTTAATTCTAATTAGCCGTAAGTTTTTTATTATTTTATTATTGTGTTTGTGTCTTTTTCTTAAGCGTGTAGAATTAACATGTTTATCTTATTTTTTTGGGGCTATCGTATTTGCATATATAAAAGTAAATTAAATTAAGATATCAGTACAATAGAAATAAAAATAAGTAGGTCTAATTTTAATTACAACATAAAAAAAAGTAATTACATTTGAATCTCTTTTTAGTGTTTAAGTGTAATTCTGCAGATTGTTTAAGAAATAAATAAACTGAAACGTCCAATACCCTAAAAATGTTTTTAATTAATAATAAAATGACCGATAGCCCCAAAAATATTTTATTATTATATGGACGAATTGATTTTTTTATATATGTTTAACTTTTTGCATTTTTGACAATGGATATTTTATAAGTATTTAAATTATAACTTAGAATTTTTTGAGAGAATAATCCTACGTTTTAGTCTATTATTATAGACCGGTATTTTTGATTATAAAATTTCTAACCCATTCCTATGACAAATATATCTGTCTAACAAATTTTGCTAAAAACACCGGACTAAAGAACACAGGTAGTTTGCGAAGAGAAAAAGAGTAAAAAATGATTTATTGCTCTCTCTAGTTCTTGAATAAACTATAGTAAAAGAGGAAAAATCGGGTCCATTTTCCTAAACTCAAAGCTCTTGGGGGGGGGAGGGCGATCGCCCCCCCCCCCCCCCCCCCCTGGATCCGCGCCTGGTCTCAACTGGGTTTTCGTATTGTTTGAATATTTTATTGAGTTATTATTGATTCATAGATACATTTTGTGAGTTCGCATTCTAATTACTATACTTTCGTTTTATATAGATATTGTGTTGTATTGTGTAAAAATAGTTTGTTATAGAGTGTTATAGTGTATATTTGGTGTATATTTTTGTGATAAACTATGGATATTAACGAACTTTCAACTAGTGGTGCGCCTACCAAAAAATAGTCAGTTGATGTTAAAAGAACGAATAATGGTTCAAACTAAAAAAATAAAAAAATAAGACAGAAATCTTAAACGGATTCGAAAAAGTTATTAATTAAGAAGAGTGGAATTGTTTTATGGCGGCGAAAATATTTGGAAAAAATACGCGAGTTTCGGGAAAAAGAGAAAAAATTTTATTACATTGACGAAAAATGGCACAACGAAGGACACACGGTTGGGAAGGTATGGTAAGATCTGAACATTAAAAGTTCGAAGCAATCCTAGTGGAAAAGGTCGTCGTTTTATAATAATCCACATTGGAAGTCTGTCTAGTTTCTTAGATAGCGGTCTTAACGTTTTCAAATCTCAAAAATCAGGGACTAACATGAAGACATGACCGCCGGTGTTTTTGAGAAATGATTTTCTTCGATTTTAATCCTTGTGGAACCCGATATATAGTCGACGTCAGGAAAGAATTCCGACTTCTGCGTCTAAAAGGGTGGAGATATGCTAGTGGTGTAATGGAACAAATATTAATTATTTTACACTGTTCAATGTAAACTATATTCTGTTAAAATGAATAATTAAATAATCACTCTGTGAATAGATTCCTCGTGGGAATAGGGTAGTATATGTGTTTTTTATTACTACTCAAGAATGTCTAAAGGAAAATATAAATCATTATCGGGCTTAACTTTTATTATCTTTGCCGTTTAAATGTTTTCTTAAAAATACATTAACTCAGTCAACTTATGAAGACCTAAAAGATCCTCTCTTAGAATTGCCTATAAATCTTTCTAAGTAATCCTGCCCTGGTTATGTAAATAAAACCGAAAGATAAGGGAGGTTTATAACATATGGTATATGCACAAACCGTTAAAATGTCTTAAAATATTGAACGATTTTCCCATTATTAGGAAACAAAAGAATGATCAAATACACCCACTATAATAGAAATATATCGTTTGGTCATTTGTAAAAAGAATTTTGATTAATAACTGTTTTTTCTATTCACAAGAAATAACGAGTTAAGATGTTTATTGCCAAAACAGCCAAGAAAAGTGAATAGTTTTTTTACAGTCTTTAACATATATTTTTTTCGTTATAGGAAGACGTAGGTTAGTTTGTTTTACTATTATTTTATATAAAAATTAGGATTAAGACGCTCAGAGGCCAATTCGAGAATCGAGCATTCGGTATAGAATAGCTAACGCCCTCAGCATGTAACGATCGAAACCTTCGAACTTTAAGGGAATGAAATTGTCGGTTACAGGACGTACGACCGAAAAAGTCACTAAACAGAGGGGTGTCGAGGGGGTGTAAGATTCGAAGACACTCTTTTAAGGAATAGTAAATTTCAGTCATAATTTAAATGTCGCTAGAATGGTACCGTGAGTACCAGTGCCGTAGAATAATTACGTCACGGGTATAATCGTCGGGAAAGAAGGTTATCTTTGTTTAATTTGGGAAATTAAGGGATTATCGTGTGTTATTTTAGTGGAGCATTTCGCGATTTTCATACGGTTTGATTAAGTAATATAAATATCTGTTTTTCGCGTTTTATTTCTTTTTCTGTTTAATATTTTAGTAAGCTATTTATACGTTTTTTTTTAAATTGGGTTTTATATTTTTAGTTATTAAATCGGTCAATAAGAGCAATTCTGTTAGTTCTGTTTTCTCATTGTAAATAGTTCGGTTTTTCTATTTATTTTTCTTAATAGAGTATTATTTTGAGAATTTAATTTAATTAATAACCTTCTCGCGAATTAACGTGCGGACGTACTGCTGTGGGAGCTGTAAACAAGAGGTGTCAACTGTCCAGCTAATTAGCAACACTGCCTGAGTCTTGAAGTTCTGAGTTGTGATTGGTAAGCTTAAATAACCGTAGTTGTTTGGAACTAAAGCTGCAAGAGAGAAGATGCACGACCAGAATTCCAGAGTGTCTTTATTACTGTGAAATTTAATTATAGGTTAACAAAATAGTTACTAATTAATATGGGGCAAAAATGATTAACGCGACTTCAATATGTATTTTGTAGGAGTCTATGATCAATGTCACAGTGGCTCCTCTCAAAAAACGTTGAATTTGACGAAACAATGCTTAAAGTGCTGTTGCTAGATTTAATAGGGGTAAATAAACAAAAATATAACAGTGTTGAGACTGCCGCCGCACCATTGTGAACTTAACCCAATAGAATTAGTATGGGCGTAAATAAAGAGTAAAGTGGAACGGAAAAACAAAACATTCAAATTAGCAGATTTCAAAATATTATTGAAGACATTTACTAACATGACGGCCAGTGATTGGAAAAAATATGTCGGTCATGCTAAAAAAGAAGAACAAAGAATGTTGGAGTTGGTCATGATCACCAATGACGCTGATAGTTTCTTAGATCCAGATATGTCTTTTGACAGCAATTTTGCCTATGTCACATTCCTGGGGATTATGCTAGATGTACTCTGGTTAGTCCGAAACGAACAAATTAGAAGGAAAATACACTGGACGCCAATCAGAGGAGCAAGTAAGAAACAAACTTTCGATTAATATGCATAAAATACCTTAAGGGCACCTAAAGTGCATATAAAATATCTTAAAATGACAACTCTATATTGTAAAGAAAATATAGGACAAGTGCAAAGCAATGGGTGTAATTGACACCTGGAGCAGCTACATTGGGTGAAGACTGAAGGTTTGTTAAGGCTTAATTGCCTGGAAACCGGAGGCCTCACTGAATAACCTTGGACTGCCAGCAGCCTCGGCTAACGATAGACCAAAGAAAATCGGTAGGACCTTCCGTCCTGGGGGGTTTCAGTAAGAATCCGACACTACCTTTCACACTTTGTGAAGGGACCAGGCGCGGATCCAAGGGGGGGGGGGCGGTGGGGGCGATCGCCCCCCCCCCTCAAGAGCCTTGAGTTTAGGAAAATGGACCCGATTTTTCCTCTTATACTACAGTTTATTTAAGAACTAGAGAGAGTAATAAATCATTTTTTCTCTTCACAAACTACCTGTGTTCTTTAGTCCGGTGTCTTTAGCAAAATCAGTTAGACATATATATTTTTTATAAGAATGGGTTAGAAATTTTATCCCCAAAAATACCGGTCTATAATAATGGACTAAAACGTAGCCTTATTCTCTCAAAAAATTCGAAATTATTTAAATACTTACAAAATATCCATTATCAAAAATACAAAAAGTTAAACATATATGAAAAAACAAATTTGTCCATATAATATTAAAATATTTTTGGGGCTATCGGTCATTTTATTATTAATTAAAAACATTTTTAGGGTGTTTCAGTTTATTTATTTCTTAACCATCTGCAGAATTACAAGTAAGCACTAGAAAGGGATTCAAATGTAATTACTTTTTATATATTGTAATTAAAATTAGACCTACTTATTTTTATTTCTATTGTACTGATATTTTAATTTAATTTACTTTATTATATGGAAATACGATAGCCCCAAAAAATAAGATAAACATGTTAATTCTACAGAAAAAGACACAAATACAATAATAAAATAATTAAAAACTTACGGCTAATTGGAATTAAATATATATAAAATTAAAGAGTGAGACACACTAAAATAAAAATATATAAAAAAATAAAAAAACATAAACAACATTAAACAATAAAATACAACAAAAACAAAAATTCAAATAATAAATTGTGTTTACACTAGTAAACATTACGTATCTTATTCCTAATCACAGTCAGTGAAACTATCTTCGCTCAAATTAATTATAATTGGTTCCTCTATCTCACCGATCATGAGATCGAGTTCTCATATTTTGTTTTATTTTTTTATTATATGGATTTTTCCCAATTTTCCGCAGTAACTTTATTTAAAAAAATCTTTCAAAAGTTTAGTTAAATTACTAATTGTGTTATTTATAGCAACTCTACCTTTTACTTGAGAGAGATATTTACTTCTCCAACGGACAGTTTCCGGACGATTTATAGGAACAGATTTTCTATCTGGTTTTTCCCAGCAAAAATTAAGTTCTCTGAGCAATTTCCAGAGATCAGTTCTTTTAATTTCAGGTAAATCGCGATCTTCATTGATTTTAGTTAAAATTTGGTAGACGGTTGGGATCTGCTTCTCATAATAAAATGTATATACAACCCCTTTAATTGCAGTTTTCGTCTCTTCTTCCAACGAGGTTTTTCGTCTGCCTGTGATCGAATTTGACTTGGGAATACAAACAATTCCAGTTGTTTTTTCTCCTTCAGTATTCGGTACATAGTAGATTTTCCAACTCCTGTCATGTTGGAACACATCTTAACAGAGCTTTTAACATTATTATCTAGATATTGATATCTTAAGGCATCATAAACATTTATCGTAATAAGTTTTTCGTTGAGGAAAACGATTTTTTAATAAATATAGAGGTGAAAGCCATATCTTTTGGGTATCTCACTAATCTCAAATAATATATAAAAACAAGGACAAACAAGATAAATCACCAAGAACAAACTGTAAGGTGTATTTTGCTCACTGACATAAATCAAAGTAAACTATCAGAAATTTTATGTTGCAGTAAATTTATAATATGTATTTAAATGTAATGAAATATAATAAGATTTACGGCAGTTCCCAGTTACCTGCGGCACTGGAGCAGGTACGTTGGAGGTTTCGGTAACGGTTTTATTACTCTCTCTAGTTCTTGAATAGAGTATAGGAATGTGTATGCTTGCGATCGCCCCCCCCCCCTCCCTCCCAAGAGATTTGAGTTTAGGAAAATAGAACCCATTCTGCCGTTTATATTAGAAATGAGCAACTTGTTTTTCTTGTCAACCTGTACTTTTTTGATATCACCGCCCCCCCCCCAAAGAGAGACGCTGGATCCGCCCCTGGAGGGACCTATGCAAAGTTTCCCCTCCAGGAAAGAAAATTGTAAGGGTTGATAAAAATGTGAGGAAATAAATTTAACTTAAATAATATATTTTGATATTCCCAAGAAACTTCATCATTTATAATTTTCTGAAATGCACATGCCACTGGAATTGATTCCCTTGACGACGCACAACCTCTGACACTTTATATGCGAGGGATTAGTCACTGACAGAAATTACGGACTTTAGGTATAGCTGACTGTTATAAACATTTTCTTTTCGCGACATTTTAGTTCAAATTTTGTTGTTGACATTATTGTTATTTTATGCTCTGAGATTTTTAATACTGTCTATGCTAACTGATTCTTAATTGATATTTTTTTTTTAATTTGATTCACTTTGTTACAAAAGTTATTTTTCGCAAATTTTATTGAAATTTTATATGTTAATTTGTATTTTATTTTGTTAATATTGCTAATGTTTTTTACCACTATTCTTTAACTTCGTTCGTTATTTTTTTTTTGTTTCTTGATTGTGCAAGTTTTACAAGTTTGGTGGTTTTTATGTTAAGATTTTTAATTTCGCGTTCTTGACATTTTTGTTTTTTTCAATTATGTTTGAATTTTTTTTTGTTTTTCTGTATCCTTGGTTTATCAGAACTTGTTCTTTTAAAACAATAAAGTCTACTTTGACTTTGATAAGTAGGTACTGTTCTTACTTTGGGTTTTTAATGACTTCATATACAGCTTCTACAACAGAATTTTCAGTGATGTTGTGCTTACTAACTGACACACCATATCCACGATGAACCATCCTTTTAACATTCATATGCTGGTCACCAAAAAACGAAATTCCTACCATGGGTTTGTTAAAGTAAATCGATTCTTGCATGGATTGCAGACCACCTTGGGTTATGAATGCTTTTACATGAGGATGTGCTAAAAAACATGTTATATATTATTACTAAAAACCAATTTTTGGCCGTTCTACTGAAAGTTTTAAGATACGGCAACACTGTACAAAGTAAATAATTGAGAGTGTGTAAATATTTATGTTGTGCGTTTAAAGCTTTGGATTGGGAAGAGAAAGGCATTATAGATGGGGAAAGATTGATTCATCTTAGATTCGCTGACGACATAGTCCTAATATCAGACGATCTACAAGAAGTCAGAGAAATGCTAGAAGAACTACAACAGGCAACACAAAGAGCAGGTCTGAAGATAAATTATAACAAAACAAAAATGATGATAAATTTAGTACCAAGTGAGCCAATAAAAATAGAAAATGAAATCATCGAAATTATCTAGAAATATAACTGCCGTGGTCACGAAGTTCAGATTGGCAGGGACAACCAGACGTGTGAGCTATCCAGACGAATAGCTTTGGGATGGGCTGCTTATGGAAAACTCAGGGATATATTCAAGACAGAGATACCCATAAACCTGAAACGGAAAGTCTTTAACCAATGTGTTCTCCCAGTCTTAACATATGGAGCGGAGACACTAACATTGACGAAAACAACTGCTAATAATACAACGCAGAATGGGGATCCATGTTGGGGGTGTCCTTGAGAGATCGGGTCCGAAACGAGGGAGTTAGGAGGAAAACGAGGGTAGATGATGTCATTGTGCGCATTGCAAGGTTAAAGTGGAGATGGGCCGGACATGTGGCTAGAATAGGGGAGAACAGATGGACGAAAAGAGTTTTGGAATGGCGACCGAGAGCGGACAAACGCAGTCAGGGACGACCACCAACCAGATGGACAGACGACCTCAAAAGAATAGCAACAAATTGGATCGCAGTGGCTCAGAATAGAGGAGGATGGAAATTTCTTGAGGAGGCCTATGTTCAGCAGTGGACAGAAATGGGCTGATAATGATGATGGAATATTTATGTTAGTATCACGATATTATGACAGCCTCACATCTAAGCTTTCGTAATTTTGAAGGTAATTTTGAAAAAAAAACGTGTTCTTAGAATGTCTGGGAACTGATTTAAGAGGAAGAGAGCCTTTGTTGTTTGATGCCCTATTTTAAGAGCGTTAATAAGTGTCAACTGTGAAACACCGTATGGCACGAGATATCAGACATTTTTGGCTATCTCACATGGCCAATAGTATGAGTCTACTTTACACAGTATTGCCATAAGTAAATACTTTCAGTGTTCCATTGATTTCTTGTGTACCTAAAACATCTTGTTGTGAAAACCATTTTCCCGTCTTGACAATTTTAGATAAATTTGGAATTTCTTCGTTAATTTTCCATAAAATATTATACGGTAACTTGGCAAAAGCTTTTACAAGTTCAGCTATTGTAGTGTCATTTAGGTTTTCTTTTTTTAAATTGCTTCCTAAGCTAAAATATACTGCTCCGTTTTTGGAATTATCCAAAAATTCTTTTATGTCCTAAAAAATACGGATGAGTTATCTTCACTTTCACTATATATATATACATATATATATATATATATATATATATATATATATATATATATATATATATATATATATATATATATATATATAAAAGGGGAAGAGTAGTTCTAGGGCTGAATGAAACTCTGTTTTTTACAAACGCCAAGCTTTCGGAAGTTTATTATTTCATTCTTCAGGGCTGCAATACAGAATAGTTCTGTTGATTATAATTTTAAATTTTACAATGTATGATATTTAATAATAAAAAGAAAATGATTCTAAATTCAAAGAATTACGTGCAAATTGAGTCCATTTATGGCTTTTAGAAATTGAAACGGAAAATTCATGTAGAAACTGTTGATTTTTGCATAATTATTACATTTTATTATTAAAATGGTTTTTTAAAAACACTAATATATAATTTTATCTTGTGGGTCATTTTAATTGTACTGAATGTAGGTTTATCTGATAAGAAAATCCTTGAAACACTCTTTTGGTAGATGGGATATGTCAGAAATGTCTAATTTTATTTTAGCGGTAATTTTGAATGTGGAATCATTATGTTTTATAAGAAATGTTAATTTTAATTTTAATTTATAAGTTAGGTATTTAATAGTATTATTATAATATTGATGAGATTTATGTTTATTTAATTAGTAATTAAGTTCCTATGAGTATTGTTGCGTTTAAAAATTATAATAATTGTAAGAAGGTAATAGGAAATGATTAATGAAAATTATTTATATAGAACAAAGAAGGTTAGAAATCAGTCTACCAATCTCTCGCCTTCTCAATATTCAAAATTGCAAAATATCTACTAGCAATGTTATGGGGAAGTGAGAAAAATGCACTTACGTAATTTGTAGAAAACTATGGAGAAACTGTGAAGTCAAGAGGCTGGGAGAATTGTTGTCTTGTATTTTTATTATTTAAGGTGGACAAGAGATGAGAGTAGATTACACTGAGATTTTCAATATCTTTTCTTTTGTTGATACAGTTATCATCTAAATAAATTTCTACCATCTCCAGAAAATGCCTTTTATTATTATTTTGTTCTTTGTTGATCACCTCAACACTGACAAACCTGTGATCCTCATCGATTACATGTTCCGATAAGGTTCATGTCCTCCTATGCAATCTACAATCACTCCTGTGTCTGGTGATTCTATCTTTCAAAATAGTTGAAGTTTGACCTATGTAATGTTTATCACAGTCTATACATTTTAAACGGTATACTACCCCTGATTTGTTAGGGTTGCTATCCGTGTCTTTCAGTCTGGAGAAGGTTTGGCCAACTGCTAATATGTGTTTACCACATATTTTTATATTATTATGCATAGAAAGAATAATATATATATATAAATATATATATATATATATATATATATATATATATATATATATATATATATATATATATATATATATATATATATATATATATATACAATGTGACCAGTAAAGTCCGCATCATATGGTTTTTTGTATTAATAGCTTTAGTCGAAATTTGACTTTGGCAACAATTTCTGCTTCAGTTCAAAAGGGGGGGTATATCTCAAAATACTGAAAAAAGTTATTAGGAACAGTTTTTCTAAATGCAATTTTTAGTCCATATGCAATTTCAGCGGTATAAGATGATTTAGATTTTTGCCCATTTTTTGTAAATTGCACCACTGTTCAAAATAAGATTCAACGCAACCTACATAAAACTTTTTAGTTTTGACAATGCTTCATCCCAGACATATTTTGTTTAAAATAGCGCCATATTAAATGTGTGTTTTTCTACAAAATCCAAATAGAGCTATTAAAATTTGGTCACGTGTGATGCAAATTTTATTTGTTTTTGACCCTGTATAACGTAACTTTACAAATAACTATTTTTAACCGACTTCTAAAAGAAGGAGGTTCTCAATTTGTCGAGTATGTATTTTTTTATGTACGAACACTGATTACTCCAGAACGGCGGCACCGATTTGAATAAAATTTTTTACGTTATGTTTAGGAAGATTCTGCGGTGGTTGCATATTTTTTTGGATGAAATTGGTAAAGTAATATCCAAGATGGCGCTGACAATATGGCGGCCAAAAAAATTAATTTTGTTTGAATTTCTCCAAAATTGGTATGGGGAAATTTTTGGAGTCCCACACAATGAATTTGAAATTATTTTTAAGAAATTCAATATGGCAGATCCAATATGGCGGACAAAAAAATTAAATTTTGTCTGATTTTCTCCAAAATTGGTGTGGGGGAGTTTTCGGTGTCGCACATAATGGATACAAAATATTTTAAAAAAATTTAATATGGTGGTTCCAATATGGCGATCGAAAAAAAACAATTTTATCCGATTTTCTCCAAAATTGGTACGAGGGAGTGTTCAGGGTCGTACATAACTAATCTGAAATTATTTTAAAAAAATTCAATATGGCGGATCCAATATGGTGAACAAAAAAATTAAATATTGTCTGATTTTCTCCAAAATTGGTGTGGGGGAGTTTTCGGGGTCGCACATAATGGATACAAAATATTTTTACAAAATTTAATATGGCGGATCCAATATAGCGAACGAAAAAAAAAACAATTTTATCCGATTTTCTCCAAAATTCAAGAACCAAAGAATTTTTAGGGTGATTTACAACTTTGGATGAAATGAGTACTTTTTTGCCACCTTGGAGTCATTGCGAGGTACACTAATTTCGATTAGTACTTAGTTCAAATTTATGGATATCATAATGAATTCTAAAACTAAAAATAGAAATATAAAATTTTTATAAAAAAATTGAATCGACTTGTAAAAGTGCACCAAAAAGTGAAAAAAACTATAAATTTTTATATGAAACTGATCTTTTTGAAGTCGGCACCAAATTATTTATTTATAAATGAAATAAATAACTACTAATATATACAGATTATGGTAAGAAAGCAATTATAAATAAAGTATTTTTAATCTGTTTACGCAAATCACAGTTTGTCAGGTATTAGTTTGGCGCCGACTTCAAAAAGTTCAATTTCATATAAAAATTTATAGTTATTTTTTCACTTTTTAGCGCACTTTTAGAAGTCGGTTCAATTTTTTTATAAAAATTTTATTGGAAATGTAGTTTGTATCTAAAAGTAATACATATTAATATTAAAAAAATAGTTTAATTGAAAAGACTTAAACTTTCTAATAAAAAAATCATAATATAAAAATTAAACGCATTTAAAATTTATTTTCCACCTAATGCAGACTTTACTGATGACATTGTGTACTTGTTTGTTATAATGTGTATTACTTTTGGACACAAACTACGTTTTTAAAAATAGTTATTTTATGAAGTCAGGGTCAAAAGCAAATAAAATTTGTGATTGTGTAGAAAACACATATTTAATCTGGCGCTACTTTAAAGAAAATATATCTGTCATGAAGCATTGTCAAAACTAAGAAGTTTTATGTAGGTTGCGTTGAGACTTATTTGGCAAAAGTGGTGCAAATTACAAAAAATGACAAAAAATCTAAATTATCTTATACAGCTGAAAATTTGCATACGGGCTATAAATTGCATTTAGAAATATTTTTTCTAATGACGTTTTTTCAACATTTTGTGATATAACCCCACTTTTGATTTTTTTTTGAAAAAAAATTAAAATTTGATAGATAATGCTAATTACGTGACTACTATTTTTTTTTTAGTTAATTTTCATCTCGATCGAAGCAGAAATTGTTGCCAAAGTCAAATTTTGCTTTTTCACTTAAATATTCAAGGCTTGCCTAACAAGATTGACACGCTCTCTTTATTTTTAGATAAATTGTTGTATAATTTTATTTGTATTAGTGAACACTGGTGCACTGCCAGTAATTTGAAATGTATTAAAATTAATAATTATAAATTAATTTCCTCTTTTTGTAGGTCTGATCATGTTCGTGGAGGAGTCTGCATGTACTCAAGAACTGACATGGAGTGCAAAATGGTTAATGTTAATGATTTTTGTAGTGAGATCAATGCTCAGTTCTGTGCTATTGAGGTCCCTCATCTGAAATTGGTTATTTTAACAGTGTACAGATCAGGTTTGGGTAACAGTAACGTGTTTATGGATGCTTTCGAGGCGGTGTTAAACAAATTATCACAGTCGTATAATAATATCATTGTAATGGGCGATTTTAATATTGATTTTAGAACAGAGTCCACCATTTTGTCAGAGCTAACTTGTATTATTAATTCCTATGGTATTTTTGCCACAATATGTGACTACACTAGGGTGACCAGTGATTCCTCAACTTATATCGACAACATTTTGACTAATATTGCTGACGAGCTCTACAGTTCTGGAGTGCTGGATCCATGTCTTTCCGACCACCGTGGTCAGTTCATTGAGCTAAGTATGGGGATGGGAATTAGTGTTCCCGAACGGGTTAGAGTAAGGCCTATGACAACAAAGGGAATTGATTCTATTTTGGGCGACTTGAGTGTGATTGACTGGGGCATTTTCTATCAGAATGTCGACTCTGAATGGCTTGCTTGGCATCTGGTTTCGGTTTGTCAGCAGCTGATCTGCAAGCATCTTCCTATGAGAGATGTCTTCACCGATAGGCCTCCTGTTCGGTGCTTTAATGAGACATTAAGGAAAATGAGGGATGAGCTCTCTGTGGTGAGGCTTTTGGGCGATGGGAGCACGGAATTCCGGGATTTGTATAAACTTATGAATAAAAAGTACAGACAGAAAGTTGCTTCTACAAAGAAGGATGCATTTGGGAGTTTTCTGGAAAATTCGCAAAACAAAGCAAGGGATGTTTGGAGAGTTATTAACTATGAGAGAAATCGATCTTCACATAATATTTCTAGTTCATCGCTCAGCGCTGGGAACTTTGGTGAGTTCTTTAGTAAAATAGTATCCGACACTATAAAGGATCTACAGATTGACACAGAAATACAAAATGCTATGGTTTCGTCGATCCCAAATTCGGTGCATTCTTTTGCCCTTTTGCCAGTTACGGAGTGTGATGTTTGGAGTGCTATACGAGCTCTCAAAAGGTCGAACTCTTTTGACATATATGATATGAGTAGCGCTATTCTGAAGGAGATTAGTGTGTATTTGGTCAAACCTTTGAAGCATTTATTTAATTGTAGTCTGGCTCAGGGTAATTTTCCGGAGTGTCTAAAGATAGTAAGGACTGTTCCTTTGTTTAAAAAAGGAAATGTCGATTCCATGGAAAATTATAGACCTATATCTTTTATTCCGTTATTGGGGAAAGTTTTTGAGGTAATACTGAAAAACAGCTCGAGTCGTTATTTGGTACATCACAATTTTTTGCATCCTTCACAGTTTGATTTTCGCCGGAATTTTTCGACAATTCAGGCAGTTGCTGCGGTTGTGGAGGGCGCGGTTGAGAGATTAGAAGGTGGGGAAAGCGTGGGGCTCTCACTGTGTGACCTCAGTCGTGCCTTTGATTGTGTTTCTCATGAATTTTTGATTAGAAAGCTTCATAGATACGGTGTAAGAGGCGTTCCCCTCGATTTGCTTTCATCTTTCCTGTCAAATAGAAGGCAGGCAGTCGCATATGGTGGAGAGCTTTCTGAGCCTACGGCGGTACGATGTGGAGTGCCGCTGGGTTCGGTATTGGGACCTCTTCTTTTCATTATATATGTCAATGATCTCTTTAGGTATTTGTCACCAGGTCTGTGTATTTGTTACGCTGACGACACGGCGCTAATTTGTAAAAGTAGAGACCCAGAATGTTTAATGAATGAAATGTCTGTTATGGGAGAGCGTGCGAGATGTTGGTTTGCTAATAATTCCCTTAAATTGAATGAGGAAAAAACACGGAATTTGTTTTTCATGAATGGACGTGGAGTGGTTGATGGTTCTTCGGTGACATTGTTGGGTGTCAGTTTGGACGATGGTTTGAACTGGAATTCTCACATTGCATTATTGAGGAATAAGTTGGCATCCTCTATTTTTGTTCTCAGGCAACTTCGTGGCTCTCTTCACTGTGACACCCTTCTCTCTGTTTATTATTCCTTGTTGCATTCTCATATTTCGTACGGAGTTCACCTTTGGGGTTGCTGTGTGGGCGCGATTCAAATCTCTAGAATGCAGAAGAAGGCTATTCGACTTGTCTCTGGTATCGGCTATAGGGACCACTGTAGGCCACACTTTATAAAATTGCGGGTACTAACGTTGCCTAGTTTATTTATCTTATACCAACTACTGGAGATTCATAAAAACCGTGGAAAATTCCACCAAAATTCCCACTTTCACTCTTATAGCACTAGATCAGCTAATTTAATTAGGCCTTCGAGGTATAGATTGGAGAGATCTAAGAAAAATATACTGAATGTGTCATTGTACAACACGTTGCCTGAAACATTTAAAAATTTAGATTTTATGAGATTTAAAATTAAATTAAAGGAATTTTTGTTAGAGCATGCATTCTATTCGGTGGATGAGTACATGGAGACTCCTTCTAGAGCTTATTGTTAGGACTTTTTTAATGTAATTTACAGATAGTTTTAACCTTATTTTTATTTTGTTTTGTGACATATTACAATTGTATTTTTCTGTACAAAATGTAATGAAATAAATTTATCTATCTATCTATCTATCTATCTATTTATATATATATATATATATATATATATATATATATATATATATATATATATATATATATATGGAATGGTTCGAAAGTAATGTATAGAAACGGCAACAGTAAAACCGAATGTCTGGTTGAGATATGTCGATGATACCTTCATTGTATGAAAGGGCAATGATCAAGAACTTAAAGATTTGCTTGAAACATGTAAATAACATTAGACCTACAATTAAGTTTACTATGGAAAAAGAGGTAAATGATCAATTGCCTTTCCTAGATGTCATGGTGAATCGTTCAAATGAAACTGTAGATATATATATATATATATATATATATATATATATATATATATATATATATATATATATATATATATATATATATATATATATATATATATATATAGACTATATTACTTACTTTAGGTAAAGATTTTGGTGGATTAATATGCATTCCATTTCCAATAGTAATTGTATTAGGCATAAGGGGCCTAAGAGAATGGAAAAGTGGATTGGTGGCAATGAAGAGCATGCTCAAATTATTCTGTATTTCTTTCATAGGGGGAACAGTTTCCCCAAAATATTGTTTCAAAAGTGCGTGCTCCCTTGGGAAGGTAACATAATTTATCAGTGCTCGAAAAACATTTACATAAATAAGACTCTGTAGTCTTTCCCAAAATGACATTTGGTTCAGATCTCCGAGTGGCATATTAGGGTCGGGAGTCACTACTGGGTGACTTGGGTTTCCAGCGGTGTCATGGAAATATCCGGCACAATCCAGGGAGCTGACACCTAAAATATAATATAAATTCTCTAGTTTCTGGTGTTTTGTTTATTTAGTTTCCAGAATTATAAAATTAAACGGAATTTCTCACCAACTCAGCTATATATATATATATATATATATATATATATATATTGTTCCGGACGACCGGTATTTAAACATACTGTGCACACTGGATTATTTCAAAACCTTTTATTAAAACTTCCATTCTGACACTTGTCAAATAAATCAAGTTTCCTCAACGACGTCTCAAACTAAAGTGTCCACGAAAGTCGATTTGGAACCTTTATATACCCTTTTTCCGGATATCAGAAAATTACGGATCTTTCTAGAAGGATTTTCATACTACATGGTATAATAAAAATAAGAAAAAGGAGTAATGTGGCGATTTTTAGACTTTCTGTCACAGGCGTTCGATGTTAAAAATAAGGAAATCGAATTTCCTAAAAAGTTCCAGATTTTCTTTCATAGACGTCTCCTAAGGGAATTAACAAAGGTAAAATTAATTAAATAAATTATGAAATCGTAGAAAATAAACCTAAAACCCTTCAAACTATAAACACAAACTAATACTATGAAATTTATAATGCTATAAAGTTCGTTACATTGCCTCCTTCTAACCCTTGATCGTCCCGATCAACCTTCTTGATCTTGATAATGGGCCAATCTGTCAAGATGCACGACTTTCACCTTGCGGAATTCGGTACACTTAATCGTTTAGTAGGATCACTACGTTGTACGAACCTTCTCCTGACTGTTAAAGCTTTAGTGAACGTCCTTTGGTTCCTTTCGGATTGTACAACCACACTTTTTCACTAACCATGAATCCACCAGTATTGGATTTGAGATTATAGCGGGTCTTCATTATGTCGCTTTCTATTTGTAGTGGTCGTGGTACCTTTTCGACGATGACCTGGACGACGTTATTCTTCTGTAATTTCTTTGTGGTCGCGGTCCCTCTCGACGTACCTTCTCGAGGATGACCTGAA
Organism: Diaprepes abbreviatus; assembly: GCA_034092305.1. Classification (NCBI taxonomy): domain Eukaryota; kingdom Metazoa; phylum Arthropoda; class Insecta; order Coleoptera; family Curculionidae; genus Diaprepes; species Diaprepes abbreviatus. Next base: position 7,559,920 of record JASJET010000009.1, read on the forward strand.
GGACGTTCTTCTTCCGTAGTCCCTTTCACAGTCGCCGTCCTTCTCGACGTACCTTCTAGAGGATGATCTGAAGAACGTTCTTCTTCCGTAGCCCCTTTCGTGGTCACGGTTCCTCTCGTCTCATTCTCCACGGTCGCCGCGAGTATTCCTATCTCTTCTATAAAGGGCTTTTCTTCTGGTAAAAACTCATGTTATTTGAATGATACCGGTGACTCTGACCCCTTCTTCTGGGTCTGGCATAACCCACTCTAATGCGATAACCGCATATTTTAACTCCATCGCAAGCCTTAATCGCAACTGCAGCATCTTTTTTTTCCTTGCAAACAATAAATCCAAAACAGGGGATACTGTTACCTAACCAGATTTGTTTAAGTTCACCATAAGGAGCAAAGATTTTCTTCAAGACGCTCCTTTGAAATTCATCACCTTTATTAGCAATATAAAACTGATAGCCATGAGGATCTCTGTCAGGAACAGTACTGCAACTAGAGTGGCTTTGTGAATACCCCTCTTAGCCACACTCCAACAACGAATTCTATTTCTAGTATGAAAGGTTGTGTTTTTGTTGTCATGTGTTTTTCGTTTGTTCAAAAATTCTTGCAACTCCCTCATTAGCTTGGGAAATGTTGACCTTTCTTATTATTCTTCCTTGGTTCTTTGAGGTCTGTTTGGCTATCTCAAACTGAAAGGCATAAGAAAGAGGATCGGAAATTTTCTTCAGTCGTGTCATTCTTAGAGTTTGACTTATTTCTGAGTCTTTCGATAAAACTAACTACTAACTCTTGCTTTATTTTTTCCGGATAGCTTGGGTAAGTCAAATTTATTAGTTTCATTATATCCGCCCTATATTTTTGAAGACTTTCGTTGTATTTTTGTCTTCTTCTTTAAAGTTGGGCCTTATAAGCTTCTTGGAGGTGATCTTCTCTATAGCACATTTCCAAAAGCTTCACCTCATAGTGCTAGAACAAGAGCACGTGCCTTCTCCGGTGAACTCCAATTATTGCCGGCGGAAGCGGCTTCGAATTAATGCACATAGGTAAGCCAAGGCACTTTGCCGTCGAAGATAGGTGGCTTCATCTCACTAGCTGCAGGAACACCATCTACCTTTATTATGCCTTTATGGCTACCTTCTCAATTTGCAAATGTAATTATTGCATCTGTTTCTGGATTCCCGTCACCTCATGTTGTACTTCGCCCTGTACGTCTTCGCTAGTTTTGCTAGTCTTCTGTTGCATTTCCTGTTCCAATCGCTTGACTAGTCTTAAGTTCCTGTCTCATGTCTCTGTCAGGTTTGTTTGTAGTTCTTGATTTTTTTTAATGTCTTCTTTCAACTTTTGTTTCATCTCTTCTTGGCTCTTGTTCATATATTCTTGGCTTATTAGCAGTGTCACCAATTCTTGTTTCATATCATCTTGGCTTATCTTTAATTCTTGTTTCATATCGTCTTGACTTGTCTTTAATTCTTCTTTCATATCGTCTGGGTTTGTTTTCAGTGTCATCAATTCTTGTTTCATAGCATCTTGATTTTTCGTCATATCTTTTTCAATTCTTGTTTTATATTTTCTTGGCTTTTTTTGATATCTTCTTTTCTGTTTCTTAGTTTCTACTGGCATTCAATTTCAGTTCACTTTTTTCTAATTTTTCAATCTGAACTCTTCCTCTCTTCTGGATTTGATTCCATGTCTGACACCAATTTGTTCCAGATGGCTGGTATTTAAGCACAGTGTACACACTGGATTATTTAAAAACCTTTTATTAAAGATTCAATTCTGACACATGTCAAATATTCAAATTTTATCAACGACATCTCAAACTAAACTATCGAAGAAAGCCGATCTGGTCCTTTTTATACCCTTATTCCGAATACCAGAAGATTATGGTCTTTCTAGAAGGGTTTTCATACCTCACGGTGTAATAAAAATAAGAAAAAGGAGTAATCTGGCGATTTCTAGACCTTCTGTCCTAGGCGTTCGATGTTAAAAATAAGAATATAGAATTTTCTAAAAAGTTCCAAACTTTCTTTCATATATATATATATATATATATATATATATATATATATATATATATATATATATATATATAGTAAGTCGATAAAAAAACAAAGAAAATATTTATCTCCAATAAAATCACAACAAATAGGATGGAAATAGTGTTAGTGCCTTGAGCGATAAAGTCAAAGCTTACTCTTGGTGTGATAATGAGATATTATTTACTTACCTATGAAAGGAATTTGATACCACCAACTAAATACCATCATCGTAGGCAGCTGAGCTTCGATAATCAACAAATCAAAGTGATTATCTTTGTTGTGAATTAAATTCTGACCTTCCGGGCTTAGGAAAAATTGGTGATTGGTATCGTTTGTATATTTTTTTAATGTCTGTGCTATTTCCAAGAAACTCTTTGAATCATTGCTTGCTGTCTCTATAAAATATTTAGTAAAATAATTACCTATTGTAATATAATTTTTGTATCTATATTATAATAAAGAGGTAAAGGTAGTTTCCGGAACTTGGATCCATTTATCAATTTTACAAATTCTTTCAATGCTGGAAAGAGGTAGGCTTAAAAGGAAGTTAAAATGAAGAAAAGTCCTTATATTTGAACTCCCATCGATGTTTATAAAGAACTGTAAGATATATTGTAAAAAGGAAACACATTAAATTTAATGTAAATGTGCTGGAAGCAAATTTCACAAACGTCTATTAAATGCAATTAATGTAATACATTAAATTTAATAATTTATATTAATCTAAATTAATTTATTCCATTAAATCTAATGTTATCATACATTAAATTTAAAGTTTGATCATTACTTTTTAAGGTGACTACGTACATTAAATATACAGCTAGTGTTCATTGAGTTTGAGATATGTTATCACATATTTAATGCACTAACATCAATATGAGTTCAAAAAATTCTGTCACTACCAGGAAAGCGTGGAAATTTTTCCCAGAGGTAGGGGACCAGTTTCGAACTAATTGGTTCTGATCAGTAAGGGGCAGACATGTACATCTCACAATCAGTGTTGCCACAGACCCTCCTGTCAAATACGAGCGAGATTTTAAATAAAAGAGCGAGATTTTTTTGGTTAAAACTTCGGGCCTATAGCACTGTAAACTGTATTCAGAACAGAAAGTCGAGTTGTTACATGGTAGAACAAGAGAATGCGAATAGTAGTACATGCATCTCTCTCGTTTCGAACGTGTGGTGGTAAGGAGAAAATCAGAATTAAACTTTAGGAGTGAGAGAGCTAGCATGTACTCCTTTTCGCTTCCTCTTTCGTTCTACTATTAATGCGCGCGGAGCACTCAACACTACTTCTACTAGTTCACGCTTAAAAGCTTGAAATAAATCAGTCGATTACTCGACATTACATTATGTTAATTAGAAATCAAGACGTTTGGTAAAATCACGAGGAAAAAGTATCTTTAACTCCCTTTGCATTTATATAGGATAGAGGCAACCACATAAATATTAAAAGTGAAGCCACGTACAGGGTGAGTCAACGATTGGATGAACTAAGTTTGTGCCTTTTCGGTGAAATTTACAAAGAAACTGTATTTATTGTTTGATACAGTTTATTTTTACGCAGATTTTAAAAATATTTAGGGCTCTACAGGGTGAGCCAAAAAACTAGGACAGCATAAAGTTGTATTTTTTTAAATAGAACACCCTATATACGAATCGTATTTTCGATTTAGCTTATAATTTTAAATCTTTTTTATTAAGGGTTTACTATAACAAAACTTTATAGTTTCTGAGATAGTTAAGTTTAAAGAAAAAAAGTCACATTTTCAAGCATCAATTCAATCCTAAATAACGTTTTCAATTTTGTGACAAATATATTCAAATTTGGAATTTAGCAAGGCCAAGGACAAGTTAATATAATTTTTACCTAATATTTGCAATAAAAGCTACAGGGTGTTGAACACATCGGCTCAAATTTGAACAAGTTTAAATGAATAAATATCTTTTTTTTTAAATGGTACACCTTGTATATTTTCATGTTATTTAATAGAGTAATAAAAACCCTAAAAGTTTTGTTCAATATATCCTATACCTATTTATAATAGTTTTGAGATATTTCAGTTTTTCTTATTTTCCATATTTTTTTACAGAAATAGTCTTCATTATCATAGTAGCCATGGCAAAAACAATGTAAAAGAACATTTTTCTGTGTGTCAAATTTATAACCGCAATCGCTTCTTTTGGTTTTTATGTAGTGTAGTTTGGTTTTTTTTGCATTCATCTTATATTGTAAAATGAATTTTCCAAAGAATGAGTTAATAGATATGATTTATACAATAGGAGAGGCTCAAAAAAATTGCCTTCTTGCTCAAAGAATTTACAAAATGAAGTATCCTGATCGACGCCAGCCTAATACCCATACTTTTCAAAACTTAATGCAAATATTTGATTCTTCTGGTACTGTTGATTATCCAAAACGTAAAGTGGTCAACAAACCAGTAACTAATGAAGAAAAAGAACTACAAGTATTGCTAAATGTTCAGGAAAATCCTTATATTGGTAGCCGTCAGTTAGCAGCATTATGTGAAACATCACAATCCACCGCTAATCGTACTACCAAGAAATATAGGTATCATCCATATCACATGGAATAACACCAAGGATTGCATGGACAGGATTTTGAAAGTCGTGTAAACTTTTGTCGTACAATAAATGCGGAGATTCAATTAAATCCCAATTTATTATGCAAGGTAATGTTTAGTAATGAAGCTACTTTTAGGAGTAACGGTGCCGTAAATAGACGCAACATGCATTATTATGCCACAGAAAACCCATTTTGGATTAGAGAGGTGCAACATCAAAAACACTGGTCATTAAATGTTTGGTGTGGTATTCATCATAATCGAATTATTGGACCCCACTTTTTTAATGAACCACTAAATGGCCATAGTTACCTGAACTTTCTACAAGAAGAACTACCCCAACTGCTTCAAGGTCTCGATAGGGATGAGCTCGACAGTATGTGGTTCCAGCACGATGGTGCACCTCCGCATTACCATCATGAAGTTCGTGCGTTTTTGGACCAACGATATCCGCAAAAATGGATTGGACGTGGGGGTTTCATTGAGTGGCCACCAAGGTCTTGCGACATCACCCCATTAGATTTCTTCCTATGGGGTTATATTAAAAATAAGGTATATGTTAATCCACCAACAACAGTGGAAGATATGCGAAACAGGATTAGGGATACCTGTAGAACAATAACGCCACTAATTTTGTCCAGGGTCCGAGAAAATCTGCAAAAAAGACTAAATTTATGCATTGCACAAGAGGGTCGTTTATTCGAACACTTATTAAAAAGAAATAATTAATCTCAGTATTTAATAGGTAATTTTATTTGTTTCAATTTAGTATAAAAGTAAATATGTATTTGCCTTGTCGTTATTGTTGTGTTAATTTTTTCACATTATGTTTAATTAAATTATTGCCGTTGTAATATAGCGAATAATGTATTTCATCATATTTAACCACATTCTGTTTGTTTCTGTAGTTTCATTTTATTATTTTACATGGCTACTATGATAATGAAGACTATTTCTGTAAAAAAGTATGGAAAATAGGAAAAACTGAAATATCTCAAAAACTGTTATAAATAGGTATAGGATATATTGAACAAAACTTTTAGGGTTTTTATTACTCTATTAAATAACATAAAAATATACAGGGTGTACCATTTAAAAAAAAGATATTTATTCATTTAAACTTATTCAAATTTGAGCCGATGTGTTCAACACCCTGTAGCTTTAATTGCAAATATTAGGTAAAAATTATGTTAACTTGTCCTTGGCCTTGCTAAATTCCAAATTTGAATATATTTGTCACAAAATTGAAAACGTTATTTAGGATTGAATTGATGCTTGAAAATGTGACTTTTTTTCTTTAAACTTAATTATCTCAGAAACTATAAAGTTTTGTTATAGTAAACCCTTAATAAAAAAGATTTAAAATTATAAGCTAAATCGAAAATACGATTCGTATATAGGGTGTTCTATTTAAAAAAAATACAACTTTATGCTTTTCTAGTTTTTTTGCCCACCCTGTAGAGTCCTAAATATTTTTAAAATCTGCGTAAAAATAAACTGCATCAAACAATAAATATAGTTTCTTTGTAAATTTCACCGAAAAGGCACAAACCTACTTCATCCAATCGTTGACTCACCCTGTACACTACAATAGCCAAGCTCTTCACTAAATTACCGATACTGCTCTTACAGAATTTATTAAGGTTGACTATTATCTATTGCTTTACTAACTAAATACTTAACATAATTTTGAAATATTTTCTTTTTTAAAAAATTTCGAATGTGAAAAATATTTGAAAAAACTCATGCGTTGTATCAATTGTAATTTTTGTGTGGCAGTATTAAAACGAGCGAAATTTAACAAAGAGGAGCGAGTGAGCAAATCATGAAGAAAAAGATTGGGATCTCGCTCAATCGAGCTAGGTGTGGCAACACTGCTTACCATAAGAAAATTGAGTCGTTTGGGCAACATATCGTACTAAACCAAAAGTTTAATTAATACAAGTTGCGCCATCTCCCGGAATCTCATGCAATGTACGTTATCGAATATTGAATATTAATGTAACTTCCAGTATTAAGGTATATGTGAATTAATTTTAATGTACACAAGTTGAAAAATCAATTACTTTATTGAAATTTAAGATACCATTTAATAAAATTTTATGTACAATGAACTGATATTTGGATGAATTGCTTTAAATTCAAAGTAAATGTAAATTATTTATAATTTTTGGTACAAAATCATAAATTTATTATAGAGTGGACATGAATTTGCATCAAATTTAAGGTTATTTTTAATAGTGTACCGAGGTAAAGCTCGAACCAAGAAAGCCATATGAGCTTTCTGGGCTTGTAAGCGAGTCTTTCGGTTTACATGGGGACTGACAGCTAAAGTGTCATTTTGGATATACACTATGGTGATCCGCCCCATGCTAACGTACGCCGCTATTGTATGGTGGCATAGTACAACAAAGCGCAAACACATTCTTCAACTTGACAAAGTTTAAAGAATGCCTTGTCTGGGAATATTGCGTGCGATGAGGACTGTTCCCACCAGGGCTCTTGAAATCCTGGTGAACTTGCCTCTTCTTCACTTAGACATAAAGAATGAGGCCCTGAAGATTGTTTACCATCTCAATTGCCTGAAACATCTTAGAATTGGAACGGGCGGCTACTCAGGTATCTGGGAAAGCGTGGTGGAGAAGTGTCCATCACTCCCCATGCGGACAGATTACATGATGCCGCCTTTAAAACCCAACCTCTCCCTGGAAATATTTCTGCCAAGTAGAGAGAAATGGGAGAGAGAGTAAAATCTTCCGGAAAATGAATCCTGAGGGCATACTGATGGATCTCGATAAGATGAAAGAGCTGAAGCCGGAGTATTCGGCAGGAGCATAGGAGTCAGAGGGTACTACCCTCTCGGACAATGTGCGACAATCTTTACAGCGGAAATTTATGCTATTTTGCAGTGTGTCCATCTCTGTGAGAGGGATATAGACAGGAATAGGGTAATACATATGCTTTGACAGTAAGGCTGCGATATTGGCACTGAAGTCCAGTGTCATAATTTCGCGACTGGTGTCTGAGTGCAAGGACGTACTGAGTGATATGACAGGGGACGGCTACACAGTCAGACTCGTATGGGTCCCGGGTCACTCGGGCATACGCGGGAATGAGAAAGGATGGAAAAGTTAGGTTCGGCAACTGAACCGTATGGACCCAAACCAATACGACCTGTCCCAATTGCTATTGGTAACAGGGAATTAAAATTATTGCTGAAAAGTAAATTTATTGAATCGTGGAGGGAAGCTCCTGGAATGAGATGTACTAATGAACATAGCTGGGCCTAGTGCATGATATACTAAGGAGCTTCTCTCCTTGGGAAGGAAAAAGTTGCGACTTGTGGTGGGATTACTGACAGGACAGTGTCACCTCTGGGGCCATCTTCATAGAATCGGTGGCGAAAATGACCCGCCGGGCAGATGGTTTTTGGAGGAGGATGAAACTGTTGACCATGTTCTCAAAGAGTACCCAGTACTCAACTGACTGAGATAGAGATATTTCGGAGATACAATTTTGTTACCGGAAGCAGTTGGGCAAGTTCAACTAACGAGGCTACTTGGATTCGCAAAAGCCATCGGCTTCGAATGACTTGCAGATATGATGGAATATAAAGGACCCAATAGAGGCCTAGGCATCGATGATCTAGTATCACCACCCCTTTTTCATTCATCCATTCATTCAATGTGGGTAAACGAATGATGGAGTACTTTCTCCGAAAATTACATGATGACGATGAAGTTCATTTAATTTTTGATCGTTACGATGATTTTGATGTTAATCCACAATAATAAAAAAGGTTTTCTAGATATGGAACTGGCGGTAACACCGCAGGTGGTAGCTATGTGAGAGATTTAAAAATAAATCTAGTGAATAACGATAGTAAATCTAGCTTGGCAAATTTCGTTTGCAAATGTTTACCACAGCACCTCCCAGACGTAGAAGCGTTGGCAAACAAAAATAGTAGTAGTATAAATAGCTAGCGGAATAGAACCTCGAGAAAATACACATGTTATTTCAAGAAATAAATAACCGAGAGGGTGTTGTGTTTTAATTAAGCAACCATCTTGAAAATATTCTATCTGAATTGCCCCCATCGACTTTAGTAAATTGCCAAATTCTAAAAACTTTCCTAAGTGTTTTTTCCTAGAAATCGATCGCATAATTTCGTCGTGGGACACCCTATAAATATATCTTACTAGTTGTTTTGGTTATTCTCTGACAGAATGGTAAATGGAAGAATTAGTATTTTTCTTAGAAAGTATGGTTGTAGTTTCGAGTATAAAACTGGCCACAAAATCAAATTTAACACATGTGAAGCCTTTAGCAATATCTATTTACGATTAATATTTACAATGTTATTTACTTACCAAAGAATTTGCTCTTCTCTATGTGCTCGTAAGCATAACTAATATCGATTTCTGTAAGATTTTTTAAACTAGGATCGTTCATAGGATCCGTGGTAACCAATGTTAAATTGTGACCCCTTGAAATTAATTGTCTCCAGAATGGTCTGAATGGTACTTGATGACTGAATGAAGCAGATGGCATAATTGCCAGAATATTTGCTCCATAACAATAACATTGTAATGTTAGGAAAAGAATAGAAGAAGTTATAAAATAATTGTGAAACATTGCCTATTATGGAAAATAAAATCAGTAATAAAGTAAAACTACTGTTTAGTAACTTTGAGTGATCCTATTTAATGTTCAAGTATTATCTTTTTAAAATACGTTATCAATACTGATATTGTTATGTTCGATAAGAATAATCTTAAATCTAATTAGCACCTGTGCGATGAATAGGTATAAAACGGATATTCTTTGGTTTATAAAAAAAAATTATATATTGGATCAGCAAGAAATTGTGTTTAGTTGTCACCCCTACAGAGTGTTGTTTGTTTGAAGGTCATAGACAATGATGTTTCTTGCGAAGTAGTAGATATCTGTTGGACTTCCATTGTCTTTATTTTTTGTTGAATATCACGACGTTTCGGCTAGTAGTTATCTCTAGCCGTTTTCAAGTGAAACTCAATAAATCCCTTAGCTACATGACTATTTATACTAAAAGTAAATGCAGTAGAGTATGACTGATATGGGTGCAATCATGCCTGCTATGGCAAAATCCCTTTTTTTTATGATACATTTAGTTTTAGTTTACAATTACTAAGAAGTGGTTTCCACACGTCTCTTATATCTATCTAAAGGGTTTTCCAATAAGAGGTGTCATTTTGAAAAGCCCGCTATTTCGGTAGATGTCACTTTTGAAGCTATAAGTTTTTGACGTTTGACAAGTAGAAACTACGCCATAAATAAAGATGGAACGATACACGCTTCAACAACGCATTGAAATTATTAAAATTCACTATAAAAATGGTGAAAATTTGGCAGAGACGGTTCGTAAAACTCGAACATTTTTGGGTCGTCATGAAGCACCTTGTCGGAGCGCAATAAAGAAATTGGTGAAAAAATTCGAGCTGTTGGGACAAGTTAGTTATGTGAAGAAGAAAACCCGTGCACGTCGCTCAAGAACAGCCGAGAATATTGCTGCTGTAGCCGAAAGTGTTGAAGAAAACCCAGGTTTGTCCATTCCTCGTCGTTCTTTGGAATTAGGGATTCCACAAACGTCATTACACCGTATTTTGCATAAAGATTTGGGTCTTAAGGCTTATAAAGTTCAGTTAACGCAAGAACTCAAGCCGGCCGATCATCAACAACGTCGTGCCTTTGCTGATTGGGTTCTTGAAATGCATGAAAATGATCTGGAATTCCATCGAAAAATCATCTTCAGTGATGAGGCCCATTTCCACCTCGGTGGCTTCGTCAACAAACAAAATTATCGCATCTGGGGCTCGGAAAACCCAAGAGTTATTGTTGAAAAGCCTCTCTATCCTGAACGTGTGACTGTTTGGTGCGGTTTATGGTCCGGCGGGGTCATTGGACCTTACTTTTTCGAAAATGAGGCTGGAGCAACAGTTACGGTGAATGGATTGCGCTATCGAGAGATGATTAATGATTTTTTATGGCCGGAATTGGATGGTATTTATCTGGACCACGTTTACTTTCAACAAGACGGCGCTACGTGCCACACAAGCAACGAAACCATTGATCTTTTACGGGAAAAGTTTCCGGGCCGTGTTATCTCTCGAAGAGGTGATCACAATTGGCCACCGAGATCTTGTGATGTGACACCTTGCGATTTCTTCCTTTGGGGCCACGTGAAAGACAAGGTCTACGCCAACAGCCCAGCGTCGATTCAAGACCTCAAAGATGGAATTCGTGAGGCTATCGAGGACATAGGGCAGCCACTTTGCGATTTGGTTATGGAAAATTTCATGAAAAGGATATGGTCCTGTAGACATGGTCGTGGTGGTCATTTGGCTGATGTTATTTTCCATCATTAACGGCATACCTTCCTCTTTATAATGTAATAAATATCCGATCATTTATCTTAAAAAATGGCATTTTTCTTTGAATATCACAATAACACCTCTTATTGGAAAACCCTTTATATCTAAAGATGGTTTACTAAAACAACTCGGGTTCTGATGTATAACCGCGGCTTCTTTGAATTTCCGTTTTCTCCAATGTTGTTCTCGGTGTAGTATTTTAGCTTCAGACCATTTTATGGGGTGTCCATGAGTCCAGGCATGGTTGGCGGCACCAGTTTTTTCTGTTTCTCCTCGAGATGTGCATTTTTGATGTTCTCTGATCCTTGCGTCAAGAGGTCTCTTTGTTTCGCCAATGTAGGAATTGCCACATTCACATGGTATCCGATATACACAGTTCTTCATGTCTCTTTGAGTTGTTGGTTTGACCCTAGTGAGCTGATTTCTCAGAGAGTTATTTGAATTGAAAACAACGTTGATTTTATATCGTTTTCCTATCCTTCTAACTTTTTCTGAAATGCCTTTAACATAGGGGATGTTCAATACTGGTTTTCGTTCTTCATTTGTTGTCGATATTGTCTTGTTTCTGCGTTGTTCAAGAAATTTATCCACTAGATATACTGGGTATCCGTTGGCTGTCAGATCATTTTTAATGTAATCTATCTCTTTCATCAAGTTCTCGTTGTAGTTGTAGAGAGTTAAGGCTCTATCTATGAGATTTCTTATAATTCCTTGTTTGGTGTTGCTGGAGTAATTAGATAAATAATTAGGGTATTGTCCTGTGTACGTGGCTTTTCTTTAAACCGAAGTTCGAATTTGTCTGCTATTTCTTTCAATCAAGACATCTAAGAATGGTAATTTATTTTCTACTTCTTTCTCCATGGTGAGTTTAATAGTTGGGCTGATATTGTTGAGATGAAAAAGGAAGTTTCGAAGTTCTTCGTCGTTTCCACTCCAAATAATAAAGGTATCGTCTATGTATCTGAGCCATAACTTTGGTTTCTTAGTTGTGGATTCAATTGCAAACGTCTCGAATCATTCCATGAAAATATTTGCGACCACCGGTGAGAGTGAAGATCCCATCGGTAGTCTGTCATCCTGGCTGTAGAATTTTTCCTTTTCTTGAAAGTAGGAATTAGTCAAACAACTTTCCAACAAATCCATAATGGCGTGCGGTGGTAAAGATGCTCTTTCTGCTAAGGTCTGGTCTTCTTCAAGTTTCTTTCTTATGATTTTTAGTGAGTTCTTAACTGGAACGTTGGTGTATAGGTTTTCCACGTTAAAGCTAATAAAATGGTTTTCTGGTTGTACTTCAATATAATTTCTACGAAATGTTGCGAGTTCTTAACCCAGGACGATGTATTTACTTGTAATGGTCTCAGGATTGGAAGAAGAAATTTGGCAAGTTCCGGGAACTCATGATAGGTCGTAAGAGCATGTCTTGCTTATGTGTTTTCGGGAGTCCATAAAGATGTGGAGTTTTGCTATGGTGTGGCGTCAACTGAGTCCAGATTATAAGGAATTATAATAAAGCTCGTAGATAGAGTCTTAACTCTCTGCAACTCCAACGAGAACTTGATGAAAGAGATAGATTACATTAAAAATGATCTGACAGCCAACGGATACCTAGAGTATCTAGTAGATAAATTTCTTGAACAACGCAGAAATAGGACAATATCGACAATGAATGAAGAACGAAAACCAGTATTGAACATCCCCTATGTTAAAGGCATTTCAAAAAATGTTAGAAGGATGGGAAAAAGATATAAAATCAACGTTGTTTTCAATTCAAATAACTCTCTGAGAAGTCGGCTCACTAAGGTCAAACCAACAACTCAAAGAGACATGAAGAACTGTGTATATCAGATACCATGTGAATGTGGAAATTCCTACATTGGCAAAACAAAGAGACCTCTTGACGTAAGGATCAAAGAACACTTGAAATGTACATCTCGAGGAGAAACAGAAAAATCTGGTGCCGCCAACCATGCCTGAACTCATGGACACCACATAAAATGGTCTGAAGCTAAAATACTACACCGAGAACAACATTGGAGAAAACGGAAATTCAAAGAAGCCGCGGTTATACATCAGAACCCGAGTTGTTTTAGAAAACCATCTTTAGATATAGATAGATATAAGAGAAGTGTGGAAATCACTTCTTAGTTATTGTAAACTAAAACTAAATGCAGCATAAAAAAAAGGGATTTTGCCATAGCAGGCATGACTGCACCCATCTCAGTCATACTCTACTGCATTTACTTTTAGTATAAATAGTCATGTAGCTAAGGGATTTATTAATTTTCAGTTGAAAACGGCTAGAGATAACTACTAGCCGAAACGTCGTGATATTTAACAAAAATAAAGACAATGGAAGTCCAACAGATATCTACTACTTCGCAAAAAATACAAACTATTGTAATTGTATTGAAGGACTTCTATCAGCTATAGTTTTTTCCTTTTGACATTTGATATTAGTTATACATTAGAATCCCGATTATCCGAATATCCAATTATCCGGACTCATTCGTCACGGCTTTAACTGCCGATATAAAAATGTTTTGATCGCGTAACAAGACATGTTACGACAAGTTTATTCCCGCTTCCGACCGTGTACTACCGCTCTCATTTGTTTATGCGATAGTGTTTGCTATTGTTTTATTTTATTTTTTTTTATAGCGTTTAACTGATCGGTTGTCTATAATTTTTGTTTCCGTTTTGCGTTGGAAATCTAAAATATCCAAGCGAAAAAGAGTAGTGTTGTCTCTTAAAGACAAAGTAAAGAAAATTGAGAATATAAAAAATGGTGAATCTGGCAGTAACTTGGCGCAAATATATGGTGTAGGAACTTCTGCGATATCAAACATTAAAAAGAATTCCGATTCCATAATGAAATTCACCTGTGCGCTTGAGAAAGAATATGGAACCTCGCAACCTAATGTCATGAAAAAATCTCAAAATGAAATTCTGGAGAACGCAATTTTTACTTGGTTCTTACAAAAGAGAGCATGCGGCCAGTCTATGTCTGAACCTCTTTTATGTGAAAAAGGATTGGATTTTAATCAAAAGCTTGGTGGTAATACTTATTTTAAGGCAAGCTGTGGATAGTTAGCAAGATTCAAATCTAGGCATGGACTTCGAGAACTGGAGATTCAAAGAGAAAAACTATCTACTAACGTTGCTTCAGCCGACTCTTTTGTAGACAAGTTAAAAGCATTTCTACATGAAAAAGAATACGATTTAGATTTTTTATACAATGCGGACGAAACAGGTCTTAATTGGGAAGCTCTACCAAGCAGATCATTAGCATCACGTCATGAAAATGCAACATCGAGGCACAAAGTTAGTAAGGACAGAGTAACAGTTACGGTTTGCGTGAACGCTAAAAGAACACATCGATTGCCACTGCTACTTATTGGTAAATCAAAAAATCCATGCTGTTTCAGAAATGTTAAAGTCTCCTTAACTTACGCTATCCAACAAAAAGCGTAGATGAACGCAGATATTTTTCTTACTTGGAATGAAAATACGTTTATTTCTGAGGTGAATAAATTTGAAAAAGACGTGGGAAAAGAGGGCGATGTATTATTGTTGTTAGATAATGCGCCAATGTACCATTTCGCTAAAACACTAAGTCGATAAAATGGGAAGTTGAGAAATTTTTTGCCCCATAACGTAACATCGATATTGAACATCATTGAAACTCTAAAGCATTTATATATATTTTTCGTCTTTTGTCAGCAGACAATAGTGAAATAGAGGCGATGTTAAAGCTTTTTAAGGAAATTAATTTAAGAGATTATTGTTACATGCTGGTGGAAGCGAGGAACTCTGTGGAATCGCAAACATAAAAAGGGCATGGAATAAATTATTAAAATTAACTCCATGTAATTCTTGAATTAAACCGCACGACGATTGTTTGAAAGAAATAACAGAACCAACGAAAATTCTTAGCATTAGTGAAGTGTACGATGAAGAGAATATCAAGGAATGGCTGAACTGCTATAGTGAAGGCTCTGGATTCCAAATATTAACTGATGAAGAAATCATTGACGATTTAAACAGTTACGAAAAAGAGAATGAAGAGGAGACTGAAACTGGGGATATATGTCAAGTACCATCTCATGCAGAAGTTCTAAATGTTGCTTTTAAGTGGTTTGAAAGGCAAGACGAATCGGATCCCATACAGCTTTTACACCTGAAGCACATCAGAGACTTGGCCACAATGAAAGGATGTGATTCATTACGTCAAAGTTCAATAACAAGTTATTTCCAATCAAAATTTTAAATTACGTAGGTATTAAGTAGTTTATTATCGTTTTGATCGTGATTTTTTATATCCTATTGTCTAAATGACGTATGTAAAACCCATTACATATTAAAAATTGACTAAAATTTAAATCTTGTATAATTTAACTTTGAAATCGATTATCTGGATTTTCGATTATAAGGAATACCCCTGGTTTTACTTGATCCGGATAATCGGAATTCTACTGTATTTAGGTTACTTTAGAAGCAATTTTTGCATAATTTTGTTTTTAGCTGTTAGTTTAGGGTCAGTTTGAATATGGAGTGCAGAAACGAACATTTTCGGCATATTTTACCTTTTTATTTCCATAATAGTCTATGGAAATTAGACTTCTGTCGCGAAAAAATGTCACCTGCAATTTTATTATTGGAAAGTGTATATTTCGGCATCCTAAAAAACATATCTCCATGTTAACATTGACAACCCTGTGCTAATAAAATGGCGGATCAAAAATGATTACTTTTTTCGGTTTTTCCAGTTTATTTCAAAAACTAAAGGTTGTATGAAAAAATGTTTCAAACAAAAGTTGTAGATAATTATCTATGGATTCGTATATAAGAAGTTATACGGTATGCGAACATAAAGACATATTACTCTCATGTTAAAAAGTGCGGAGAACTCCACACTTTAGGGGGTATTGGAGTTATTGTCAAAGATAGAGTGTTGCGGTTTTCACTTTAGTGTCCTACTTTTTAACAAAACGAAAGATTCTTTAGGCACATCTCGTGTTTTCGTTATGCGTTAATTTATCAAAAAGGTAAAATTTGATTTTTATAGAGTTTTTTACGTAGAGTTCACTGATGCAGCCAGTTTTTTCTAGAAAGTTTAGTTTTTGAGATATTAACCAAACTTATGATTTTTTGATATTGATTAAGTATAATTTAGACTTTTCAATGTGATTATTTTGTTTTGAAAAATAAGGTCAGAATCAGATATTTTCAATAATTTACTTTATTTGTAACAGTAGACATGGCCAATTAATAAGAAACAAAAGGCAAATGTCCAAAACTACACATTTTTGTCACATTATTATTATTTGTGAAATGTTCTTGTTACGTAGGTATTTTTATTTTTCTTTTTATTTATTTTGCATTTACAATGACCGTTTATGATAATTATGAAAAGTATGATATATTAGTATATTTAATATAAAGCAATGACAGTCCCAGAAGCTTCTGAATTATTTTTCAATAGGTAATGTATTTAAAGCGTTATCATTAGGAAAACTTATCATATCTGGCGATCATTTTTATTCATGTTAGGTATCCAGAAAGAAGGCAACCCTTTCCAGACATATTTGCTCGATTAAAAAGAAATCTTGTTGAACACAGATCTTTTATTCATCTGCGTCTCAAAACATACGTCAAAGAAAACAGAGAGCGTCTCTCTTTGGGGGGGTGATATCATAAAAGTACGGTACGGCAAGAGAAAGAAAGTTCTCGACCTGGGGATAGACACCAGTAACATTCCTAGTGTTAAAGGTAGGATCGGGTTTATTTTTCCGAATTAGAAGCTCTTGGCGGAGGGGCGACCGCAAGAAAAAACAAGTTGTCGACGGGAACTGGGAGATGCCAGCAGCATAAAAGCGTTTGAGGGCTGGGGCGATCGCAAGAAAATAGAAATTATCGACGGGGGGGGGGGGGGAAGATGCCAGCAGCATACATATTTCTAGCATAAGAGAAAATATCGGGTCTATTTTCCTGAACTCAAATCTCGGGGGGGGGGGGGCGATCTCAAGAAAAAACAAATTGTGAAAAATTGGGTCAATTTTCCTTAACTCAAAGCTCTTGGGGGACGGGACGGTGGGGGTGGTCTCTTCGCAACCCCCCCCCCTGGATCCGCGCCTGGGAAGAATAGAGAAGAGAAAAAGTATAAATACCATCCATATAAATTTAAAATAGTGCAACATTTACACCCAGGATATGATGAGAGCCGAGTAACTTATTGTCAATGGTATTTAGAACAAGTCCGCACCAACGAATCTTTTGGCAGATTTGTCATCTGGTCTGACAAATCTGCCATCTGGCATTGGTGTGCAGAAAATTACCATTTTTCATTTTCATTTCGAAAGGGCACAACAATGGGGTTTCGGAGTTGGTAGAAATCCTTAACGAAGTTATTCTAGAATTGCTTGAAAATGTTCTATTGTCCTATTTCAGTTCCATTTATCTTCAACAAGACGGTTCCCCGAGCCACAACTCTGGGATGTTGAGGCCATTTCTGGACAATAACTTTCCTCAAAGATGGATAGGCACCAAAAGGTCCATGAAATGGCCCCCACAATCTCCCGATCTTTCCGTTTTTAATTTTTTGTGTGGGGTTTTAAGCATAATCAAGTATATAAACTCGACATGAATCTATAGCGGAACTTCGTGAGACAATTGGTTTGGCCTTCCAATTTCTTTATAATAGACCTATAATTCTTTTAAATGCAATTAGAAGAATAACAAAACTGTGCCGATATTGAATTCGAGAAAACGGTTGTCATTTTGAAATCCATCTTTAAAAAAACTCTTGGTTGTTTTTAGTTGCAGTGTTTCTTTTTGTTTTTGTTACTTTCGTTTTATGAAGTAATGTTGTTCTTGTTTCTTTGCAATCAAATTTCAATATTCTTGTTCTATAATAACAGTGTTGTTTAAAATAAAAAATGTAATAATAATTAAGTGTTGCTCCGTTCAGGTATTCTTCTGGAATTGTAAAATGGGGCAGGACAGGCATCGAAAACCTACAAAGAAAAATAAAAACACTTTTAACAAAAGCACACAAACACCATCCTTGAAGTGCTATTGAACGTATACAATGCTTCCAAGACATCAAGGAGGAAGAGGATTGGTCGATATTGGTAAGCAGCTCGATCAACAAAAAATAAACTTACGTTCTTATTTCCACAGGTTAGCGGACTCTTCCACAGAACATCGAGCAATGTGTGAGGCAGACGATTCAACGCCGCTACAGCTGAGGGAACGGGATATTGCTTCTCACCACTGAACAGACCAAGAGAAGTTGCAAATCTGGCTGCAGAAGCCACTTCATGGACGGCATCCAAATGAGGTCAACCAGGAAAAAGTCGACAACTCCGTGTCGAACTACTGGTTGATTTCAGGACAGATGTTCTCGGAAACGGAGGGCTCCTTGTTAGCTATCCAAGACCAGGTTATTCCGCCGAAGAACTATCGGAAGGACATTATCAGAGATCCCTTAATAGAAAATGACGAATGTAGATATGGGTGTCGAACATCAGAGACAATCCAGCACATAACTGGAGGATGTCAAGCGTTTGCCACAATCGAGTATAAGGAAAGACACGACTCAGCCGCAAATATACTCCACCAAGAGTTAACCGAAAAGTTATACCTATTACAGGTAGGAAAAGTGCCTTATTATAAATACCATCTGGAGCCTATTCTTGAGAACAACCAGTTGGAGTTATATTGGGACCGAACGGTTTTAACAGATCAAACAGTTGCTCATAATAGGCCAGACATTATATTAATAGATACAATTTCTAGACGAACTACACTGATTGACATTGCGATACCTAATAACAACCTAAGATCAAAATATAATGAGAAGATCGCCAAATACAGAGATCTGGAGGTGCAAATCCGCAGACAGTGGTGAATGAACAGCATCCACACGATTCCAATAATCCTATCAACAACTGGAGTGATACCAAAGAACCTCTCGCAGAACATCAAGGTACTGGGCCTTAGTGAGCATCTGTATAAACCAATTTAGAAAGCAATTCTCCTTGCAACCGCGCGGACCGTCTGAAAGTTCGTAGGAAGTACAGAAGACCACACCACCTTGGACCCGATAACATGGAAAGGGTCCTCATAGAGCTTCATACTTTTGGTGTCTTTGTATACCTGGTATGAGTCAATAATACCTGGAGGGAGTGCGAAGCCGTTTGGCTTGTAAATCCGATTAAGTGTTTACAATTGAAAATATAGAAAAACTTTAAAATTAACTTGTAAAGTGTCTTATCTGGTATAATTATGGTTGTCAAAATTTTGCATTTTTTTCTTATAAATTGGCCATGGCCTACTGTTACAAATAAAGTAAATTATGAAAAATATCGAATTCTGACCTTGTATTTCAAAATAAAATAAACACATTATATGCCTAAATTATACTTAATCAATATCTAAAATAATATCCTATTTAAAAAATCATAAATTTTATTAATATCCCAAAAACTAAACTTTTTAGAAAAAAACTGACTACGCCACAGAACTTTACGTGAAAAACTCTAAAATAATCAGTTTTTACCATTTTGATAAATTAATGCATAACGGAAATACGAAATGTTCCTAGAAAACGAAGATTTTCAAAATCACCCTGTAGATTAAAAACTAATAGAGCCATGACAAATTTGATCGGAATGTTTCGTTTAAAAGTAGGATACTAAAGTGAAAACCGCAACACTCTATATTTGATAATAACTCCAATACCCGAAAATGGGACACCCCGTACATATCAAAAGCATTAGTATGGGATATTTTTCCATTTCAATACTCAAAAAATTATAATCATTTTTTCTCCACGATTTTTCTCCATGTGTGTAGATTTTTTGAAAGGAGAAATATTTAATAAAATATTGCCTTCTTATATAAAAATAATATTTATTTAAGAATTTCATTAATAAATAAAAAAAAGTCTGTGTTATTACTAAGTCGCATAATTAAACGCGTAAAGCTGATTAATGTGTAGAATTAGTTCAGTGTTCTTAATTATATGTGATTATGTTAGTGAAGATGTGTATTTGCAATGCAATGCACAGTTGCTATAACTTAATCATAGCGTTTCGTTATCGGTCTAATATACAATAAAATTTTTAATCCTGTCAAATTTAAACTATTACAGATATTATGAAAATAATGCATTTTTTATATAAAAATAAATTACACTATAACAAACATTCAAAATAAATAAAATTAAGGTTATATTCTCCTCCTATCTATTCTAGTCTGGAGGTGATGGTGGTGTAAAATTCTGACATATTGTCCTAAAGTTCCTAAAAAAGATTTTTAATTAGTTAAAACTAGTTCCTTTATATCTCTGTATAGAAAACGTTCCAATTTATATTCATAAATTTTAATATGTTCTCGATTTCTGTGATATACTTTTTTTTTATAAAACTAAACTTGTGGTACCGGATATGAAAATGATATATACAGGTGTGGAAAATCCAGAACAGAACCTCTAAAAAAAAGGAATGAAATAGAAAGCGACGGACAATCCGTTTAGCTATGTTGAAGAAGTGAAATAAAGCATACTGATATATCGTAGCTTGCTTCTTGGTTTCCAGCAAAAATGATGTCGGGCAAGGACTTTTCGCTGGTTTCGGGTCGTCAAAACACAGTGAATCGAAAGGACGGATTTGATATTAAAAATAAAAATCGGATCCAACAATAGCAGCTGAAACTTTAAAATCATGAAAATAAATTCGAAAAACATCTAATGTGGTTCAATGCTTTAAAAATAAAATAAAAAGAATAATTGTATTTCCATGAATAAAATATTGCTGTTGACTTCAAGATACATTTTAAATATAATACTATAATAATAAATACATGGATATCGATAATCGTTAAAAAGGCGAAAGTACTTTTTCCTCTATGCTTAAGACTTCTTAATAAATACCAATGCAAAAAATTTGTAAGTAATATAATATTTATTGATTCACATAAATGAATAAATAATACGACTGTAATAAAAATAATAAAAAGAACTTTTTAATCACTACCTTCTTTGTTAACAGCTCTTTTCTCATTCTCTAATACATATGAATTGTTATCCGGATCCTTACTATGTCAAAAACAGTGTAAGGATCCATCGACGCCAAAAGTTTTGGAACACATCCTCCATATTTTTTCTCGAGAAGATTTTCGGGCGATAGTTTCATATCAACTTGTCCGTTGATTTTTGTGCATCTTTCGATAGTTTACCTATCGGTAACATTGCAAATGCTATAATGTCTGGTCAATGGAGTAAATCATTTGTGGATTCCTGTTGGAATGTTGTACCAAGATATCCCTTGAAGAATAATCTTGCTATTTGAAGTTTGTATTTCTAAATCTTTATCTTTCTGCTTACGAGCTTGCCACTGCTGTGTGTCAAGTTGATACGACAAATACAAGCAGCATTCGAAGAATCTAATACATGCGTGTATAGCTAACAGTTGTAGCTTGAAATACTCTGTATTTACTGGGACACAGTATCAATGTTGTTGAACTGAGATGTTGTTTGGCAGAGGTAATAGCCGTCTATCATCGTCATAGATAAGTTGTACTGTACTGAAGCTCGGGTGGCAAAGAGAACTATTTTATATGGTGCAAGTTGTCTGGTTCGAGTTCATAATTTTATATTTTCGTTAAAGACTTTTGTTCCGTTTTCTTAACAAATTCAAATTTCAGAGGCCCGCATTTCATAGTAGAGGAGGATTTGGAATTGTACAACACAATCTGTTCTTGTTGAGTTTGCGTGTTAATACCTGCTAATTGAAGTGGAATAAGAGAGGTTAGGAATAAGTTTGTATCAGAAATATTCGGATCAGTGAATTTCATTTTGTACTGGCTCTGACCTGACCTTCCATCGAAGCCCCATTTGCAAATGAAACTCAAATCTACAAATCTAATTTATCGATTTGTTCAAGGGCGTCTAATTGAAGCAATATAATTCGATCAACTGTATGATCCAGTAAGCCTTGGAATTTAACCTAGGCTTTTGATTTAGTAAAAGTTAGATACTCATCATGTGGATAACATGCTTTTTTTATTTTACACACCAGAGTAAGGCGAAAATATATTACTGCCTTTCTGTTTAGCCCAATTTTGTAATCGTTGAATTGTAACAAGGCGCGACGCAACTATAATACTTTTATCTTATGTCCTGTGTTGAAGCAGAGTTGGCCCAGGGCAGAAGAAGTTGTTTTTTGCTTGACAGCGTTTAGATGTTTGTCTCTTCTGGCGCTTATTTTACGGTTGGTTTGACCCACGTAAGATGAGCTACATTTTCCGCATGGAATTTCGTACACTCCCTGATTTTCTAGAGGTATTCTTTCTTTAGGTGTTCGCAAGAGATCTTTTACTTTACGGTCTGCGATAAAAATGGTTTCAATGTTGTGTCTCTTGAGAATTTTTGCGATTTTGTCTGTGGTGTCTCTGACATAAGGAACAAAAACCTTGGAGATGTTCTCTTGGTTTTCGCGATTTTTTGGGACCAAGCGTTTGTTTTTTAGAGCCTTGTCTATATGTTTTTTTGTTAGGGCCTCTTGCAGTCTGTTCATTTCTTTGTGGTAATTTTCTTGATTTGTAAAGGACTGCGATTTGCAGTAGTGAAATCACTTGCGTTTCGATCTGGTCTTTTCACTGGACAGAATACTGTCAACTGCCACTCCTTTTACCGGGCGGTAAGCCATCATTTCCTCCCTATCGGATCACTCCACCCTCGGTGGATTTGTTAGGCTGCAGTAGATCCTTGCAGTTAAAAGAGTTTGTATTTTTCAGCAACTTTTTTTTAACTTAAGTAAAGAACATAATTAGTACTAAACTTGAAAAGTTTTATTTGTCCCACAAACTTCTTGCCTTTCGTAGTTCGTTCAGTTTAATTTTTTTAGTAATTTTTTATAAGAATATGTAGCAAATTAGTTGAGTTTAAAGCTAGGTTCAAGCGACAACGTGGAGGGTTTCTGCTTTTACCCGGCCTAAATGCAGTGGTGCCCTTAAAAACCCACCTCTATTCTACTATGCCGGAAACCGTCTCATCAATGATGACAACAAAACATATTGCCAGACGCGACCTTGGAGTTTTCTTTTGTATACGTTAATTAGTTTAAAAATATTTAATAACCGTATGTTATTATACAAAATATACTTACTCGATATACTGGGGAACTTGTGGGTCCCTGGTCACATCATTATGACCATAGCCCACTGGGGGAAATATATGAAGGGTTACATTTCCTTGTTTACCAAGATCCCTTTTTGTAATGGCTACATCAGCTAGCTGTTAAATATAAATATTGTATATTATTGATATTATCTTTCAGAGAGGAGTTGCGTAAAAATGTTCAATGTTAGTAAGCTGGTAGAAAAAACTAAACTGGTAAATCTGCTTTACTACTAAAAGTCAAAGTTTCCCCGTGATTTTCCCAGCACCGATAAATATTCTGTCTGGTTCTAAGCTCCGCTTATTAGACATAGAGGAGAATACAGCTATTAATTTTCTTTCTTTCTCGCACGGTGTCCCTAACTATCGTTAAGTATGAACCAAAGATTTTATTCTAAAACTAAGAGCTTATGAAGGAACTACAACAAACAAAACCTAAGAACACTGAACACAGGATGTACAGTTGGTTCAGCGAGAGAATAAATTAAAATTAATTAAGGCAATACAACATTTACATTCATAAAGACGTGGCTATTGCACCGACGAACGAAACTAAATAGTTTATTGAAAATTCCGGAAAAGGGAAAAAATTACAACTTATAACAGAGATTATGCTCTTACTGTCTTAGATTTATTGAAATGAGAAAAATTATCACAAAATGCAAAGAGAAGGAAAAGGATTCCTTTTTTTTAACCGAAAAGAACATTAAATATAACACAATAAGGTTTGCTTGCAACACTTAAAATTGGTATTTTTTTTAATGGTATAAATTATGAAAAGTCATTTATAATTTTTCCTATAGCTCTTTTGAAAGCAATATACTTTTAAGGTTGAGAAACCACAGCAATAATAATCATATAAGATTTAAAACAAAGTGCGAACATAATAATAATCCTTAAAAAAAGCATAAAAAAAAACAGTAATTAATTTATTCATTTATTATCTAAGTACATTATAGGCAAATGCCCAAATTGTACAGTAAAGAGAAAATACATCTGTATATTCAAAAAAACATCAAATTACAGTAAACAAATGTATGTAATAAAAATTTTAAAACCTTCTTAGAAAAGACTCAGAAAGAAGTTGACCCACATTAACCATAGAAATAGTACTTAAAATTCCTAAAAAGCGAATTTTACCTAATAATAATAATACTGTTCTTTGTTTTAACTTCAGGAAGGCTAATTTTGAGGCTATGTATCAGTTATTTCAGCATTCAGAGTGGAATGACCTGAAATCTTTCAAAGATGTCAATATGGCTGTAAAACGTTTCTATGACAAAGAATTTGCAATATTTGAAATTTGTATTCCTAAAAATAAACCTTGCACAAAAATATACCCTATATACTTCACAAAAAATATTATCAAAGACATAAGACAGAGAGGAAATAGTTGGACTATTTTGTTTTACTTTTTACATGGCATATCGGGTTTTTCTTGAAATTTTAAGGGCAGTGTTGATTTTCCAAAAATAATGATACCTGATTGAAAATGTTTATTTTCTAGAATAAAATAATTTTTTTAGCTGTCGAACATATGAAACTGATTTCACAGAACCACCGTTTCTCTTCTCCAACTCGAAATACTCGCACAAATTAAGCACAAGCTGTTGTGTTGCCTGTGAAAATTTCACCACGTATTATCTAAAAAGACAAATCGTATCTCATTACTTTATTCTAATTTTTAATGCCTGATTATTACAACTAAATTAGTAGTGCGAAAAATATTTTAAAATTATAAACATATGTCGAGCATTTAAATGAACACCGACGACAGAATTGAAGGTTAGAAATATTCATATGCCTAGGTTTAGTTTTTTAATATATTAATACATATCTACCGGTAATAGATTATAAAACAATAATTAATAGCTTTTGTATAAAGCAATCTTTTGCTTTAATTTCACTTGAGTACTCAAAATTTCTCAAAAATACAATGTAAATAAAACTCTGAACGATGATTTTCAATAAAATAATGTCTTGATTGAAGTCAAAAGAAAATCTGTATTCATAAAACGAAATGATTCGTTTGTCTCGGTTGTTTCTTTCCATCTTGCCCTACTCGTAATATCACATTTTCTGCGACGTACGGCTTAGATTAGAATTATGTTTTGTTTTCCGTCCTTTTATTATTTCTATACAAATTGAGACGAAGAGGTCTCAAAATTTTTTGACATGTTCGTAGATTGATGACATATGGATATTCGCCCACTGAACCAAATGTATTTAAAAAGTTTCATGCAGGGGTAGATTCAACCTCTTTCTTTGGGGGGGGGGGGGAAGGGCGATGATATCACAAAAGTATATGGCAAGCGAAAGCAAGTTGTCGGCGGGGGTGGGGGGGTGGGGGGGGGAGACGCCAGCAACATTCCTATTTCTAGTGTAAGAGGCTGGGTCGGGTCTATTTTTCTAAATTTGAAGCTCTTGGGGGGGGGGGGGGGTGATAGCAAGGAAAAACAAGTTATCGACGAGAGGAGGGGAGATGTCAGGAGCAGTCAGATTCCTAGTATAAGAGGCAGGATCGGGTCTATTTTCCTGAACTCAAAGCTCTTGGGAGGGAAGAATGCCCCCACCGCCCCGTCCCCTTGGATTCGCGCCTGGTTCCATGTGAATGTCGTGAAATGTATTGAAAAACCATACTTACACTAGAAGTTGGAATTAAGGAATAAAACTCGTACAATACAATGGAACACATTGAGATTCGACATTACAGAACACACCTGAGAGAAAGAACACCATATAAAGGGGTCTAAAGCTACAATTTATATACAACTAAACATGAAAAGAGAAAATTAGAAGCAGCTGATATCAAAAATAATAGTAAAATTTTCAGTAGATTAAGTTGATTTGGAATATATAAATAAAAAAACTTACTTTCTGTCCAAGGAAGGATGGAATTACGCCATCGTCTTCAGCGTGCATTATCATTATTGGACAATCTACACTTAGTATGTTGATAGATGAATAAAAATGGAAATCATTATGATCCAAAGGTGCTAATACTGTCGCATTAAAATAGGCCAACCATTTAAATATCTAAAAATAAACAAATTCGCATCCATACGGGGTGAGTCAACGATTGGATGAAGTAGGTTTGTGCCTTTTCGGTGAAATTAACAAAGAAACTATATTTATTGTTTGGTACAGTTTATTTTTACGCAGATTTTAAAAATATTTAGGACTCTACAAGGTGAGCCAAAAAACTAGGACAGCATAAAGTTGTATTATTTTAAATAGAACACCCTATATACGAATCGTATTTTCGATTTAGCTTATAATTTTAAATCTTTTTTATTAAGGGTTTACTATAACAAAACTTTATAGTTTCTGAGATAATTAAGTTTAAAGAAAAAAAGTCACATTTTCAAGCATCAATTCAATCCTAAATAACGTTTTCAATTTTGTGACAAATATATTTAAATTTGGAATTTAGCAAGGCCAAGGACAAGTTAACATAATTTTTACCTAATATTTGCAATAAAAGCTACAGGGTGTTGAACACATCGGCTCAAATTTGAACAAGTTTAAATGAATAAATATCTTTTTTTTTAAATGGTACACCCTGTATATTTTCATGTTATTTAATAGAGTAATAAAAACCCTAAAAGTTTTGTTCAATATATCCTATACCTATTTATAATAGTTTTTGAGATATTTCAGGTTTTCTTATTTTCCATACTTTTTTACAGAAATAGTCTTCATTATCATAGTAGCCATGGCAAAAACAATGTAAAAGAACATTTTTCTGTGTGTCAAATTTATAACCACAATCGCTTCTTTTGGTTTTTCTGTAGTGTAGTTTGTTTCTTTTGCATTCATCTTATATTGTAAAATGAATTTTCCAAAGAATGAGTTAATAGATATGATTTATACAATAGGAGAGGCTCAAAAAAATTGCCTTCTTGCTCAAAGAATTTACAAAATGAAGTATCCTGATCGACGCCAGCCTAATACCCATACTTGTCAAAACTTAATACAAAGATTTGATTCTTCTGGTACTGTTGATTATCCAAAACGTAAAGTGGTCAACAAACCAGTAACTAATGAAGAAAAAGAACTACAAGTATTGTTAAATGTTCAGGAAAATCCTTATATTGGTAGCCGTCAGTTAGCAGCATTATGTGAAACATCACAATCCACCGCTAATCGTACTACCATGAAATATAGGTATCATCCATATCACATGGAATTACACCAAGAATTGCACGAACAGGATTTTGAAAGTCGTGTAAACTTTTGTCGTACAATAAATGCGGAGATTCAATTAAATCCAAATTTATTATGCAAGGTAATGTTTAGTGATGAAGCTACTTTTAGAAGTAACGGTGCCGTAAATAGACGCAACATGCGTTATTATGCCACAGAAAACTCATTTTGGATTAGAGAGGTGCAACATCAAAACCACTGGTCATTAAATGTTTGGTGTGGTATTCATCATAATCGAATTATTGGACCCCACTTTTTTAATGAACCACTAAATGGCCATAGTTACCTGAACTTTCTACAAGAAGAACTACCCCAACTGCTTCAAGGTCTCGATAGGGATGAGCTCGACAGTATGTGGTTCCAGTACGATGGTGCGCCTCCGCATTACCATCGTGAAGTTCGTGCGTTTTTGGACCAACGATATCCGCAAAAATGGATTGGACGTGAGGGTTTCATTGAGTGGCCACCAAGGTCTTGTGACATCACCCCATTAGATTTCTTCCTATGGGGTTATATTAAAAAAAAGGTGTATGTTAATCCACCAACAACAGTGGAAGATATGCGAAACAGGATTAGGGATACCTGTAGAGGATTAGGGATACCTGTAGAACAATAACGCCACTAATTTTGTCCAGGGTCCGAGAAAATCTACAAAAAAGACTAAATTTGTGCATTGCACAAGAGGGTCGTTTATTCGAACACTTATTAAAAAGAAATAATTAATCTCAGTATTTAATAGGTAATTTTTTTGTTTCAATTTAGTATAAAAGTAAATATGTATTTGCCTTGTCGTTATTGTTGTGTTAATTTTTTGACATTATGTTTAATTAAACTATTGCCGTTGTAATATAACGAATAATGTATTTCATCATATTTAACCACATTCTGTTTGTTTCTGTAGTTTCTTTTTATTATTTTACATGGCTACTATGATAA
The DNA here is from genome assembly GCA_034092305.1 of Diaprepes abbreviatus. Lineage (NCBI taxonomy): Eukaryota > Metazoa > Arthropoda > Insecta > Coleoptera > Curculionidae > Diaprepes > Diaprepes abbreviatus. Next base: position 7,588,270 of record JASJET010000009.1, read on the forward strand.
TGAAGACTATTTCTGTAAAAAAGTATGGAAAATAAGAAAAACTGAAATATCTCAAAAACTATTATAAATAGGTATAGGATATATTGAACAAAACTTTTAGGGTTTTTATTACTCTATTAAATAACATGAAAATATACAGGGTGTACCATTTAAAAAAAACATATTTATTCATTTAAACTTGTTTAAATTTGAGCCGATGGGTTCAACACCCTGTAGCTTTTATTGCAAATATTAGGTAAAAATTATGTTAACTTATCCTTGGCCTTGCTAAATTCCAAATTTGAATATATTTGTCACAAAATTGAAAACGTTATTTAGGATTGAATTGATGCTTGAAAATGTGACTTTTTTTCTTTAAACTTAATTATCTCAGAAACTATAAAGTTTTGTTATAGTAAACCCTTAATAAAAAAGATTTAAAATTATAAGCTAAATCGAAATTACGATTCGTATATAGGGTGTTCTATTTAAAAAAATACAACTTTATGCTGTCCTAGCTTTTTGGCTCACCCTGTAGAGTCCTAAATATTTTTAAAATCTGCGTAAAAATAAACTGTATCAAACAATAAATATAGTTTCTTTGTTAATTTCACCGAAAAGGCACAAACCTACGTCATCCAATTGTTGACTCACCCTGTACAGTGTGTTCCACGAAGAAATGCCGTGATCGATTTCTCGAAAAATAGACTTTGGAAAACTTTTTAAATTTGGCATTTTACTAAAGTCGATGCTGGCAATTCGACTAGAATATTTTCAAGATGGTGGCATTTCCGGTTATTCCGGAAGTTGAAGCTTTCTTGCTTATTTTAAATGGAATACCCTATATGTTATTTCATTTTTGGGTTTTACGCCAAATAATAGACATTTTTATATATAATGTCCTATACTTAAGTCAAACCGTTTTTGACATATTTTAAAGTTTATGTCAAATATGACGTTTGGGCTGGTTTCCTTCTAGAAGGGGATGTACTTTAGTGTACTGAGTTAATAATTCGATAATAAATAAATAGAGGGGAAAAGTAAATTTTTTTAAAGGTAAATCCCTTATGTTTATGATATTATGTTATTTAGCATTAAAAATAAGGTTGCCTATTCGAAAAATTTGTAGTTTTTGAAATATTGGCAATTTAATATTTTTTTATTATAAAAACGCTATACGGCTTTTAAGTTTCGTTATTAGTTGTCTGTGACGGTGAAACGCGATGCTAGAAAACAATAGAGCACTCGGTTTATCTGGATATCTATCAGCTAATTTCTGGTATGTTCTTGATTAAACTTTGTTACATTCCTCATAGTCCATGGAAATTAAACTTTTGTAGAGAAAAAAATGTAACTAGCGATTTTATTGCTAAAAAGGCTATATTTTGGCATCACTAGAAACATACTTCGATGGAAATTCATACGGGTCCATGGCTTACAAAATGGCGGCCAATAAATGGCCACTTTTTTCAGTTTTTCCAGTTTATCTTGAAAAATAAGGGTTGTATGAAAAAATATTTCAAACAAAAGTTGTAGATAATTAAAAAACTTATCGATTGATAGAATTAGAGTTATAGGTGGCGCCACTAGTTATCGAAATATATTTTTTTTTTCTCGGAAAATTCCTTTTTTATTTATAATTAAATGATATTTATTAATTAACTATCGCTTTAGAATTCTAGAAAACGATATTTTTAACTCAAAAATGTGTGTTTAATCCGAAATTTGTGAGTTGAATAGTTTCCGAGAAAAACGAGCTCAAATTTGAAAATTCGATGTCGATTGTTATCCTTCCTAATAAAGTTACAGCAACCAAGTTTACAGCAATTTGTGTAAAATGATGTATATTTTTAAGATATGTTTTCAAAAAAAATTTTTTTGATCTTTCGTCGAGAAAATTGCGTAAAACAGTTTTTTGCATTCGAAAAATTGCAATAACTTTTTTGTCAGTGTACTTACGATTATTTTAATACGTCTATTAGATTTAGATATACCATTTCCGATCTCTGGAAAAAAAATTGTTTTACGATAAAAATTACCTTTTTTTTTTTTTAAAAAAAATCGCAAATATGAAGGGCTGAAATTTACAGAAGACATTATTGAATACTTGTAGTTTATCGAGAAATTTTTCGGTTTCACGAAAACCATCCCTGTAAGATCTATGGACCTCTGAAAACTACCCACAAAATCTATCCGACGGTATTCAAATAGCGCGGGTAGGATTAGGAAAGGAAAAATTAGGAAAGATAATAATCGACATCAAATTTTCAAATTTGAGCTCGATTTTCTCGGAAACTATTCAACTCACAAATTTCGAATTAAACACACTAGAATCTGAAGCAATAGTTAATTAATAAATATCATTTAATTATATATTAAAAAAATGGAATTTTCCGAAAAAAAAAATTACATTTCAGTAACTAGTGGCGCCACCTGTAACTTTAATTATATCAATCGATAAGTTTTTCAATTATCTATAACTTTTGATTGAAATATTTTTTCATACAACGCTTATTTTTCAAGATAAACTGGAAAAACTGAAAAAAGTGACCATTTTTTGGTCGCCATTTTGTAAGCCATAGACCGTATGAATTTCCATCGAAGTTTGTTTTTAATGATGCCAAAATATACCCTTTTCAGCAATAAAATCGCTAGTTTCATTTTTTTTCCCAAAACGGCTCTTTTTGAATCTAATTTCCATGGATCATCATAGATAATTAACAATTTTAAATAATCTTCATGCGTATAATTTAATTGCCCTGACATATTTTTTATTAATAATTGTCAGAAAGCAGAAATAGTGACATTTCCGTAGTGCTATATTGTTTTCTTTCCTCACCGTCGTGATGGCCAACTAATAACAAAATTTAAAAGCCGTCTAGGGTTTTTACAATAAAAAAATGTCATATTGCAAATACTTCAAAAATTACTAATTTTTTTCGAATAAGAAACCTTCTCCAAAGTCACCCCTATTCTTAAAGCTAAATAAGATAACATTATCAAAATAGGGTATTTACATTTAAAAAAAATGACTTTTAATGATTCTTTAAAGTTAATATTTAGTTTTTGATCACCCTGTATTTATTTATTATCAAAATATCAACAAAGTACACTAAAGTAGATCCTCTTCTAGAAGGAAATCAACCTCAATTAAATAATAAATGATTTCATATAGGAGAAATTGATAGTTATGTCTAGGCCTGCAAACGCCATTTTTGACATAAAATTTAAAATATTTCAAAAATAGTTAGATTTAGGTTATGACATTATGCATGAAATATATCTATAATTTTGTGTAGAATCTAAAAATGAAATAACACATAGGGTGCTCCATTTAAAATATGCCAGAGGGCATCAACTTCCGGTATGACCGGAAGTGCCACCATCTTGAATATATTTTAGCCGAATTGCGTCCATCGACATTAATAAACTGCTAAATTTAAAAAAAATTCTAAGGATTATTTTCTGAGAAATCATTGCGGCAATTCGTCGTGTGGGACATCTTCTATGTACTCGTATCTAAGTGCGCAGGAAAGATTCTGAAAATCAATTCCCGGCAAATTCGAACAATTTGCTTTAATAAACCCACTTTTCATCGTGAGAAAACTTCTTAGAATCGTTTTCAAAGCAGTAGTAAACAAATTTCGAAGAAATTGTACGGAAATCATTATTAAATAATGTTGACTAAATAACGTGGTCTTTGATAACGATGATGTTTCTGACGAAGTGACGTCATGCACTTTGGTGTTCGTTGTCACTTGACTTGAGAGTAATTTAGTTAATAATCAAACTGTATTTGATTAATTAATAAATAAAAAACAAAGTCCTTAAAAATAGAGGAAGATATTGTGTTTTCTATGATTTCTATTATGGAAACTACCGTTTCACGGTTAAAATATATTATTTGAATACAGTCAACATCCTTATTATAATTTATTTAGTTTTGGAATGAATACTATATTTTTAATAAAGTGCTTGTTGCTATTATTAACGATTTTTTTTTCTTATGAAGGTTTACCTTTCCAAGAACATTATTTTTTATCTCTTCAGCCAGAGTAGTAAAAGCAGCTTCCAAAATGAGTCCTTTAGGTACTACATTTTTCTGCTCTTTTAGAGCTTTTACTGTGTGGCAGCTCAGAGCGGATCCAAGAGAATGCCCCCAGAAATAAACATCGTTGGTAAAATTTTTGTCCTTTAGCCAATCGTAGATTTGTAAGTAATCATTAACGATACCCAGTTCAGTTATTTCTACATTTGGTCCTGAGTCGCCATAACCTTAAAAATTATTTTTGTTATTATAAAGTTTATTTTAAAATTAAATTTAATAAAGAATACGTGGCAAGCTTCTAAAAAATCGTATTAATGCAAAGTATGCAAAAAAAGAAGTAAAAGAGCAAATGGGATTCCTGCTGGCAGATTAACCATCGACCATATTTTTACCCTAATACAAGTAATTGAGAAGAGGAGCGCTAGAAATCAGGAAGTTTACTTACATTTTGTGGATTTGAAAAAAGTTTTCGACAGTATTCTCTTCGTGAAACTACAGGCGTCTCTTGAAAGGAAAAATATAAAAATGGAATTAATAAAAGCAGTGAATGCATTCCACTACAATCCGGTAACAAAAATAAACAAAGGAAAATGGTAACACTTAGATTCACCACCACCAATAGACTCAATGAAGATTGTTGTATCTTGTTGACCCTTTTTAATATTTACCTGGAGGAGAGCCTACAAAGTATAATTACCTATAGCTCAGCAGTATGATTCATTAAATAATTAACAGAAAAACCTTTAAGAGCCACAGAAATGAATTATGGGCGGCCGGAATATCACGTTGAGAAACAGTTGCCACTGAAAAAATTAGAGAGATTATTGGTGAGATACAAGTGATAAGGAATGATGTAAAAAATAAAGAACAGATTTGGTATGGAAATCTGCTGATGGTAGAAGAACGAATCCTAAAAAAATATCGAATTGGCAAGCAATAGGTAGAAGAAAAAGGGGAAGACCACGAAGAAGCTGGAGAGGGTATAGCTCGAAACCCTTGAGAGCGAGAGATAAAAAATAATCTGTGAAGGAATAGACAGAGATGAAGATTAGAGATTTTTTATACAGTTGCAAAGGAGTAGCGAAGGATAACCATTTAAAATGTTTAAAACGCTGTATCTTTGCTTTAATCAAGATTAATAAACTATGGCCCATTTTAAAGGTATTTTATTCTGATTACATTTTAATATAAATGATTTTAAAGTTAATTCAAAAAGTGACCGAAAGTTGGCCCTACTCAAAAAATAAACTGCAAGCCTCGATATCTTCAAAAAATTAAATACTATCATTGTTTGAAGTTTTCGCGCTTGTTTATTGTAATTACACTAATCAACTACAAAACAAAAATTGCAACTAATGTTATAATGGCTGTCCGAGGGAGTTTAAAGTATCCTGATTGCGAATTCAACAACGAAAATTTTACACCATATAGATTTTGAATTATAGAATATATCAGTTGTTTTTATTTAATACAAACATTTTTATATAATATTTATACATAAGTTCAAAACGATAGAAGATATTTTAAGAATGACAAGATTTATTTACGAAAATACACATGAAAATACATTTATAGTAAGTCTCTTGTGCATAACTTTTTTACAAATGTTGACTTTCGCTTATATTCCTGATCGCTTTTTCTCATAAAAAACCAACAATAATCCCCCATCATTGCTGGATCTCATCTGCTGAGGCAGCGTTGCTTCATTGTTAATATGTCTTGGTGGAACCTTTCTCCTTGTTCGTCACTAAACGCACACAAATATTCTTGGAAACAATTTTAATGGGAGTGAAAGAAGTGTATTTTAAGGGACATGCGACAACCCATTTGCCGCAGCTTTTAAGCAGTTCTTCTACAAGTTTTTCGTACGTTTACACTTTTTGGTTTCCTAAAAACTCCGAAACAATTGTTTTAAAACAATTTCACGCAGTTAATTCAACATTACTTAATTCTTGATCAAACTGTTTATCCCTTAGTTTGGCGATTAAACAAATATTCGTTCCTTCAGCTTAAGCATCACTTAGTTTAGGAAAAATTTGTTTAAGGTATTTAAACGCATCTCCTTCTTTATCTAATGCTTTAACGAAATTTTTAATCAATCCCAATTTAATATGCAATGAAGGTAACAGTACTTTCTTGAGTAGCTTGACCTGGAATATATTCATCTCCCGGAAGCGATTCTTTTAATTGGTAATGGTTCTGTGTTGCTCTGCTGTCCCAAAGACAAAGAAAACAACAAAGACAAAGAAAACAACAATAAGAATCGTCCTTTTCTGATACATTATAGGGTTCTGCCTTATCATTTTACATTTCTAAATCTTCCTGCCTTATTGCCGGGGGCGCTTTAACTGATAAACCTTCCTCATGAAGAATCGGCTTTATTGCTGAGGGAATATTCGGATGTTCAATATTATATTTGCTCTCTCTTCAAAAAACCAGACACACAAGCAAAAGTAACAGTCATTAAAATGATTTGTTGCTTCTCGCCAAATCACTGGAACTTCAGAAAGCATAGAAGAGCGTTTGTTATTTAACCAGTTACTCAGATTTGCTGCACAGGTATGACAACATATGTGAGTAGCTCAGTCCCGATCTTGATCGCCAACAAGGCATCCAAAATACTTATGATAAGCTACTTTGGTGCCCTGGTCACCATGTCTGGAACCTGGAGGGGCCAATGATGCTGGCCCTCCGATTCGTGGAACGATGGTGCTGCAGGGACGGGCTCGAAATAAATCCGGACATGGTCGAGATGGTACTCTTTACAAAAAAGAGGAAAATGGGGAGACTTCCCACAATTACATTGGTGGGAAGGACTCTTCAACTTAAGGGGACAGTTAAATATCTGGGAGTAATTTTGGACTCAAGACTGAGCTGGAATGATCAAATTGAGGCTCGAAACGAGCCTTTGAGTGTATATGGGGACTGACACCTAAAGTGCTATTTTAGATATACACTATGGTGATCCGCCACATGATAACGTACGCCGCTATTGTATTGTGGCGTAATACAATAAAACGCCAACACATTCTTCAACTTGATAAAGTTCAGAGAATGGCTTGTGTGGGAATATTGAGTGTGATGATGATTGCTCCCATCAAAGCTCGGAAAGTCCTGGTGAACCTGCCTTCTCTTCACTTATCCATAGAGAACGAGGCCCTGAAGACTGTTTATCGTCTCTGTTGCCTGGGACATCTTGGAATTGGAACGGGCGACTACTTAGGTGTCTGGGAAAGTGCGATGGAGAGGTGTCCATCACTCCCCATGCAGACAGATTACATGACGCCGCTTTTAAAACCCAACCTCTCCCCGGAGATATTTCTGCCAAGTAGAGAGGATTGGCAGGGAGAACAAATCTTCCGAAAAATGGATCCTTGTGATCTCGACAAGATGAAAGAGCTGGAGTATTCGGCAGGAGCACAGGAATTAGAGAGTACTACTCTCTCGGACAATGTACGACAATTTTCACAGCGGAAATTTATGCTATTCTGCAGTGTGCCCATCTCTGTGAGAGGGACATAGACAGGAATAAAGTAATAAATATATGCTCAGACAGTGAGGCCGCGATATTGGTACTGAAATATAGTGTCGTAACTTTGTGACTGGTATCTGAGTGCAAGGATGTACTAAATGGTATGACAAGGAAAGGTTGCACAGTCAGGCTCGTATGGGTCCCGGTTCACTCGGCCATATGCGGGAATGAGGAAGCAGACGGTCTGGCAAAGTGGAGTTTGACCACTGAACCGTATGAACCCCAACCAATATTATCTGTCCCAATTGCTATTGGCAAAAGGGAATTAAAATCGTTGCTGGAAAGCAAATTTATTGAATCGTGGAGGGGAGCTCCTGGAAGGAGGTGTGCTCAGGAACATATAACTGGGCCTAGTGCATAGCGTACTAAGGAGCTTCTCCCTTTGGGAAGGATAGAGCTGCGAATTGTGGTGAGATTGTTGACAGGTCATTATCACCTCAGGGGCAATCTTCATAGAATCGGTGTCGAAGACGACCCGGCGTGCAGATTGTGTTTGGAGGAGGATGAAACTCTTGACCATCCTCACAGAGTGCCCAGCACTCAACGGACTGAGACAGCATATTTCGGAGATACAATTTTGTTACCGGAAGCAGTTAGGCAAGATGAGGCTGCTTGGATTCGCAAAGATGATCGGCCTCGAATAACCTGCAGATATGGTGGGATGTAAAGGGCCCAATGGAGGCCTAGGCATCGATGATCTAGTATCACCACCCCTTTTTCATTCATTCATTCATTCAAACTACTTTGATCATTTTGTTAATTGTCCTTTTATGGAATTTAGGGGTAAACTGACTACATATGTAGCAAAAACTTTCCGCGGGGTTAACATAGCCACGTTTGTGTACATAGACATTTTTGTACTGACGCGTACGTCGGTTCGGATATGTGACACTACGTTTACAGACGTCAACTAACGTTAGTCAACACAAAGATAACATTAATACAAGCCTCTTACTATTGGCTTGTTCGCACAATTCGCTTCTCTATCTAATGTTGACCACTACTCGTACTGAACTAACACTGATGATACGACTGCCGGCCAGTTGCTTTTATAGCCGTTCCGTCCTTCTGATATTTTCTAGGAACATCGGATATCGGAAGTTTGATAACTGACGGCTTACTTCTCGTATACAGAGGTCAGCTATAAGTAGATTCGGCTACGGGGCAGAGTGAAATTTGGAATAATATGGGTTTGAATGGGTACTTCCGTTATTTTAAGCCCTGGGGGTTGACCCCCTTACTTGATGTTGCCAGATTGTGCACAATTTACCGAACTTATGGAAAAGTAAATTTGGCAACATTGCGCTTCGGTATATTACAAATCAATTTTTAAAATAATATGATTAAAATACTCATTCATTTTTGCTGAAAAAATCATAACTCAAAAATCTGACCAAAAATTAACCAAAGACTGCCTTTTACATTACAGTCGCAAATTAGCTGTAAAGTGCTCTTATTTTGTATTCCACACATCGTGCTATTTATCTATGTTGTATTGAAATAAATAAGCGTTGTCCCTAAAACTTATTTTTATGCTTACCTCGATGATCAACAGCAATTACCATAAAATGTTTCCTTAAAACCCCATAGTGCCAGATGGGTTTAGCCCTGTTTGCGAAAACACCGTGCAAAAAAATCAAAACATCATATTTAGTTTCTCTAATAATTGTTGGAATATCGTCCGTTGTTATCACGCTTATTTCGTCTTTTGGTAAAATTAGCCACGCGCCAATTTTTAGAACTGTCTGGTTGTTGTGATAATCTGTAACTGCTATATAAAAGTTGTGTACTCCTTCGATATCGTAGGAATTGGGATCACTAAAATCGGCGTTTCTTGGGGAATTAACTACAAAAATCAAGAATTAAATTAGTAACGTTATATATCATTACCTAAGCGTATTCGCTTATTTTAATATTCTTAAAAACAACACCTAGCAATAGCGCAATATGTATTTTACTTTGGTAAATATGACAACGCTGATAATTTGATATTATTGCCTACGTCACAATTAAGTAAGATATAGATCGCGGGTCAATAGTACCTCTCTTTCTATGGGTGGAGCTAAGAGCCCCGTGCGCGCGACACCCCTCTAGCCTGACATCCACAACTAACCAAATAAAGAAATTTCTTAAAGAATTAAGTGAGGACCAACGTGTACGGGACTCTAAACTCGTAGAAGGAGAGGAACTACTGAGAATTTTCGTTCTATCTCTTTTTAAGCGTGAGCCAAAGCGCTTCTATAGCACCCGCGGTCTATATCTTTATATGTCTATGGTACATCCAAACAATGGCATAAAAAATACTAATTTAAAGGGTCTATTAAATTCAATATCTGTTTTGAAGTATTGGTAATTATTATAATTAAGTCAAATCAGAAATAAAATGCCTTGTGAAGTGACACGGGGTGTTTTTTGAGTTTTCCTGAAAAATGAGGAAAAATAGTGGAAAATCAAGGCCAATATCTTGTTACTACCTCAATCTAGGAGATGTGTTTTTCAAAAAAGTGTTGCTTTCATAGATTTCACTTAATCGAAATAATTACATTGTGATTGAGAAAATTTTTATATTATGTGAAAGTGGGTAAACTTTAGTTTTTTACAATTATCTCAGAAGCTAGCAATTTTTTGATAAAAAAAATGATCATTATTAATTTGTATATCGTGAAATTTGCAAACTTTTTTTTGTATAATCGTTTTCGTGTAAAACATGTGTCAAAAGTAATGTCAGTGATCCATGAGACAATTGTACACCACTGTAGGGATTGAGTAGTAGCAATGGCATAAATAACGACCCCGCAGACACCGCAGCTCAGGGGTGTGCCCCCTCACGTCCCTTGATGAAAATGAATAAAGATGAAGGTTTGTTGTAAGATTACATCTCACCGATAGATTCCGTCAAGATTAAGATTTAAATACTAGTTCCAAAATAATAGAAAACATGTAAAAGGTGTCTGGGAAAGGCAACGGCCGACCCACTGAGGAATCCCCCGCCGTTGACCGAAGACAAAACATCAAATTTTTAGTGGTCAATTATGTGAACCGAGCTGTCCGTGTCCTAGTTCGGTAAATCACACATCATTCAATTGTAATTCATAGCAGGGGGACTTCGTTTACAATAGGTTCGAGACGGGTGGAAAATAGTAGAGTGCATTCAAAAATTTGCGGGAGGGGGGGGAGTGCATATACTCTTAATTGCCCCATTGAATAGTAGTTATTTTTCTTATGTGATATCCCCCATTAGATCTAATTTAAAGTGAATAGCATATTCGCGCTATTGTTGTTCGGCAAGAAAGTAATTTTCTCTCTTAACTTCTGAAGTTTCTTCTACTTTAAAACTTAAAGGGTAGTATTTGGAAGGAATTTTAATATCAAACTAAAAATACTGCTTTGAACTTTTAATTTGAGCGAGTAAAAATATTTTTTTTTATCCTTTATGCTATTAGCGGAAATGATACATCATATTTCAAATTTTACAAAAAGGTAGTTGCTACAGAATTGTAAAGACCTACAGGATTTCTAAATTGCCACAATGTACAGGAAAAACAAAGCAACCTGCTTCTGGTTCATTACTCGCTATAACTTAATGCAATTGTCGTTACAGGAGAAGGAAACATTGAGGAAACCCCTGGGAAACTTGATCATGCTGTAGAAGAAGTTAGGCAAATTTCAATAGTCAAGGAGGATACAGACATTTATTTTTAGATCAAGAACAATATAAATATTGTGACGCGTTTTCGTAGAGGAGGGAGCAGGTCGTGCTCTACGGATCTGCTTTGCTTACGGCAGCGGAACATCGGTCAGTGGATATTTCTCGTGCAGACAGTCATCGGTCAAATGCTCAGCGCAGGGGTATCGGTTTGACGGTATCTACTTATATTTGGGATATCCCTGATCTGATCAACGGTTTGACTGCCTGAAGGTAAAAACATCCACTCGGTGGTCGGTTCCCGGGTGCCACCCTCGGGATTCATGTGGTCGAGGGCCCCCAGCTTGTTACAGTGGAGAAACGGCAAGCCAGGGGTCAATTGTGCGTATTAGTGCTAGCTGCCGGCTACTAATTATTATATGTAATGTTAAAAATGGGACTAGGTAATGAAACAAGCGGTTTTAAAACATCCTGTATCCTGTATTCCATTCTTTTATAAAAAGATATGGCTTAAAACTAACTTACAATCTAAGATGGACAATAATATAAACAAATAAACGGTCTGGAGGGCAAGAGTATGTTTTGAGAGCTGTTCATGGTAGCTCGTACTGTTCGGTTGCGCTGAAGACGGTAACCCGGCGGTATCACTCACGACGCTATTCACGTACCTTGTACTATACGGTTGCGACGCTATTCACGACCGCTCGTACGCAAATTATCGAGCCTCGTACCTAAAATCTGCGTTCACGGTACACGGCGCTTTGTATTAAAATTCGACCGACGGCGGTATACGCGGTAACGATTACCCGGCATCGATCGGCGATAGGCGGCATCTCTACACGCGACGGCGATCTCTACTCGCGGCGGCGGCGATAGGCGTCGGGGCAACAGTTGTTAAGCGCCCTTATCAACGGACATCGGAGGGCACCTGGCGGTAAAACACATTCCTGGTCCAAACGGAAACAAAACTAAACTTACGACACCAGTGCGTGTGTGTATAGGTGACGGTAGGAAGGAAAGAAAGGAACTACCGCTGCCCGTTCTTATAAGGGTCCTCGACAGCGTCAGCAGGATGGAACGACATTGCCCGTTCTCATAAGGGTCCTCGACAATGTCGACCAATAGCGGTAGGAAGTTAGGAAAGGAACCGACACTGCCCGTTCTTATAAGGGTCCTCGGCAGTGACGGTAGGATGACACAATATTGCCCGTTCTTACAAGGGTCCTCGGCAGTGCTGGCCATTAGCGGGGTAGGATATAAGGAAGGTAGTGTATGGTAAAACACCATATACACACAAGCCCAGCCTCACCTACATTGCTAGACCAGGAAGGCGCGGTCCGGCTGGCGACTCAGTCCAGTCCGTTTGGACTGTTGACCCGGGTGGAGAACGTGCAGTTCTCAGCGAAATATTGGTCTGCTTGTTGTATTCGTAGTTGTATTCGTAACCACGATATACAATATGAGAAATTGGCCTAAAATTTTACAGCGGTGTTTCGTCCACGATACCAGCGGTTGGACTCATCAGTGGGTCCGCTGGCATCTTTCCCAGACACCCTGTGTTGACGTACTTATATATAGTTGGAACTAATATTTGTACTTCTTTTCGGGCGGAACGTGTCGGTAGGATATTGATTATTTTGTGGTATTTCTATTGATCGACCAGACATCGTGATTTTAATTTTATTCCGTAGTACTACGACATGCTCAGGCTTAAATAGACGGCCCGAGCTCCCACTACGCTGACGTGTGACGGCGTGCGGTGATCGCGCATACAATACTGCTGTATGTGGCGTGCGATTACTATGGTTGGACGCTCTGAAAATCTTGGAAAATGATATTTTCCGGCATAGCGCGGTAAATCTAATGATATTCCGGTAATATTGAAACTATCAGCAATCTTTTCCACCAAGAATCAGATTTTTCGGATGTAAAATAAATAAATTAAATCCCGGCGAACATACTCATGCCCAAAAATATAGTAACTTCGTTACATAATTAAATAATATTAATATTAGCAACAGCAGACTTAATCGATAATTCAGTGTGGATCTTGTGGATGAATGAATAAACCAAAGTAATAATATTTGGCTCTAGGCTTCGTTGGGCCCTTTACATTCCACTATAGTTGCAGGTTATTCGAGGCTGACGCCTTTGCAAATTCAAGCAGCCTAATAGGCTCCGGTGACAAAATTGTGTCCGAAGTGTCTCTGCCTTAGTTCGTTCAGTGTGGGCACTCCCTGAGGACATAGGCAACAGTTTTATCGCCCTGCAGGCACCATCTGCACGTTGGGTTATCTACGACATCAATCTTATGAAGATGGTCCTTCAGAACACAATGTCCTGTCAACAGTCCTACCACAATTCACAGCTCTTTCCTACTTAAGGCGAGAAGTTCGCTCTTAACGATTTTGTGGATGGTAGGGATATTACATGAAGAACGCGCCTTCAGCAGTTTATCCATGTTTTACAGACATAACAAATTTGTCAGACATTTTTTTCAAAAGTAGGTAATTACACACAAAAAAAAAAGGTTATATCAACATATCTATAGAACGTTTTAATAGTTAAGTGGCTTACAAACAATTTTTTTAAAACTGTTCCTCAATAATAATTAACAAAATGTTGATGCAAAAAAATTTTTACATTATATAATTTTAAAAAGCTGTAAAAATGTTTGTTTGGATATATGGTCATAACTAATCAAAGTTACATGTCACATGAATATGGCGTATTTGATTTTCGTTCTACTGTCTGGTAGAGTTCACGCTTGTTTATAAGAAAATGTTCTTATTTTCGTTATTTTTTTTATTGTAACTTATTTCTATAAATAATTTAATGTTACTTACTTGGTAAAAAAATCATAAATCTTTGAAAACCAATGGATAACCAAAAGGTTATTGGTATGACAATCCATATAAGAATGAATGCGATTAGCACCAGTATGAATCTGAAATGAACCAATTTTTAAGCTTCCTGATTTAAACAATGCAGAAAATAAATTGAAGATACAAGATAAAAAATATAAATATCTTATTAAAATTGTTATCTTCTTCGTAGTCATTTTTTCTCCTTTGTATATAACCCGTTTTAATATTCTTCCAGGTATCCATATTCCGTACCACCCGATATCAATTCAATTCCGTTGCTCTTTTGATAACGTCGTACCAACGTTTTTTGTCTACCGGTACTTCTTTTACTTCCTTATGGTATCCATCTTGTTATTTTTCCCCTCCAGTAACATGCCCAGCCCCTTTCCATTTTAGAGTGCATATTCGTCTTGTTATGCTCTCGACTTTAGTATTGTTTCTTACTCACTCATTGATTTATGGTCTTTAAGTGTAATTCCTAACATTCTTCGTTCGATTGATCTTTAGTGCAATCTCAATTTGTTGGTAATTTTTTTGATACAGAACCCACGTTTCGCTGCTATATGTTGTTAGTGGGAGAATACATTTCATGTATACTTTGGTTTTTAGTTTTATGGGAAGGTTGAAGTTGAAGACATGTTTCATTTTTGCATCTGTAGTTAATTTCAAGCGTATTCTATGGTATATTTCGAGTTCTTGGTTGTCCTTCCCCACTGATATTCTCTGACCTTGATAAACATATAATTTGACCTTTTCTACTTGGTGTCCATCTATATTTTAAGTTTCTACCTTTGTCTCTTGGTTCGTCATAAATTTGGTTTTTGTGATGCTTATTTCTAGGTCGAACTTCACGACCAGGACCAGAGTAAATAATTTAGGTAATTTTATATCCCTCTGTTTTATATGCCTCTGTAGATTTCCATCTCTTTAGTCTTATCTTTATTTTGGATTATTCGCTTAATTCTTGAGTAATGTCAATGTATCGTTGATCTATTTTTGACCTTTTCGTAGATCTTATTAATGTCCCAAATTCTACTTTGTCAAAGGCTTTTCTGAAGTCTATAAATGCGATTCACATTTGGATATTGTACTCTGTTGCCTTTTCCATTAATATTTTGAGAGTATGGACGTGCTCTGTTTTGCTATAGCCTTTCTTGAAACTTGCCTATTCAAGAAATTGCTTGCTTCCACTATAGAACAAGACATGACGACGATCTCAGTTTCAGACAGTCTTCTTCTTTTCTTCTTGTTTCGGTTATTCCCAGAATATTCTCCTTTGTTCTATCTAATTCATATTGCAGTTTAGTTAACCTGTCCTCATTCCGTTTTGATTTAGTGTTAAAAGGTGCGATAAAGAGTTTTCAGTCTGATTTTTACCAATGATTTTTAGCATCACTTGCTTGGTGACTGGTCTGACTGCTGCTTTGGCCAGGGTTGATCGAACGGCTAGGGACTAGAGATTTTTGATTTTTGTGTGCTTTCTTATGAGAGAAGCTTAGCTCTAAAATACCACGTTATCCAGACGGCTTGTTGAGTATGGTGTTCAGCCGCTTCAAACATGAGCAGTCGTCGTTCTTTGCAGCCACCCACTCTGAATCTGCTGGTTTTGCACGTTGGTCCACGACGCTTATGATTTCCGCCCTACCACCCATATCTGGGAGGCATTTCCCTATCTACTGCATGGGAATGCGCCCTCTGGGAGCTACAGCCTCCCCGGAGAGGGAGGTTTCTGAAGTATTTTTGTAAATTAATTTAACCAAATATTAAAAAAAGGAAGTTATATGTTTGACTTGGATTAAATTTTGAATTGATGTTAAGGTACTTAAAATTTTGGTTAATATGATAAACTGTTATTTCAAGAGCACTGATTTACAAAGCAAACTTAACTATACCGGGTGTCAACGAATCTATTAGACAAGTCATAATTTCTAGAGTATTATGTGTATCAAAATGAGAATTGGTACAGGTAAATAGTATGTGAAGGGGAGAGTTTTCGCCTATTTTCCCCTTACCGGTCACTTCCGGTTTCACCGGAAATAGCCCCGGTTTTGAATTCTTAAATAGAACATCCTGTATATTTTAACATCTTTGGATTTCTGAGACAATTCTAGATCAGAATGTGACATTTTAAAAACTTTTTACCTCTACTTCATTTTTTTAGAGCCACTTTTAAAATTGCATCTAGGTGGCCATGATCGGACGCAAACTAATCTAACGGCCTTAGGTGATGTCAAAAAAATACAATCGCAAAGTTTTAGTGACTAGTATGAAAGACAGGAATTGAATTAAAAATTTAACAAAATTAACAAAAAACTAACAAAATAAACTAATAACTTAGACGACGCACTTAAAATATTTGAAAGTACACTTGCTGAATTTGTTAAAAAGTTTAGTGTAGTAAATGTTCAAAGTGCATTCCTTCTTTTTCACGACACATTTCAGCTCGTTCAATTGTTTCTCTCAACACATTTTGTAGCATTTGGGACGTTATACTTCTAAATGCCCGTAAAATTCTTTCTTCTAATATTTCAAGAGTAGCTGGGGCTGCTCCATAGTAAACCCTTTCTTTAACATATCCCCAGACAAAGAAATCGAGCACAGTGAGATCCGGTGAGCGGGCTGGCCACCCTACCGGACCATTGATTGCAATAATTCGATTATTAAAATGCTCTATTAAATAATTAAGAACTTCTCTAGTATTGTGAGGCGGTGCTCCATCTTGTTGAAAGTAAATTCGCCGTAAAACTGCTAAAGGTATATCATTGAGATGATTTTCGATTGCATTTTGAAGAAAACCTAAGTATCTAACCCCTGTTAACTGACCTTGAAACAATATTGGCCCAATTATTCTGTTTCCAAAGATACCAGCCCAGACATTGACGCCAAATCTTTCTTGAAAATTGCCCTCTCTCATTTCATGTTGATTTTGTTGGGCCCAGTACCGAGTATTTTGCTTATTGAACATACCATTATTTGTAAATCGGGATTCGTCGGAAAATAGATTAAAATCGATAAAATTTGGGTTAACTGTATGATTTTGAAGCAGCCAATCACAAAACACTACCCGTCTATCGCCATCCTCAGTATACAAATGTTGATGTAACTGATATTTAAATGCTCGAGATCCATGCTTTTTCAGTATTTTTCTTGCTGATTCATAACTTATCTGCAGTTCTTGACTAATTTTTCTTAACGAAACTGTTTTATCAACTTCAACCATAGCAAGTACGTTAATCTCAGTCTCTTCATTTATGATAAACCTCTGTTCCGCCTCTTGATTTCCTATTTGCCTAAAACGAGTCTCGACGTACGGAAAATACTGATGGGCTGGATGTTGACGATTCGGATATCTATGAGCATACAACTCGGCAGCATTCCTTGAATTTCTATGACACTCTCCAAATATTAATAACATATCGACTTTTTCACTTTGAGTATACATTATTTTAACGAAAATTTAAACTAAACGTAACGAAAATTAAGAAACTTTTACGTCTGTTCTTAGAGCGTATGTCACTGTCATTATCTACTTAAGTGAGTGCTTTGTTTTCCAAAGAAGACTTGATAAAAACAGTTGCAAATTATTATGCATCGTGGCTGTCCATGGCGCACTTGTCATAAGTAAATAAATTATCCAGTATTTTGCTTAATAATATTTAATTTTTGTTCTTATGTCTACTCCAATCGCAAATAAATTAGTACCGTTAGATTCGTCAAAGAATGTTTTTTTCGAAAAGTAGTTGTCAAAAAGGGATCGCCATTTGAAAATTAATAGTTAGAAATGATAACGTAATTTTGTCAACTTGTCTTATTCCTGTCTTTCATACTAGTAACTAAAACTTTGCGATTGTATTTTTTTGATATCACCTAAGGTCCTTAGATTAGTTTGCGTCCGATCATGGCCACCTAGATGCAATTTTAAAAGTGGCTCTAAAAAAATGAAGTAGACGTAAAAAGTTTTTAAAATGTCACATTCTGATCTAGAATTGTCTCAGAAATCCAAAAATGTTAAAATATACAGAGTGTTCCATTTAAAAATTCAAAACCGGGGCCATTTCCGGTGAAACCGGAAGTGGCCAGAAAGTGGAAAATATGCGCAAACTCTCCCCTTCACATACCATTTACCTGTACCAATTCTCATTTTGATACACATAATACTCTAGAAATTATGACTTGTCTAATAGGTTCGTTGAAACCCGGTATACCAGTCTATTATTCATTCTTCACAATAGAAAAAGTGAAATCTGTGATTTTAGCACATGACTCGGTGCTATTTTTATAAACATGCTTTGATAAAGCGTTGTGGAAAGTACCTTTCCTCTTATAGGAAACAAAGGGTTCGCAATGATAAATATTTAAACTTCTATTAGGCACATTCATTGTGATTCTTAGAATAAATGTAATCTGAAACCTAAAAAATACATTACAATAAAATTCGTATAAAAATGTTCAGGAGACACTCCAAAAATGCAAAAAATATTTATTTTTAATAGAAACTTCTTTTTATAATTTATTTTAAACAATCAGTATGCAGCAAAAAAATATATTTACACTTTGGACATTATAAGGAGTAATGAGTTTTGGTTTTTGGATTTTTCATTGTCTTTAAGATAAAGGCAAAATTTTTTTATACAAATGTATATTACCGATCGATCATCTAAGTTGACAATATTGGCAATATTTATAAAGGCTAAATAATTATTATTTTTATAATTATCCATGTTAATATAACTTAAAAAGGGAACAATATCTGATTATTTTTCAAGGAGCAAGCTTGTTTTCATAGGAACGGAGAAGTAAATTATTTGGTTCAAAATAAGTTAGTAATTTTGATATGATGCGATAAAACTTCATTCTTGTTTATAAGCCATCGCATTAAAATTTCTTATACTAAATAATCAATAAGCCGCAATAACAAATAGGTTACTTTTATACCTTATTTAATATAACAGTAACATTTACTTGTTTTGTTGAGATCAAAGGTCGTAAAAATAAAACCACTCTCAACAATTTATTACTTACAATGTTACGAAACTCCAAACTACGATTTTTTTCCATAACGGCCATTTTTCTTTGACAGGTGTATAATCAGGATCCGAATTATATGAGTCATCTGAATTTCTTCTCTTCTAAAATATATTAAATATTGATATTCTATTAAAAGCGTCATATATAAGTAAAATATTATTTATTTTTTATTTAGCAGTATGTATATATATATATATATATATATATATATATATATATATATATATATATATATATATATATATATATATATATTTCGAATTATCCCCTGCTGTTCAAAAGACGTTTTACATAAAAAATAAATACAACAGCTCAAATTGAAAAATTGATTTTAAACATACCTACAGAAGATTCAATACTGCAGCTGAAATTACGACATCCCCAATTTTTTGGGAAAGTATCACTATAAAATCACTTGCAAAGGTTCGATTGGAGTTTTGTAAGGGTTCAAATTAAAGATTGAACTCTACTTTTTAAGCATGTATGGCAAAGTTGATTTTACGCTATCGTTGATCAATATGGCGGTCGAAACAAGGTAACTTTGATTTTTTTGCGAAAATATGATTATAAAATTACTTCAGTAAGTCCGATTGAGGTCTATAAGGGCTTGATTTAATTTTTTTGTTGAAAATATGACTACGAAATCACTTGAATAGATCCAATTGAGGTCTTTAAGTGCTCAAATCAATGGCCTTGAAATCTACTTTTCAAAAATCGATGGCAACATTTTATATCTAGTGCGGATCAAATAAGACTACCTCTCCTACGTGACCTTTTTTTCAGATATTTGGATATAATACTTTCAAATTACATGCGATTAAGCTATAAAAGGTATCGGAATTGAAAGTCATTATACATTGGTTCGAAATTATAGGTTCCAAAATAGATTTATAGTTATGTTTTAGCAAAAGATCAAAGTAATGTTGTTTCGGTTGTTATAGTAAATTTACTGCAGCGTAAAATCAACTTTGACACACATCATTGGAAAGCATATATATATATATATATATATATATATATATATATATATATATATATACCGGGTGTCAACGAATCTATTAGACAAGTCATAATTTCTAGAGTATTATGTGTATCAAAATGAGAATTGGTAGAGTTAAATGGTATGTGAAGGGGAGAGTTTTCGCAGATTTTCCACTTTCCGGCCACTTCCGGTTTCACCGGAAATGGCCCCGGTTTTGAATTTTTAAATGGAACACCCTGTATATTTTAACATTTTTGGATTTCTGAGACAATTCTAGATCAGAATGTGACATTTTAAAAACTTTTTACGTCTACTTCATTTTTTTAGAGCCACTTTTAAAATTGCATCTAGGTGGCCATGATCGGACGCAAACTAATCTAATAATTCAAATGGCGACCCCTTTTTGACAACCACTTTTCCAAAAAAGCATTCTTTGACGAATCTAACGGTACTAATTTATTTGTGATTGGATTAGACATAAGAACAGAAATTAAATATTATTAAGCAAAATACTGGATAATTTATTTACTTATAACAAGTGCGCCATGGACAGCCATGATGCATAATAATTTGCAACTGTTTTTATCAAGTCTTCTTTTGAAAACAAAACACTCACTTAAGTAGATAATAACAGTGACATACGCTCTAAGAATAGACGTAAAAGTTTCTTAATTTTCGTTAAGTTTTGTTTAAATTTTCGTTAAAATAATGTATACTCAAAGTGAAAAAGTGGATATGTTATTAATATTTGGAGAGTGTCATAGAAATTCAAGGAATGCTGCGGAGTTGTATGCTCATAGATATCCGAATCGGCAACATCCAGCCCATCAGTATTTTCCGTATGTCGAGACTCGTTTTAGGCAAATAGGAGAAACAATTGAACGAGCTGAAATGTGTTGTGAAAAAGAAGGAATGCACTTTGAACATTTACTACACTAAACTTTTTAACAAATTCAGCTATTGTACTTTCAAATATTTTAAGTGCGTCGTCTAAGTTATTAGTTTATTTTGTTAGTTTTGTGTTAATTTTGTTAAATTTTTAATCCAATTCCTGTCTTTCATACTAGTCACTAAAACTTTGCGATTGTATTTTTTTGACATCACCTAAGGCCGTTAGATTAGTTTGCGTCCGATCCTGGCCACCTAGATGCAATTTTAAAAGTGGCTCTAAAAAAATGAAGTAGACGTAAAATTTTTTAAAATGTCACATTAGTAGATATAATATATAGTTACTCAGACTCCCTATGAGCACTAGCGACCACCTGGACAGCACACGTGTGCATTCTTGTAACACCTGCATAGTCAAGGTCAAATTAATATGCATTGAAAGCGTATATGTTTGCTCGTACTCCTTCTCGCTTGTTCCCTCAACTCTCCTTGTCTTAAATGCAGCGACCATGATGCACACGTGTGCCTTCTTGTAACACTTGCACAGTCAAGGTCAAATTAATATGCATTAAAAGCGTGTATGCTGGCTCGTCCTCCTTCTCTCTCGTTCCCGCAGCCCCCTTGCCTTAAATGCAGCGACCATGATGCACACGTGTGCCTTCTTGTAACACATGCACAGTCAAGGTCAAATTAATATGCATTGGAAGCGTATATGTCGGCTCGTCCTCCTTCTCTCTCGTTCCCGCAGCCCCCTTGCCTTAAATGCAGCGACCATGATGCACACGTGTGCCTTCTTGTAACACATGCACAGTCAAGGTCAAATTAATATGCATTGGAAGCGTATATGTCGGCTCGTCCTCCTTCTCTCTCGTTCCCGCAGCCCCCTTGCCTTAAATGCGGCGACCATGATGCATACGTGAGCGTTCTTGTAACACCTGCATGGTCAAGGCCGAATTAATATACATTGGAACCGTATATGTTTGCTTGTGCTCCTGCCCTTCTTCTACCGCTACCCCCTCGCCTTGAATGTGACGGCATTGATGCCCACACGTGCATCCCGGTAACACCTGCATAGGCAAGGACAAGTTAAAATACATTGGAAGCATATAAGTTTATAGACTCCCATTTCCCTTACCCACCGCTTCACCGTTGTATACCTCGTCGCTACTTGATGGCACACGTGTTCATCAACTAAGCCGGCCAACCCTTTCAAGGTCGAGTAAACATGCATACGAACAGTATACAAATTCATCGTGCTTCCGCCACAGACACCGCTTGTGCTGTTACAACTTGTCTGCATTCTTAAGGTCGAGTTCCTTGGAAAAGGACGTGAGGGTGAATAAATTAAAAAGCGCGGCCACACCCTTTTTTCCCGCAAGCCTAATATCGAGAATAAAAATATAACTCACACTGTTCTTTTTCTGTCCTTTTTGTATGTATTCACTTTTCAGAGAATATCATTAAAACATCTTTCGTTCTTAAACTAACACACCCTTTCATTAACGTCGCACGTATCTACATATTAAGTTTATTTAATTCTTTCTCTTTCTCTCTTATGCTTGTATTCGCCTCGTACAAAACAGTTTAAAAACATTTTAAATTCCTAAACTAATGCATTTTTCTCGGCTTCCAATTCACGGGTTTTTATTACCTGAACCTTTTTAAGGGATAGTCAGGTACTAAAAAGCCAACGCCTCCGATTCTATATTTGTGTTATCATACAGTAAAGTCTTTTTTATTTGATATTTTCTTAAATGTTAATACAATTGTGTATTATATAGGAATAAAATAATTTCACGGCAGCACTGAAAAATTAACAAAATTTCTTGTTTAAACACATAAAATTGCATAGGCAACAGACCTTTCTTATAAATAAATTCGAAAAACTTTGCAGTCAGTGGCACCGGCTTTTTTTTCGACCTCGTAGTATAAATAATTTTTGCTAAACGAAAGAGAATATTTTCTTGGAAATTAGATGTTAAATACATTTGAGGTATTTTTCGTTAATTATTGTAGATATCATTCAAAAAGTAACCTGCCGCTGTTATCTCGGATTACAAGAACCTAATTTATATGACACTGGTAAAATATAACGGTTTTTAACTCGGTATTCTTAAATGTCATTTAAATGGTATATTGTACATGAATTGGATCTTGGGTGTTCTGAAGAATTTACTCATAGTATCATATAAACTCGGGGGCAATATCTATTTTATTAAATTTTTGGAAAATTAGGTGTTTCAAAATAATTTAGTGGTATTTTTCTTAATTATTCTATAATTTTTTAGTTATTAGAGAATATTCTGACGTAATGAGGCTTATATACTGAACACCTAAAAACTACTATTTCAAATTATTTCCAAAATAAAACATATTTTATAGCATTTTATACCCTCCTGTCGTATATAAAGGGGCTTTTTTTCAAATTTATCTATTTCATTCATAATATGAAAATTCTGAAATATATATATTAAATTTACTTATGCATAAGTTACATTATTGAAAAGAAGGTACTCCGTTTTTAAAAATCTTAAGAAAAATGAGAAAGATAGTGACGTTGTACTTATTATTGTGATATATAATAACATTAAAGTATATTTTCGTATGTTCTTTCTTATTTTCTGAAAAGTAATAATTGCCTGTCTGAGTAAAATTCAGAGGTCAAACTTGAAAAAAGAACAGCTACATTCATAATGTTGAATAAATTAAAAACACCCGCGTTCCTATCCTTTTTCTTCGCTAGCGCCAATTAGAGTCTAATCGGGCATAGACAAAATTGAATATAACATACTCTATTCTTTTTTCTCTCTTGGTTTCTGTCCTTGTCAGAAAATAATCTGTTTGTGTTTAAATGTGGCGCGTGTATCTGAAAGTTGTTTGTTATTCATGATGCGGTAAAATATAATGGTTTTTAACCCAGCATTCTTAAATGTTATTCAAATGGCATATTGTATATGAATTTGATCTTGGATGCTCTGAACAATTTACCTATAATATCATATAAATTCGGGAGCAATATCTATTTTATTGAAAAGCGTAAAACCTCATTTTTCATAGAAAATTAGGTGTTACCAAATAATTGATTGATATTTTTCTTAATTATTTTAGAATTTTATTAGTTATTAGAGAATATTTCAAAGATAATGAGGCTTATATACTGAAAAATTACTATTTCAAATTATATCCAAAATAAAACATATTTTAAAACCTTTATACACTCTTGTTGCATACAAAGGGACTTTTTTTCAAATTTATCTATTTTGTTCATAATTATGAAAATTCTGAAATATATATTAAAGGTAAATTATGGAAAGGAAAGTACTCTATTTTTAAAAGTCTTAAGAAAAATGAGGAAGATAGTGACGTTGTACTTATTGTTTTGATACATAAAACAATAAAGTATATTTTCGTATGTTCTTTCTTATTTTCTGAAAAGTAATAATTGCCTGTCTGGGTAAAACTGAATAAATTAGAAGAATTCTATGTCGCAAAATTGGGCCTTTTCCCCAACACTCAGTCATAAAATGTTGGGAAAAATAACCTAAAAATCGGAGAAAATCCAATCCAAAAATTATTTGAAAAGCATAAAGTACTATAGAGACTTTTTTCAAATTTACCTATTTTGTTTATAATTATGAAAATTCAGAAATGTAGATTAAATTTACATTAGTTAAATTATATATACTGTACATACAGGGCTGTTCTTAAGAAACATGGGAAAAACTGAACACAAACTATTTTCATAAATATCCAAAATAAAACATATTTTATAGCATTTTATACACTCTTATGGTATATAAAGGGACTTTTTTTTCAAATTTATCTATTTTGTCCATAATTATGAAAATTCTGAAATATATGTTAATGGTAAATTATGGAAAGGAAAGTACTCTATTTTTAAAAGTCTTAAGAAAAATTTGATAAACCAGTAATATTCACCTTATTGTTTTGATAAATAATAACATTAAAGTATATATTCATATGTTCTCTTATATTTTCTGTAAAGTAGAAAATCGCCTATCTGGATAAAATTCATAGGTCAAACTTTGAAAAAAAGGAACAGTCATAAGGTTCAATAAATTAGAAGAATTCTATGTCTCAAAATTTACCTATTTTGTTTATAATTATGAAAATTCAGAAATGTAGATTAAATTTACATTAGTTAAATTATATATACTGTACATACAGGGCTGTTCTTAAGAAACATGGGAAAAACTGAACACAAACTATTTTCATAAATATCCAAAATAAAACATATTTTATAGCATTTTATACACTCTTATGGTATATAAAGGGACTTTTTTTCAAATTTATCTATTTTGTCCATAATTATGAAAATTCTGAAATATATGTTAATGGTAAATTATGGAAAGGAAAGTACTCTATTTTTAAAAGTCTTAAGAAAAATTTGATAAACCAGTAATATTCACCTTATTGTTTTGATAAATAATAACATTAAAGTATATATTCATATGTTCTCTTATATTTTCTGTAAAGTAGAAAATCGCCTATCTGGAAATTCACAGGGTCAAACTTTGAAAAAAGAAACAGTCATAAAGTTCAATAAATTAGAAGAATTCTATGTCTCAAAATTGGACCTTTTCCCCAACACTTTTGTCATAAAATGTTGGGAAAAATAACCTAAAAATCGGAGAAAATCCAATTCAAAAATTATTTGAAAAACCTAAAGTATTATTGAGACTTTTTTTCAAATTTACCTATTTTGTTTATAATTATGAAAAATTCAGAAATGTAGATTAAATTTACGTTAGTTAAATTATATACTGTAAATACAAGGCTGCTCTTAAAAATAGAGCTATTTTAAAGATGGTTGATAATGTGATTTTATACATGGGAAAAACTGAACAAAAACTATTTTAATAAATATCCAAAATACAACATTTTTTATATCATTTTATACACTCTTATGGTATATAAAGGGGGCTTTTTTTCAAATTTATCTATTTTGTTGATAATTATGAAAATTCTGAAATATATATATCAATGTACTTATGCATAAATTAAGTAATGGAAAAGAAGGTACTCCGTTTCTAAAAATCTTAAGAAAAATGTGAAAACTAATTAAATTAACTTTAAAGTATATATAAAAACAGATGCACTCACCAGGTTGAATGAATTAAAAATCCCTGTTTTCCCATCGTTAATCTTCACTGCCACCAATTACTCTAATCAAGCATAGGTTAAAATTGAATATAACATACTCCGTTCTTTTTCTCTTTGACATTTCATTTTACCTTGAATATAAAAGCATATTATATATATATTACCTATAATATTATAGGTTAGATAACAATACTTAATAATATCACAACATTCAATACTAATCATTAAAATTAAATAAACTCTCCGTTAGCACACATACAAATATTCCTGTATTTAGGTGCAATTTATAAAAAAGACAGTACTATAATATATATTTAAAGAAAAAATGTAATATATTTTGTAAATCGTTTTTAGTTACCTAAATTGAAATTGAAATTTTCAGAAATGTGTCGTTTTTCATAGAAATAGTGAGAAAATCGTTTCCTAGCGACCATTATCATATTCTCTATATAGTTATCCCTGACGGTTTAAAATATATTATTTTAACAGGGTTTCTAGTGTGTAAGCCTATTTTTGACCCCTAATTTCGCGAACTTATTCTGAAAAAGAATGATAAATACCATGAAGTGACTTTTGCATCTTTTTTATTGAGGACCAAAGACACAAAAATATATTCTTTTTTCAAAAAAATACAAAAAACAATACGGTTTCATGGCATGCATTGTATTACCCCTTTTAACGGTCTGAAATCAAAAACCAATCAGATTACATTCGGAAGTACTGCATCCCAACTCAAAAATTATTTGAAGAAAATGTATCTTGAAAATGGTTTGCAAGAAAATAGTCACCATTACACTTAGTCTCCAATACCTGGTCCATACAATATCCCCATACAGTTATTCTAGAGGCTATCGAAAAATACAAAACAGGTTTTTAATACTAATACACTAGATATTCCCCTTAATTATTTATAAGTAAATGGTGAATATACTAAGCATGTTTTTTATTTTTTAGGCCGGCCCGAGAAAAAATCTTGTATCTCCAGGTGAATTTGAACAAATTCTCGACTTTTTGGTGAATGCGAACAAATTCTCGCCTTTTTGGCGGCTTATAACATATAAAACTGCCGAAATTTATCGAATTGAAAGACAGTTTTTAACGTCATATACCAAGACGACTGTTGTTTTACCTGAATAAAACAAACCTATTATAAAAGTTTTTGAATACAAAATTCAACATGCCTTGCTGTTAGCTATTATATTACAAATTTCGGGAAGTGTCAAAGAACGTTTTTTTTTTACATTTGGCAACTTTAAATCAATAATTTTTCTAAAATTAATTTTTTAAAATGTTTAGACACATATAGCTGGTGAATCCACTTTTTTTATTGTAGATATAAATTTTATAATAAAATTTAAAAAATACTGTGATGTAAGAGATTAAATATTTTATTTTTGCTGATTAGTCAAGGATGCACTTAAAACTATATAATTAATTTGGAAACTAATTATCAAAAAATTCTTTATTTAATTGGAAAAAATATGCTAGTAAATAATGCTATATTATTGGATCAAATGCGTTAAAATATGTAATTTGAAAATCAGAGACTCGAGTGTATCTTATATAGACTTATATGGGCTGTTTTTATATAAAAAAAGAGCTTAAGATAAGGAATGTGTAATTTGAAAAATTTAAAGACCCAAGTGGAGCATCGTATGGATTTTGTTTAAAAATAGGATATTTTCTGTATACTTACACAAAAGTTCACGTGTTATATGAAAATTCCTATAGATTGCTGGATGATTAATTGAGTTTCTAGCTAGAAAAATTTTGCATTTATTTCATTACAGTTTTCAATTGGAATTATACATCTCTTTTAGGTGTACTATGGCTACCTACAAATAAGAAAAAAAAAATAACCCAAAATTTTATGGACATTTCTTTTAGCTGTTATATTGCTTTGTGTCATGAAGAAGAATTTTAAATACTTTTTAGTGACCATTATTTTGTTTCAGAAACGTAATTTCTTATTAACGTTAAAAGTATTGTGATGAAAGAAATTAAATATTTTGCCTAGATTAACTGTTCAGTGGTTTTATTACACTGAAAACATTTACAAATAGAAAAATGCTATAATAATGGTCGAATGTGCCCAAATTTTACTGCACAAGAAATAAAATTATCAAATATGATGTGATAATTGCGTATTCAAATGTGTTAAAATGTGTAATTTAGAAACTAAACACCCATGCATGGATTTTTATACAAAATATGGTATTTTGTGAGCAGAAACTACAAACGGCTAAGTAATATGGAAAAATTATTGTAAAAAAATTAAATAGCAATAAGATGTATAATTTTTAAATAACAAATAAAAAGCTAATTTATATACATTAGGGTAAAATTTAGGCGGTTGATAATTAGTTGTCCTATTGCTTTTTATGGTTTATTGGGAAATAGGCTGTCATTTTTGACTTCCTCGTCACCCCACCTCCACAAGTAAGCGAAACAAACGTCTGCATATTTGATTTTTCTCTCTTATTCTTGTCTATCTACTTCTATATGCTATTTATTTCACATCGGGAGTATTCGTTACATGCCAAATTCTTTCTTGAATGTATTTCTGGCCCATATGTAAACCATTTCCGATATAAAGTACGGCATATCTAAAAAATTAACTTTTTCAAAAATTTTTATTAAGAGGAAGAAGTAAAGCTAGAAGAAGGACACCCTTTTGCGAAATTAAGAAAATCAATATTTCTGTTTTAAATATTTTCCAGCCCTCTTTTTTTACAAAGTAGTTCTGTTTTTTATACCTTTACATAGATTAAAAGATGTACTTATATGTCTCAAATACCATTAAAAAGTAATTTTTGAAATTCACTCATCGAAAAATTTTCTAAGCTGATATTTTAAGATAAAAATGTAACATAAGCTACATATTAAATTTTTCTTGAGTATTTTATCAGAAAACACTAAAATGTACCTAACATAAAAAAATCACTGACGTAATTTGAAAAAATATTTCATTTTCGACAAGAAAAATAATCCAAAAACTTATCTGTCTAAATTTTAAGCATTGTTTCGAACAGAAACTAATTAAAATGCTCTCTAAACATGAATAAATCATCCACCATTCGATGAAACTATAAAATAGAAAAAATTAATCCGCCATTTTTAGATGCCGTTGTCGTGCAAGCTATACTTTGTACCAATCAGATATTTACTATAAAAATTACTATTTAACTACGTAAATTGAAAATATACTGCTTTTTTCTAACAGAAAATAATTAAAAATGCACGCTAAACATATAGAAATCAATTAATATTCGATCAAATTGTAAAATAAAAGAAAATAATTCTCAGAGCTGTGTTATTTACCGGCAATCACGCTATATTAAAAATGCAATAATGCTAACGGTTTAATTTCCTATTACCGATCTTTAAGGTATAATCTTGTTAGATTTTATGAATAAAAATAAAACGGTTTTTATAGGACCATTCGCCCTGGAATTATATTAAAATATATCTTAAAACGTACCTCGTTCAATTTTCTTATGAGTTTAGTCGAACAAAAACTGATTAAAAATGCACTAAACATATAAAATTCAACTAAAAATTCACTTTATACGCTTAAAATTTGTAATAAACAGAATATTATCGGCTATTGTTGTTGTAGTGGTACGAATATCAACACCAAACTGACATACTTGCTTAAAGCAGCTCTAGCTGTGGGTCAATAAAAGATTGGGTCTTTACCTGCCTTCACATCGAAAGTTCTATGAATTACAGTTCTCATCACCTTTTTCAGTACCGAAAACGGTACTTTCAAACCTTTTTTTAAATTAGAATTGTGTCTGCTTCTATTTTTTATCAACAAAATAATATTGTGGAAATCTTAAGTAGACTATAATTTATTCTAGGTTGCTAAGTTAAAGGTGAAACACAATAAACCAGCATGTAAAATGTGTATATTTAGGTAAAATAGGTATAAATTACAGTTTTTAGAGAGTACGACTAGTAATAATATTTATTTAAATTATAAAATCAGATGTTGCTGTCATGAAATATAACGAAAATTTTCGTTGCTCGAGCTGTATTACTTTTTAATAAAAATAATGTAATTAATACTGATTTGTTTTTATATAACAGTTTCAAAAATCGGATTGTCGCCACGCCTTAAAGTTGGTCACGGCTTTGAAAAATATACGAGTATATGCTAATGTCTTTGAAAGCTGACGTAATAATTCACCCCCACTCTTTATACTTAATCCAGGCCTTAATATTATGCACGCTTCCTCGATGCCTTGAAAACTTGCGCTCGTTCTAACATATGTGATGAATATATATGACGTCATTTCACCCTGAAGTATACCATTATAAACGCCCATGTGCCGAGGAATGATTTTTATATTCACGTTGATATCACTGACATTAATTTTAAAATATTTTTTTGTAGTTCATATTTTAAAAGTAATTGTTGTTACAGGTAATTTTTATTTAATACATTTTTCCACAGTCAGTATTTTAAAATTTTTTTAAGTTGTTACAGGTAATTTTTATTTAATACATTTTTCCACAGTCAGTATTTTAAAATTTTTTTAATAATTTGACTTTGTGTTTCTTACCAGTTGAGTTCTTTTAATAAAATTCTGGGTACTTTTCAAAAAATAATCTTTTATGACGGAATTATTTCCGAAAAACACTCCCAGAATTTCCTTCGCTGTATTTAAAGGAGAAAAATGCCTTC
This sequence comes from Diaprepes abbreviatus, assembly GCA_034092305.1. Taxonomy (NCBI): domain Eukaryota; kingdom Metazoa; phylum Arthropoda; class Insecta; order Coleoptera; family Curculionidae; genus Diaprepes; species Diaprepes abbreviatus. The sequence continues at coordinate 7,619,054 of JASJET010000009.1, forward strand.
TTAATATTTCCGTTTCAAATATCATGGATTTCTTTTACAACAATCACTTTTAAAATATGAACTACAAAAAAATATTTTAAAATTAATGTCAGTGATATCAACGTGAATATAAAAATCATTCCTCGGCACATGGGCGTTTATAATGGTATACTTCAGGGTGAAATGACGTCATATATATTCATCACATATGTTAGAACGAGCGCAAGTTTTCAAGGCATCGAGGAAGCGTGCATAATATTAAGGCCTGGATTAAGTATAAAGAGTGGGGGTGAATTATTACGTCAGCTTTCAAAGACATTAGCATATACTCGTATATTTTTCAAAGCCGTGACCAACTTTAAGGCGTGGCGACAATCCGATTTTTGAAACTGTTATATAAAAACAAATCAGTATTAATTACATTATTTTTATTAAAAAGTAATACAGCTCGAGCAACGAAAATTTTCGTTATATTTCATGACAGCAACATCTGATTTTATAATTTAAATAAATATTATTACTAGTCGTACTCTCTAAAAACTGTAATTTATACCTATTTTACCTAAAGATACACATTTTACATGCTGGTTTATTGTGTTTCACCTTTAACTTAGCAACCTAGAATAAATTATAGTCTACTTAAGATTTCCACAATATTATTTTGTTGATAAAAAATAGAAGCAGACACAATTCTAATTTAAAAAAAGGTTTGAAAGTACCGTTTTCGGTACTGAAAAAGGTGATGAGAACTGTAATTCATAGAACTTTCGATGTGAAGGCAGGTAAAGACCCAATCTTTTATTGACCCACAGCTAGAGCTGCTTTAAGCAAGTATGTCAGTTTGGTGTTGATATTCGTACCACTACAACAACAATAGCCGATAATATTCTGTTTATTACAAATTTTAAGCGTATAAAGTGAATTTTTAGTTGAATTTTATATGTTTAGTGCATTTTTAATCAGTTTTTGTTCGACTAAACTCATAAGAAAATTGAACGAGGTACGTTTTAAGATATATTTTAATATAATTCCAGGGCGAATGGTCCTATAAAAACCGTTTTATTTTTATTCATAAAATCTAACAAGATTATACCTTAAAGATCGGTAATAGGAAATTAAACCGTTAGCATTATTGCATTTTTAATATAGCGTGATTGCCGGTAAATAACACAGCTCTGAGAATTATTTTCTTTTATTTTACAATTTGATCGAATATTAATTGATTTCTATATGTTTAGCGTGCATTTTTAATTATTTTCTGTTAGAAAAAAGCAGTATATTTTCAATTTACGTAGTTAAATAGTAATTTTTATAGTAAATATCTGATTGGTACAAAGTATAGCTTGCACGACAACGGCATCTAAAAATGGCGGATTAATTTTTTCTATTTTATAGTTTCATCGAATGGTGGATGATTTATTCATGTTTAGAGAGCATTTTAATTAGTTTCTGTTCGAAACAATGCTTAAAATTTAGACAGATAAGTTTTTGGATTATTTTTCTTGTCGAAAATGAAATATTTTTTCAAATTACGTCAGTGATTTTTTTATGTTAGGTACATTTTAGTGTTTTCTGATAAAATACTCAAGAAAAATTTAATATGTAGCTTATGTTACATTTTTATCTTAAAATATCAGCTTAGAAAATTTTTCGATGAGTGAATTTCAAAAATTACTTTTTAATGGTATTTGAGACATATAAGTACATCTTTTAATCTATGTAAAGGTATAAAAAACAGAACTACTTTGTAAAAAAAGAGGGCTGGAAAATATTTAAAACAGAAATATTGATTTTCTTAATTTCGCAAAAGGGTGTCCTTCTTCTAGCTTTACTTCTTCCTCTTAATAAAAATTTTTGAAAAAGTTAATTTTTTAGATATGCCGTACTTTATATCGGAAATGGTTTACATATGGGCCAGAAATACATTCAAGAAAGAATTTGGCATGTAACGAATACTCCCGATGTGAAATAAATAGCATATAGAAGTAGATAGACAAGAATAAGAGAGAAAAATCAAATATGCAGACGTTTGTTTCGCTTACTTGTGGAGGTGGGGTGACGAGGAAGTCAAAAATGACAGCCTATTTCCCAATAAACCATAAAAAGCAATAGGACAACTAATTATCAACCGCCTAAATTTTACCCTAATGTATATAAATTAGCTTTTTATTTGTTATTTAAAAATTATACATCTTATTGCTATTTAATTTTTTTACAATAATTTTTCCATATTACTTAGCCGTTTGTAGTTTCTGCTCACAAAATACCATATTTTGTATAAAAATCCATGCATGGGTGTTTAGTTTCTAAATTACACATTTTAACACATTTGAATACGCAATTATCACATCATATTTGATAATTTTATTTCTTGTGCAGTAAAATTTGGGCACATTCGACCATTATTATAGCATTTTTCTATTTGTAAATGTTTTCAGTGTAATAAAACCACTGAACAGTTAATCTAGGCAAAATATTTAATTTCTTTCATCACAATACTTTTAACGTTAATAAGAAATTACGTTTCTGAAACAAAATAATGGTCACTAAAAAGTATTTAAAATTCTTCTTCATGACACAAAGCAATATAACAGCTAAAAGAAATGTCCATAAAATTTTGGGTTATTTTTTTTTTCTTATTTGTAGGTAGCCATAGTACACCTAAAAGAGATGTATAATTCCAATTGAAAACTGTAATGAAATAAATGCAAAATTTTTCTAGCTAGAAACTCAATTAATCATCCAGCAATCTATAGGAATTTTCATATAACACGTGAACTTTTGTGTAAGTATACAGAAAATATCCTATTTTTAAACAAAATCCATACGATGCTCCACTTGGGTCTTTAAATTTTTCAAATTACACATTCCTTATCTTAAGCTCTTTTTTTATATAAAAACAGCCCATATAAGTCTATATAAGATACACTCGAGTCTCTGATTTTCAAATTACATATTTTAACGCATTTGATCCAATAATATAGCATTATTTACTAGCATATTTTTTCCAATTAAATAAAGAATTTTTTGATAATTAGTTTCCAAATTAATTATATAGTTTTAAGTGCATCCTTGACTAATCAGCAAAAATAAAATATTTAATCTCTTACATCACAGTATTTTTTAAATTTTATTATAAAATTTATATCTACAATAAAAAAAGTGGATTCACCAGCTATATGTGTCTAAACATTTTAAAAAATTAATTTTAGAAAAATTATTGATTTAAAGTTGCCAAATGTAAAAAAAAAAACGTTCTTTGACACTTCCCGAAATTTGTAATATAATAGCTAACAGCAAGGCATGTTGAATTTTGTATTCAAAAACTTTTATAATAGGTTTGTTTTATTCAGGTAAAACAACAGTCGTCTTGGTATATGACGTTAAAAACTGTCTTTCAATTCGATAAATTTCGGCAGTTTTATATGTTATAAGCCGCCAAAAAGGCGAGAATTTGTTCGCATTCACCAAAAAGTCGAGAATTTGTTCAAATTCACCTGGAGATACAAGATTTTTTCTCGGGCCGGCCTAAAAAATAAAAAACATGCTTAGTATATTCACCATTTACTTATAAATAATTAAGGGGAATATCTAGTGTATTAGTATTAAAAACCTGTTTTGTATTTTTCGATAGCCTCTAGAATAACTGTATGGGGATATTGTATGGACCAGGTATTGGAGACTAAGTGTAATGGTGACTATTTTCTTGCAAACCATTTTCAAGATACATTTTCTTCAAATAATTTTTGAGTTGGGATGCAGTACTTCCGAATGTAATCTGATTGGTTTTTGATTTCAGACCGTTAAAAGGGGTAATACAATGCATGCCATGAAACCGTATTGTTTTTTGTATTTTTTTGAAAAAAGAATATATTTTTGTGTCTTTGGTCCTCAATAAAAAAGATGCAAAAGTCACTTCATGGTATTTATCATTCTTTTTCAGAATAAGTTCGCGAAATTAGGGGTCAAAAATAGGCTTACACACTAGAAACCCTGTTAAAATAATATATTTTAAACCGTCAGGGATAACTATATAGAGAATATGATAATGGTCGCTAGGAAACGATTTTCTCACTATTTCTATGAAAAACGACACATTTCTGAAAATTTCAATTTCAATTTAGGTAACTAAAACGATTTACAAAATATATTACATTTTTTCTTTAAATATATATTATAGTACTGTCTTTTTTATAAATTGCACCTAAATACAGGAATATTTGTATGTGTGCTAACGGAGAGTTTATTTAATTTTAATGATTAGTATTGAATGTTGTGATATTATTAAGTATTGTTATCTAACCTATAATATTATAGGTAATATATATATAATATGCTTTTATATTCAAGGTAAAATGAAATGTCAAAGAGAAAAAGAACGGAGTATGTTATATTCAATTTTAACCTATGCTTGATTAGAGTAATTGGTGGCAGTGAAGATTAACGATGGGAAAACAGGGATTTTTAATTCATTCAACCTGGTGAGTGCATCTGTTTTTATATATACTTTAAAGTTAATTTAATTAGTTTTCACATTTTTCTTAAGATTTTTAGAAACGGAGTACCTTCTTTTCCATTACTTAATTTATGCATAAGTACATTTGATATATATATTTCAGAATTTTCATAATTATCAACAAAATAGATAAATTTGAAAAAAAGCCCCTTTATATACCATAAGAGTGTATAAAATGATATAAAAAATGTTGTATTTTGGATATTTATTAAAATAGTTTTTGTTCAGTTTTTCCCATGTATAAATCACATTATCAACCATCTTTAAAATAGCCTCTATTTTTAAGAGCAGCCTTGTATTTACAGTATATAATTTAACTAACGTAAATTTAATCTACATTTCTGAATTTTCATAATTATAAACAAAATAGGTAAATTTGAAAAAAAGTCTCAATAATACTTTAGGTTTTTCAAATAATTTTTGAATTGGATTTTCTCCGATTTTTAGGTTATTTTTCCCAACATTTTATGACAAAGTGTTGGGGAAAAGGTCCAATTTTGAGACATAGAATTCTTCTAATTTATTGAACTTTATGACTGTTTCTTTTTTCAAAGTTTGACCTGTGAATTTTATCCAGATAGGCGATTTTCTACTTTACAGAAAATATAAGAGAACATATGAATATATACTTTAATGTTATTATTTATCAAAACAATAAGGTGAATATTACTGGTTTATCAAATTTTTCTTAAGACTTTTAAAAATAGAGTACTTTCCTTTCCATAATTTACCATTAACATATATTTCAGAATTTTCATAATTATGGACAAAATAGATAAATTTGAAAAAAAGTCCCTTTATATACCATAAGAGTGTATAAAATGCTATAAAATATGTTTTATTTTGGATATTTATGAAAATAGTTTGTGTTCAGTTTTTCCCATGTTTCTTAAGAACAGCCCTGTATGTACAGTATATATAATTTAACTAATGTAAATTTAATCTACATTTCTGAATTTTCATAATTATAAACAAAATAGGTAAATTTTGAGACATAGAATTCTTCTAATTTATTGAACCTTATGACTGTTCCTTTTTTTCAAAGTTTGACCTATGAATTTTATCCAGATAGGCGATTTTCTACTTTACAGAAAATATAAGAGAACATATGAATATATACTTTAATGTTATTATTTATCAAAACAATAAGGTGAATATTACTGGTTTATCAAATTTTTCTTAAGACTTTTAAAAATAGAGTACTTTCCTTTCCATAATTTACCATTAACATATATTTCAGAATTTTCATAATTATGGACAAAATAGATAAATTTGAAAAAAAAGTCCCTTTATATACCATAAGAGTGTATAAAATGCTATAAAATATGTTTTATTTTGGATATTTATGAAAATAGTTTGTGTTCAGTTTTTCCCATGTTTCTTAAGAACAGCCCTGTATGTACAGTATATATAATTTAACTAATGTAAATTTAATCTACATTTCTGAATTTTCATAATTATAAACAAAATAGGTAAATTTGAAAAAAGTCTCTATAGTACTTTATGCTTTTCAAATAATTTTTGGATTGGATTTTCTCCGATTTTTAGGTTATTTTTCCCAACATTTTATGACTGAGTGTTGGGGAAAAGGCCCAATTTTGCGACATAGAATTCTTCTAATTTATTCAGTTTTACCCAGACAGGCAATTATTACTTTTCAGAAAATAAGAAAGAACATACGAAAATATACTTTATTGTTTTATGTATCAAAACAATAAGTACAACGTCACTATCTTCCTCATTTTTCTTAAGACTTTTAAAAATAGAGTACTTTCCTTTCCATAATTTACCTTTAATATATATTTCAGAATTTTCATAATTATGAACAAAATAGATAAATTTGAAAAAAAGTCCCTTTGTATGCAACAAGAGTGTATAAAGGTTTTAAAATATGTTTTATTTTGGATATAATTTGAAATAGTAATTTTTCAGTATATAAGCCTCATTATCTTTGAAATATTCTCTAATAACTAATAAAATTCTAAAATAATTAAGAAAAATATCAATCAATTATTTGGTAACACCTAATTTTCTATGAAAAATGAGGTTTTACGCTTTTCAATAAAATAGATATTGCTCCCGAATTTATATGATATTATAGGTAAATTGTTCAGAGCATCCAAGATCAAATTCATATACAATATGCCATTTGAATAACATTTAAGAATGCTGGGTTAAAAACCATTATATTTTACCGCATCATGAATAACAAACAACTTTCAGATACACGCGCCACATTTAAACACAAACAGATTATTTTCTGACAAGGACAGAAACCAAGAGAGAAAAAAGAATAGAGTATGTTATATTCAATTTTGTCTATGCCCGATTAGACTCTAATTGGCGCTAGCGAAGAAAAAGGATAGGAACGCGGGTGTTTTTAATTTATTCAACATTATGAATGTAGCTGTTCTTTTTTCAAGTTTGACCTCTGAATTTTACTCAGACAGGCAATTATTACTTTTCAGAAAATAAGAAAGAACATACGAAAATATACTTTAATGTTATTATATATCACAATAATAAGTACAACGTCACTATCTTTCTCATTTTTCTTAAGATTTTTAAAAACGGAGTACCTTCTTTTCAATAATGTAACTTATGCATAAGTAAATTTAATATATATATTTCAGAATTTTCATATTATGAATGAAATAGATAAATTTGAAAAAAAGCCCCTTTATATACGACAGGAGGGTATAAAATGCTATAAAATATGTTTTATTTTGGAAATAATTTGAAATAGTAGTTTTTAGGTGTTCAGTATATAAGCCTCATTACGTCAGAATATTCTCTAATAACTAAAAAATTATAGAATAATTAAGAAAAATACCACTAAATTATTTTGAAACACCTAATTTTCCAAAAATTTAATAAAATAGATATTGCCCCCGAGTTTATATGATACTATGAGTAAATTCTTCAGAACACCCAAGATCCAATTCATGTACAATATACCATTTAAATGACATTTAAGAATACCGAGTTAAAAACCGTTATATTTTACCAGTGTCATATAAATTAGGTTCTTGTAATCCGAGATAACAGCGGCAGGTTACTTTTTGAATGATATCTACAATAATTAACGAAAAATACCTCAAATGTATTTAACATCTAATTTCCAAGAAAATATTCTCTTTCGTTTAGCAAAAATTATTTATACTACGAGGTCGAAAAAAAAGCCGGTGCCACTGACTGCAAAGTTTTTCGAATTTATTTATAAGAAAGGTCTGTTGCCTATGCAATTTTATGTGTTTAAACAAGAAATTTTGTTAATTTTTCAGTGCTGCCGTGAAATTATTTTATTCCTATATAATACACAATTGTATTAACATTTAAGAAAATATCAAATAAAAAAGACTTTACTGTATGATAACACAAATATAGAATCGGAGGCGTTGGCTTTTTAGTACCTGACTATCCCTTAAAAAGGTTCAGGTAATAAAAACCCGTGAATTGGAAGCCGAGAAAAATGCATTAGTTTAGGAATTTAAAATGTTTTTAAACTGTTTTGTACGAGGCGAATACAAGCATAAGAGAGAAAGAGAAAGAATTAAATAAACTTAATATGTAGATACGTGCGACGTTAATGAAAGGGTGTGTTAGTTTAAGAACGAAAGATGTTTTAATGATATTCTCTGAAAAGTGAATACATACAAAAAGGACAGAAAAAGAACAGTGTGAGTTATATTTTTATTCTCGATATTAGGCTTGCGGGAAAAAAGGGTGTGGCCGCGCTTTTTAATTTATTCACCCTCACGTCCTTTTCCAAGGAACTCGACCTTAAGAATGCAGACAAGTTGTAACAGCACAAGCGGTGTCTGTGGCGGAAGCACGATGAATTTGTATACTGTTCGTATGCATGTTTACTCGACCTTGAAAGGGTTGGCCGGCTTAGTTGATGAACACGTGTGCCATCAAGTAGCGACGAGGTATACAACGGTGAAGCGGTGGGTAAGGGAAATGGGAGTCTATAAACTTATATGCTTCCAATGTATTTTAACTTGTCCTTGCCTATGCAGGTGTTACCGGGATGCACGTGTGGGCATCAATGCCGTCACATTCAAGGCGAGGGGGTAGCGGTAGAAGAAGGGCAGGAGCACAAGCAAACATATACGGTTCCAATGTATATTAATTCGGCCTTGACCATGCAGGTGTTACAAGAACGCTCACGTATGCATCATGGTCGCCGCATTTAAGGCAAGGGGGCTGCGGGAACGAGAGAGAAGGAGGACGAGCCGACATATACGCTTCCAATGCATATTAATTTGACCTTGACTGTGCATGTGTTACAAGAAGGCACACGTGTGCATCATGGTCGCTGCATTTAAGGCAAGGGGGCTGCGGGAACGAGAGAGAAGGAGGACGAGCCGACATATACGCTTCCAATGCATATTAATTTGACCTTGACTGTGCATGTGTTACAAGAAGGCACACGTGTGCATCATGGTCGCTGCATTTAAGGCAAGGGGGCTGCGGGAACGAGAGAGAAGGAGGACGAGCCAGCATACACGCTTTTAATGCATATTAATTTGACCTTGACTGTGCAAGTGTTACAAGAAGGCACACGTGTGCATCATGGTCGCTGCATTTAAGACAAGGAGAGTTGAGGGAACAAGCGAGAAGGAGTACGAGCAAACATATACGCTTTCAATGCATATTAATTTGACCTTGACTATGCAGGTGTTACAAGAATGCACACGTGTGCTGTCCAGGTGGTCGCTAGTGCTCATAGGGAGTCTGAGTAACTATATATTATATCTACTCACATTCTGATCTAGAATTGTCTCAGAAATCCAAAGATGTTAAAATATACAGGGTGTTCTATTTAAGAATTCAAAACTCTCCTCTTCACATAACATTTACCTGTACCAATTCTCATTTTGATACACATAATACTCCAGAAATTATGACTTGTCTAATAGATTCGTTGACACCCGGTATATATATATATATATATATATATATATATATATATATATATATATATATATATATATATATATATAAACCTTGAATTTAATATCGAATTTATATTTAAGCTTTAACAGTTTTTAAATTTGTATTAATGTTTTCTTTATCGATCCCTTATATTTTTTAGTAATTTGAGATTTTCAATTTTTGGAGTCGACGTGTCATTAAATTATTTGGCAAAAACCCAACAACAATGATTTTTAATTTTAGAGACCTTTAAAATTAGAACATATTCGATTCGATATTAAAAAAGTGTTCCAGTTAAAATAAGAATGTAATTTGGCTTTAATTGTAATAAATTACTTTGATTTAATTGTAGTATTGATAAATTACATGAGGTATTTGACTATGTCTGATCTATTTCCGCTGAGGCTCATAAAGTAAGGGTATTTTATTTTAACATATGCGTGCAAAGGATGTAATAATGGGGTTTAATAGAATTTCATTGGCCTTCTTTCTTAAAATCCCCCAGGGGCCTTGAATGAGGGTGAAGCCGCGACGGGTAACTGCTAGTAAGATGTAAAAATGACGTCGGTTAAAAAAATCAATTAATCTAGAATGTATTTTAAAATAACAGATTCAAATACTAGGGCACCGACTTCAAGAAAGTACTAAGTATAAATTTCCAATTATTAAATTAATTACAGTTTAAAACAGTTTATAATTTATTTTTAACTTTTTAGTGCAATTTTTTTAAGTCTTTTGACTTTTTTTTTAAAGTACTTTGAGTTTTCTCTTGTAAAACCAACTTACTTACATATATATGGGGTATTTCCCGTCAGATTTACATTTGAAAAATATATTTTATTTTAAAAGTTTTTATTCGATTCGTCATGAAAAATGCACCAAGGTTTGTTTTTATACACCATTTGGATGAAAATTAACAAAGCTATGATTGTTTAAACTTTCTGACTTCACAAAAACATGCATTTTTAAAGTGTATTTTTCTCCTTAATTATCAGTTTTATGAAAAAAGTTTTATTACGAAAATTATAGATTAATAAATAAAGTTTGCGTGTAAGTTATAAAAGACATTTTTTTTTATTAATATTGATTAAATAAAAATGAAAAATTAATGCAGAAAATGGTTTTCCCCCAAGAAAGGAGTTTTTTACTTATTTTCTTTAAATGAAATATTCATTGTTTAATTATTAAAAATAATTTAAAAATTTTAAAATTAAATCAAATAAAAACTATTAAAATAAAATCACGTAATGACGGTAACTGTAAAATGTACTGATTAAAAAAAAAAGCACTTACCGGACACTTGCAGCATACTGCTGAACACCCCATGCAAATTTCTTTTATCAAACTTTGGTTTTACTTGTAATATTTTATATATTTGTAAATGGATACGCAAGGACACCTACGAAATTAATCCTTACAAATCTTTTTATCTCTTTTGGGAATCCTGTTTAAACAGATAATATTTAGAATTTGATAACACACAATTAGATAAAATATTTTGTAAATAAATTAGTTAGAATCGTCATGAAAACATTTGTAGTAGCACATTTTCTATTTGGGTGACATGAACATCTCTATTTTACAGTTAAAGCTTAAATTATCAATTTTTTCTGCATATTCCGGGAGCTGGATAGTTTCTCGTATGGACTCGACACTAAACGAATGACTCTGAGTCCAAATATGTTTAGACATTTTGAAAAGTGGGACGGTATGATTGAATCGCAATTGATTAAACAAATTAGAATATAATTATTTCAAACTCATGGTTGTTGGATTTAGACCGTATCAAATTGGAATTATTATCCTAAATTTCGCCTACAATTGCACGAGACATCTTCAGGGATTTTTACTGTATAAGATTAGAGCACCGAATGACTATCGAGGAGCAACAGCCTGGTATTTATACCCGACTGGTACTCAGCGAACCGTGATCCAGCGTTACAATCGATTTCCGACTGTAACCCTCATCTCTATTAATATTATTTGGATATTTACAAATTATGTTTAAAAAAACCAGACACTGATGCTAGCAACTTAGTTTCTTTTATATTAAAGTGTGACACGAGCAATGCTGGTGTTCAGCTACTGCAGATTGTAAAATGTGTTGCTTTTTTATACATCTTTCATGTTCCTTAAGTATAGTGGATATAAACCATCCAGTTTTACTTACATACACTTTGCCACAAGAACAAGGTATTTTGTAAACACCTTCGGTTTGAAATGGTATTGCGTCTTTTGGTGACTTCAAACATTGCCCAACTTTGTTAAATGTGTTGAAAATTGTCCGAATATTTGATTTTTAGAGCAATCTGGCAATCTTGTTGGTGGTTCCGTGTTTGTAAGGGAAGACAACACTGTCCATAGGATGTACATTTATGACATTTTGTTGAGGAGTTGGGTTTTTATATTTATTAATAGAACGTCTTATTATATTATACATTATACATCCCACCCAGATATTGGATATTAGAACATTGAACTCTGTTAATGCAGGAAACGATCATAAATTGGTTCTATCAAAGATTCGCATAAATATTACACAAAAGAAAAAGCAGCTGGAAAAGGTTAGGATACAAAAAAAGAACATAGACTCTCTGTGGCATACGTCAACGAAAGAATTATACCAAAAAGATTGATGGAAAAAATTGAAAGAAAACCAATAAATGAAGAGGAAGATATAAATCATAGCTGGGAAAAAATTAAGGGAAACATAGAAGATGCTTCAAATCAGTCATTGGGCACACATACAATCACAATAATAAAACTCATGGTTCCGTAAAGAAGTTAAAGATAATTGTAACGAAAAAAAAAACATATTTAGCATATAGAACGTCAAAAACGCCGGAAGCATACAATAGGTACAAACTAATTCGTAACGAAACTAATCTACTAGTCAGGCAACTAAAAAGTGAACATTGGGAGCAGTTCTCTAAAAAATGGAAGGAGACTTCTATAGTGTACAAAAACAAATGTGGCGACTGATAAGACAACAGCGCAAAGAAGTATCTGAACTCTCCGAAACAAACAAAATATCAGAGGAGAAATGGATAGACTACCTAACAAAATTGTTTGAGGGAGATGCTAACATTGGAAAAAACAACATACCAGCAATAAGGAATGATGTGGAAGTCACCATTCAAGAAGTAGAGAAAGCTATAAAATCCTTAAAAAATAGAAAGTCTCCCGGACAAGACGGAATTCATAACGAATTGTTGAAATACGGAGGACAGCGACTAACACAGGAACTCATAAGCTTCATTCGAAAAATCCTGACACAATGCAAAGTACCAGATAGGTGGAGAACCAGCACAATGATGCTTATGTTTAAGAAAGGTGACAAACAAGAACCAGTGAACTACAGGGGTATTAATCTACTGGACACAACTCTGAAACTCGTTACGAAAGTAATCAAAAATAAAATTAATTCGGTTACAACACTGGAAGACGAACAGCAGGGATTTAGATCAGGAGGGTCTTACGTGGATGCAGTATTTATTCTACGACAGATAGTCGAAAAATCTATAGAATACAATAAACCAACATTTTTATGCTTTATAGATATAACAAAAGCATTCGATCGCATAAAGCTAGATGACATAATCCACCTGTTACATAAGAAAAATATTCCTATCAATATAATTCAGTCCATCGAAAACATATACGCAAACAATAAAGTTCAGATTCGCATTAACGGTAAATTATCAATACCCATACCAGTCAACAGCGGTATTAGACAGGAAGACTTGCTTAGTCCTTTGTTGTTTAACATGATAATGAACGAAATAATAAAGGAGGTGCGACTTGGTAGAGGATATAAAATGGGTGATACAGAAATAAAAATTCTCTGTTACGCTGATGACGCTGTGATATGTGCCGAAAATGAAGATGACCACCAGAGATTGTTAAATACCTTTAATCTTACGGGAAGAAAATATAACATGATTATCTCAGCCGAAAAAACTAAATGTATGACAACCTCAAAAGAACCCCTCCGATGCAAACTAGAACTAGACGGTCAAATAATACAATAAGAAATGAGTTTCAAATATCTAGGAATCGACATAACTAGTTATGGCAACATCGAAGATGAAGTAAGAGGGCAGGTGGCCAAAGCAAATAAAGTGGCGGGTTGTCTCAACGACGTGATTTGGCGAAACAAACATTTACAACAAGAAACAAAGTTTCGGATCTACAAAACCACAATTAGACCTATTATGACATACACCTCAGAAACACGGCCAGAGACGACAAAAACGAAACAACTATTGGAGACTACAGAAATGAGAATACTTCGACGAATAACAGGAAAAACGCTACTAGACAGAGAAAGAAGCGATAACATCAGGCAATCATGCAACATAGACTGCATTAATGAGTGGGTCCGTTGTAGACACAATGGAACAAACACATAAGCCGAATGACAGAGGATAGACTGGTAAGGATCGCACGAGATAAATCGCCTAGTGGTACACGCAGTAGAGGTCGACCACGGAAAAGGTGGAGCGATAATTTAAGTCCAGAATGAGGAAAATCGAAGAAGGAACAGGCCAGGAACCTATTATAGAAAGTAGAAGAAGAAGGACGTCTTATCTCTTCAGCGCAATATCCGTTGCCTCTGAGAACATTAGTCAGTTGTACTGTTTCTGATTTCAGTGATGGTTCATCACGTATTTAAAGGACTCTGACGTGGTTTTAGGGAAATAATATTACCTGTGAATAGGACCTAATTTTCAGGTCAAATATTAATTTTGGAAAACAAAACACAATTCAAAGAGTTCAAGGTTTATGTGTTCGCATTATTTATGGGTTTAGAAAATATGACCTTATTTCCCCTCAGTATAGGCTCTATATATCTCCTTTATACCTTTGCGCAAAACTTCTACCTCGTAATTACATTCATAATGTATATACTCGTCACATAACATTGCTGGCTATTCCAAGACATATGACGTATTTATTTTGGAGGAGTTTTACTTACCAGGTGGTGTACACAATTAAAACTGTACCAGAAAATCTAAAATGTATTCCCAGCTTCAAGAAGGAATTTAAGCGACTGTTAGTTGTTCTGCAGCCTTTATACTAATTTTTTATTTACTATGTTTTTTCTCTTGCCCTAATTGAATATCCTTTGAATGAATTTATAAAGGGTTGGCAATACTAAATCATCGATGTCTAGGCTTCCATTGGGCCCTTTACATCCCACTATAACTGCAGGTTATTCGAGGCCGATCGCCTTTGCGAATCCAAGCAGCCTCGTTAGTTGAACTTGCCTAACTGCTTCCGATAACAAAATATCTCTGTTTCAGTCCGTTGAGTGCTGGGCACTCTCTGAGGACATGATCAACAGTTTTATCCTCCTCCAAACACCATCAGCATGTTGGCTCGTCTTCGACACCGATTCTATGAAGATGGCCACTGATATGACAATGTCTTGTCAATAATTTCTCCACAATTCGCAGCTCTTTCCTTCCAAGGAGAGAAGCTCCTTAGTACGCTGTACACTAAGCCCAGTTATATGTTTTTTGGCACACCTCATTCCAGGAGCTCCTCTCCACGATTCAATAAATTTGCTTTCCAGCAACGATTTTAATTCCCTTTTGCTAATAGTAATTGGGACAGGTAATATTGGTTGGGGTCCATACGGTTCAGTCGCCGAACCCAACTTTGCCAGACGGTCTGCTTCCTCATTCCCGTGTATGCAGGAGTGACTCAGAACCCATACGAGTCTGACTGTGCAGCCTTTCCTTGAAATACCATTTAGTACATCCTTGCACTCAGACACCAGTCGCGAAATTACGACACTGGACTTCAGTGCCAATATCGCAACCTTACTGTCTAGCATATATTTATTATTCGATTCCTGTCTATGTCCCTCTCGCAGAGATGGACACACTGTAGAATAGCATAAATTTTCGCTGTGAAAATTGTCCGAGAGGGTAGCACTCTCTGACTCCTGTACTCCTGCCGAATACTCTGTCTCCAGTTCTTTTATCTTGTCGAGATTCGTCAGTATACCACCAGGATCCATTTTTCGGAAGATTTTGTTGTCCCTCCTAATCCTCTCGACTTGTCAGAAATATCTCCAGGGAGAGGTTAGGTTTTAAAAGCGGTGTCATGTAATCTGTCCCCATGGAGAGTGATGAACACCTCTCCACCGCGCTTTCCCAAGCACCTGAGTAGCCGCCCGTTTCAATTCCAAGATGTCCCATGCAACTGAGAAGATAAACAGTCTTCAGGGCCTCGTTCCTTATGTATAAGTGAAGAGGCAGCAGGTTCACCAGGACCTCCAGAGCCTTGGCGGGAGCAGTCCTCTTCGCACTCAATATTCCCACACAAGCCATTCTCTGAACTTTGTCAAGTTGAAGAATTTGTTTGCGCTTTCTTGTACTACTCCACCATACAACAGCGGCTTACGTTATTATGAGGCGGATCACCATAGTGTAAATCCATTAATAGCGCTTTAGGTGTCAATCCCCATGTACACCCAAAGGCTCGTTTATAAGCACAGAAAGCACATATGTCTTTCTTGTTTCGAGCCTCAATATGATCATTCTAGCTAAGTCGTGAGTCCAGAATTACCCCCAGGTATTTAACTGTTCCCTTAAGCTGAAGAGTCCTTCCCACCAATGTAATTGTGGGAAGTCTCCCCATTTTCCTCTTTTTTGTAAAGAGTTGAATATCCTTTATAAGCGGTTTTAATTGGTGGCTTAAGATTTTATATATTTTATTGCGTTTTTAAATTTCAATATTCTTGGTGTGTGATGGACTTTGCTTGATGTTATTTTGTTCTTCGTCTAGATAAGGTACTTCTTTTTATGTAATTCAATAAACTTTATCTTCATTTATACTATGCCCTGGGAGTACCAATTTTGCGGGCTCTACAGATAGCGAACGGTGCCAAAATAAAGCCTCAGAATAAACCTAAACAAGGTCGATTTGGTGCTCTTTACGAAATACAGGAAAATGGGGAGACTGCCGATAGTTACACTGACTGAGGCGAAACTATCTCATTGAGGCTTGAGCCAAGATGGCCATATATGTTTTCTGGGTTAATAAACGAGCCTTTGGATGTATATAGGAGTTGATACCGACAGTGCTATATTGGATATAAATCATGATGATCTGCCCTACGATTACATATATGGCTTCAAACACCGTCTCCGACTTGAAAAAGTTCAGAGCATGATTTATGTGGGCATAATGAGTGCGATGACGACTGCCTTTTCAAGGGTACTGGAGATTTTAATGAACCTAATTCCTTTTTACTTATATTTAGAGGATGAGACCTTGAAGGATGTTTATCATCTCAGTTGCCTGGGACATCTTCGATCCGCAACTGGTGGTTGAGAAGCTGGGTGGAGAGAGGTCTATCACTCCACGCAAATATTTTACATTGCGCTGGTTTTAAGACCTACTCATTCTTGAGACAGTCTTCGATTAAATGTGTTCCGATGATTTATAAAGGGTGTTTTCTATAGAGGTATAGAACTTTTAAATGGAATAAAACAAAGATGAATTTTTTAAATTGACATGAAATTTACTTTATTCGAAAGATAACCTTCTGGCATTATAATTTAAATATGACTTCTGGCATATGACCGCCACGGCTGGCTCGGACGTAGTCTAATCTGGAGGTCCAATTTTCGATGACTTTTTCCAACATTTGTGGCCGTATATTGGCAATAACGCGACGAATGTTGTCCTCCAAGTGATCAAATCGTTTCGGGCTTATCGGCGTAGACTAGCGACTTCACATATCCCCACAGAAAATAGTCTAGCGGCGTTAAGTCGTACGATCTTGGAGGCCAATTCACGGGTCCGAAACGTAAAACTATGCGGTTACCAAACGTTTTCTTCAATAAATCAATTGTGGCACGAGCTGTGTGACATGTTGCGCCTTCTTGTTGAAACCACTGCTCCTGCACATCATGGTTGTTCAAGTGATGAACGAAAAAGTCAGTAATCATGGCTCTATAGCGGTCACCATTGACTGTAACGTTCTGACCAGCATCGTTTTTAAAGAAGTACGGACCAATGATTCCACCAGCCCATAAAGCACACCAAACAGTCAGTTTTTCTGGATATAACGGTGTCTCAACATACACTTGAGGATTATCATCACTCCAAATACGACAGTTTTGTTTGTTGACGTATCCATTCAAACAAAAGTGAGCTTCAGCACTAAACAAAATTCGTTTATGAAAATTGGGATTAACGGCAATCTTGTTTTGGGTCCATTCACCGAATCTACGACTTGCTAGGTGATCGTGTGGCCTTAATTCTTGCACGAGTTGGATTTTGTAAGCACGCAAATCAAGATCTTTCCGCAAAATCTTCCATAAAGTGAATGGACACATATCCAATTCCTGTGCACGATGGCGGATAGACTGATTCGGGCTTCCTCTACGCTACGCTCTACAGCAGCAATGACTTCTTTTGTACGCACTGTACGACGTCTCAGTGGATGCGCATTATCATTTAGAGTAAACGTGGTGCGAAAACGTTCCATAGTTAATCGAATTAATTGCTCTGATGGACGATTATGTTGACCGTAAAATGGACGTAGTGCGCGATACGTATTTCGAACAGAACCATGATTTTCAAAATAAATTTGCACAATTTGGAACCGTTGTTCAGGCGTCAGTTTATTCACGTTGAAATACCAAACCAAACTAAACATAAATCACTTGGCAGCTGACAAAATGGCCGCCAGTTAAAAAAGTGTTGCCAACTTAAAGTTTTATACCTCTATAAAAAACACCCTTTATATGGATTCGACAGGATGAAAAGGCTGGAGCTAGAGTGTTCGGTTGAAGCAGCGGGGTAATATCTTAGGCAGAAATTTGTGCTTTCTGCAATGTGACCATCTCTGTAAGAGGAACAAAAACAGGAATAAGACAATGTAAGTCTGCAATATTGTCATTGAAATCTAATATCGTCTGAGTGCAGGAATGTACTGAATCGTTTTACAAGGAATGGGTGTAGAATCAAACTTATGTGGGTCTTGGGTCACGCTGGAATATATGGGAACGGGGAAGCAGCTCGTCTGGCAAAGATGAAGTTTGCGATTGAACCATTCGAACCTCCACCAGTTCTATCTGTACCAATTACTTTTAGTAAGAGGCAATTAAAACTATTGCCAGCAAACAAATTTATTGAATCTTGGAGAGATGTGCGCCAAGGAACTTATAACTGGACCTAATGCGCGACTTACCAGGGAGCTTCTGTTTCTGAGGAGGAAAAAACCGCGACAGGACATTTTGAGGATATAATATTATCACCTGAAGCCGTCAGCCAGGTTCCGTTAACGAGGCTGCCTAGAGTCGCAAAGACTGTCGGCCTTGAATGATTTGGTGGAACCTAAAGGGCCCAACATGGCGTAAATATCGAAAATCTAGTATTTTCACTTTTATCTACTCATTCATTCATTCAACATTATTGTGAGGTAAAAATAAAAATACTCAATTAATTTTGTTAATAATTTATTATACATATACGTTACC
Organism: Diaprepes abbreviatus; assembly: GCA_034092305.1. Taxonomy (NCBI): domain Eukaryota; kingdom Metazoa; phylum Arthropoda; class Insecta; order Coleoptera; family Curculionidae; genus Diaprepes; species Diaprepes abbreviatus. The sequence continues at coordinate 7,637,993 of JASJET010000009.1, forward strand.
ATCTAAATTTTAAAATACAGTAGAAACAATACATTTGAAGATAAATACAATTTTAAAAAATATAATATAAGAGACAACAAATATAATAAAGTCAATTTTCATGTAAAATATTAATTTCATAAATAAACATATGACACCGAGTCAACATTTCAATTAGATATACATACTTTTAGAGTCTCGATTAATTAATAAATTATTTATTTGAATTTACATTTAAAGCCTATTATGTTAACATTATTATAAGTAGTATTTATTGTAACATCACATATAAGAAAATCTACTTTTCCTAACAATTATTTTAATAGCGTAAATTCGATCTACCTAATGTTAGAAATTCAAAGCTAGGTAAAAAAATAAAATATATTAAATTTTGAAAAGTATTAAAACTCAATATTTATGTACTGCTTACATTGGCCTTATTTAAAGTGGGTGACTTTAAATTTTTACATTCTCTGTATAGAAGGTGACTGAAGTTTGAGTTTTTATACAGAGTCACCAGAAACAATTATTAGGATGGTAATTCTATATGGGAAAATAAAGATAGCAAGCCATTTTTAATGTCAAAATCTTAATGGTTTCGAAGTTACAGGTAAATGGAGTTAAATTTTTTATTTTGTCTTTAAAGTAAAATTATTTTCCTAACTAGCCACTACGCGATAGTTTATATCATACGTGTAACTATATCTCATAACGTAGCATTTTCGAGTAATATGTTACATTCCATGAAGGCGGTATTCTGAATCTTGTTACAAGGAAACTAACGAACGTAACTATCATTGCGAACCTAGAAAAGAATATAAGGTTCGAAGTTCAACAGATAAAGTTGCGAACATACTTCATACGATAAATTTATGGAATGTAATTCCATGCAAATGCTGTAAAATCAGCGCTTGTCGTTACTCTTAATATCCTTTAATGGTGCGTTGATTTACCAGCAATTTGACATGACATTGGAATGTACCATGTTACGTGAACATGTAATGTTACGAGTTTTGGTTACACGCGTGTACGCCGCTTTAGGGAAACAATTTTACCTGTGAACGGGATCTAATCTTCAGGCCAAATATTAGTTTGATCCATAGAAAAATCAATTAAATATATATAAAAACAAAATAAATTTCCAACTATTCAGATTTTTACATTATTGCTTTTATTTTACCAAATACCATCCTGATTTTATTTCCAGGTATCCTGTTTTAACTACATTAAAGAAAAAATAAAGATTAGGGAATAATATGATCCCCTTTAAATTTTTTTAACAATATAGTTTTCACACATATACTTTAAAGCCCAATGAGTTAGCCACAATTTTTTGAGAGCGAGTTTTTTCGTATTTTTAATGACTTTTACATAAGTTAAGATTAAGAATGTAAAAGTTGTAACATTGTCTAAAACCACATTGATAAATTCGATTTACAAAGTGCATATTGCATCCATAGCTCAACCACTTTGAAAGCGAAAGTAAGAAAATGTACAATAAGAAAAGCATGAAAGTAAATTATGTTGTCATTTGGTTAATATTGGTTACATAAAGCTTTCGATTTGTTACTTGTTAGCAGGTTTATAGTGTTAGATAGTAACTATTAAAGAAAGAAATTACAAAACTAAGTTACCAATAAGATTATCAAATTTTCCTTCGTGAAGTTGTCTGCACCTTTAATAAATTTTAGCAAAAAAGACGTAATTTTTAAATCCATTAACCTGATGTCAGGTTACTCTTTAACCAAAAACCACCCATCTGTCTTCTGACGTGCTTCTTTCTGTTATTTTCAAGAGCCCTTTTATGGAAAATTTGAGACAAAATTTAAATTCTGAAACAATCCTGAAACAACAGGTAGTTTATTCCTAACAAAAATTTTACACAAATCATAATGTGTAAAACGATTTCCACTTAAAATCATGCAGTATATCTAAAGATATTTAGAAACTTAGTATGGAATTTTGGGACATTTTTAGTTATAGTCCATAGCCATAGGTCAAAATTAGTGCTGTTTTCGACGTAAATTCCGAGATGCATGAGACCTACCAGGGGTGTTGGGGGCAATGTATTTATTTATTTATTTATTTATTGATACTTTTACAAACACCTAAACATAACATGCTACAAGGTAATTATAAGTAAGAGAAATTTTACAGACTTAACTTACACAGAACAAAGACACCACAGACAATAACCTGAATAAACCTAAAGGTCACTACATAAGTCGCAATAGCAATTTCTTGGTTAAATTTAAAAAGTCAATATCATTATTCTTATATAGTATGTTGCACTCAGTTAACATTAAATTCATTGGAGAACGACTACCAATACAGACATGAAAGAATTTTTCCTTTTGTATCCTTAATCCTATCTAAGGTTGATGAAGAGGTATATAATTAGTAAAAGAACAATTGTTAAATTTTATATTATTGATAATACAATAAACAAATATCACAGATTGAATTTGCTTCCTTTTCTGAAGAGTTTGGAATTTAAAGCTTTCTAACATACTGCTATAAGAGATCAGATATGGATATAAGTTATTTTTCTTAACATATAAATATCTCAAAAACCTTTTTTGAACACGCTCAATAGCATCACAATGCACATTTGCACTAGGAGACCATATATTAGATGCATATTATAGATGAGGGCGAACAAGTGCATTATACAATTTTATTATTATACTATGGTTATTAAACCGACTTGTTTTTCTAATCACAAAACCAAGCACCCTAAAAGCCTTATTAATAATATTGCGATAGTGGATATTAAATTTCAAATTAGACTGGAAGTGCACCCCCAAATCCCTACATCTTTTTTTTGTAGTTTTGCTCCATCAATGAAGTAATTAAAATTAATAGGATTTATTTTATTTGTATAAGACATAAAGAAGCATTTATTAGTATTTAAAAACATTTTATTTAATCGAAACCATTCTGTTACTGAATTTAAGTCTGCTTGCAGTGCACTACAATCATTACTGTTTGTTACTTTCTTAAATATTTTAAAGTCATCCGCAAATAAGAGACCATCAGAATGTTTAATACAATTAAATAAATCATTTATAAACATTAAAAATAACAATGGGCCCAGGTTGCTACCCTGCGGTACACCAGATGTTGCCATAAAAGCCTGAGAAAATGACCCTCCCACTCTCCCATGTGCGGTCTATACGAAAGATAACTTTTCATGAAGATTCCTAGAAAAACCAAACTCAACAAGCGTAACCACCAACACCCCATGGTCCACCTTATTAAATGCCTTTGCACAATCAACATACACTGTATCCAACTGCTTCCCGCCATCAATAGCCTCCGAGGCATGATTTGTAAACATACATAAATTTGTTACTGTGGACTTTCCACTTACAAATCCATGTTGTTGTTCTACTATTTTATGAGTGATGTTGGTCACCATGTCATCTGAAAGGATCATCTCAAATATCTTAGCAAGTGAATTAAGTATATTAATTGGTCTATAATTTTCAACATTTGTTTGTTTACCATCTTTAAATATGGGAGAAATAATTGCTGTTTTTAGTTTATTGGGAAAAATTTTTGTTTTTAGAGCAACTTGAAAAATATGAGCAATAGGGGCTGCTAAAAAGTCTGAGCAGCCTTCATAGATATATGAGGAAATATTATCCTCTCCTGTACTTTTTTTTGGTTTTAGTTTTTTTTATACTTTTCTTTACAGTCTCCTCTGATATTAAAGAAAATTCCAAGTCTCCCCAACTATTAATATCTATAGGGTTGCCGTTAGACACTGATGACAACTTAAACACTGAACTGAAATACTGTGCAAAAGCATTGACAATATGTTCGTGCTCTTTCAATGATACTCCGTTATAAGACATAACCCTTGGCATACCATACCTTTTACTCTTAGAGCCAACATACATCCAAAAATTGCTAGGATCAAAATTTACATTATTCTCTATATTTCTTAAATAAAAAGAGGACTCATTATCAATCTGTTTTTCAATATTATACCTTAAGTTACGATATTCCTCATATTGAAAAAACTAGCTTTTTTGGATCTGTAAATTTTTTTAATTCGGACCAATTTGTTTGTTGTATTAGGTTGTAAAGCTTTAAAAAGTCACCTTTAGCATGTAAGAACAAACTCTACATAAAATGTAATTGCAAAGGATGTGTTGGAGACAGGAGGGGGGGGGGTAAAAGTTGGCTAAAACAGTTTTTTTTTAATCTACAAGCCAAGGAGCGCATTTTGAAAAAAAAGTTTTAAATAAAGGTTGATTTTAAAAACCTGCAATATATTACGATCATTTTTGTCAATTTGTTATTACAAAAATGCCAAAAAATCCCTTAAAATCGGCCATTTTTAGCATATCAATTATTTATTGCAAAATTAACTTTTTTTTGCACTTTTTGGATTTTAAAGGGAAGCCCATGTCGTTTTGAACAAAATGTTATTTTATAATAGTAAATCAGATAATTTGTGGCTGAAATATTGCTATTTGGTTTTTCCTATGAAGCATAATCTTGATTGCTATAACTTTTTTTGGGTGAACATTTTGATCTCCATAAAGGCTCAATTTTTTCGTGAAGGTCTAAATTTTTATATCTTGTTAGGGGGAAGTGAAAAAATTGATTTTCATCCTCTTAAATATTAAAAAGGTAGTGTATCAAATTTATAATGTTTTGAGCTACTCCAGATTAAAAGAAAAACATTGAAATTGGTTCATTCGTTGCTGAAATATGGTGAATTTTTCGGAATGCTGCTGATTTGAAGCTGCGAATTCAGTTTTCTTGCGCGCGCGAGAGCTTTATTTCTTTATTAAAAAAACACCACCTTTTTTAAAGCGATATTAAGGTGTTGGAAATTAATTTTTTCATTTGCTCCTAACAAGATAGGAAAGTTTAAGCCTTCACAAAGAGATTGAACCTTTGTGGAGGTCAAAATGTTCACTCAAAAAAAAGGTATCAACATTTTGCGTCTTGGGATAAACAATTAGCAATATCTCAGCAACAAATTATTCGATTTACTACTATAAAATATCATTTTGTTTCGAAAGACGAGGGATTCCTTTTAATAGGTAAAAAAATGGAATTTTGCAATAAATAATTGATATGAAAAAAATTATCGATTTTGAGGGTTTTTTGGCCTTTTTGCAATAATAAATTAACAAAAACGATTACACAAAGCTTAAATAATAGGTTTAAAATATCTACAACTTTTATTTGAAACTTTTTTTTCCAAAATGTGTTCCTTGGCTTGTAGATATAAAAAACCTTTTTTAGCCAACTTCGACCCCCCTTCTTGGCCTTAACCTTTTTTTTTAGTAGGGTTTATTCTAACACTGCCTCCAATACCCCTGGATAGGTCTCATCCATTTCGGAATTTACGTCAATATATTTTCCTGCGGCTGGGAATGCAGTATGTTTAAATTTGTAGGTCTTGGTAAGGAGAAAAATCCTTTTTTGATTTTGTCAAGCTTTCGAGAATTTATTTATCTCTTTTTTAGGATATCTCTATAATTATTAATTAAATAGTTAGAATATTAACCTAACGTATAATTATTAAGTAACTTACCAATGTGGTTTGAATATTAAACAAGTACACGTTTGAAAAACGGGGGAAAAATCCAACATTAGCACTTTTGAACTGTATTGAAAAGCATATTTTGGAATGGAATTGCAAAAATTCTAGAAAATTCGAAAACAGCCAACCGTCCTGCTTGACTATCCCACCATTTTATAGTGACACCTGTCATGTGTCAACCGGGAAGTGTGGGTGGTGTAAGTAGTGAGGGAAAATACGGATACCGTAAAGAGTGGTGTAGTCAAGCAAAAAATTTAGCAAATATAATGTTAAGAAATTACTTGTTCGATATTTTTTACATAATATGAGAGAATTCAATAGGAAACCTATTCGTCTGGAGATGGACTGTCCAGGAGGCTCAAATACTTTTATTTTTCCAACTTTAAAACATGACTGTAAATGGCACTCAGACACTCGGTGTCACTTTTTTTATTCATGGTGTTACTTTCTTGGTTAATATGCACCATTTCAAAGAAGAGCCGTTTGTGATAAGCATGAACTCTTTCTAGAATCTCAGTGCTATTTCAGTTAATATTGTGGTCTTAATGAAAGACTTGTTCAGCCAGAGCACAAGAGGGCAAACCTCTATTAATGTCACTACGATGGAAAGTGAGTCTGCCTTTGAGGCTTCTGGAAGTCTGACCTATATAAACTAGTTGACAGTTGGAACAGGGAACCTTATAAACTATGCAGGACGTCTTATTTAGCTGTAACGGAGTTTTTGTTTTAGAATAAATTTTAGAGAGAGTAACTAATTGTTTTCTTGCTATTTTAAATTCATTATTTTTAAAAATATTCATCAATTTGTCAGTAAGATCTTACTACTTACACCACCCACTACACTTCCCGGTTGACGCATGACAGGTGTTACTACAAAATGGTGGAATAGTCAAGCAAGACATTTGGCTGTTTTCGAACTTTCTAGAATATTTGCAATTCCATCAAAAATATGCCTTAAATACAGTTCAAAAGTGCTAATGTTGGGTTTTTCCCCTGTTTTTCAAACGTGTACTTGTTTAATATTCAAACCACATTGGTGAGTTACTCAATAATTAGAAGTTAGGTTAATAGGTGCTTGATGTGGTACGGTTCATAAGGTCAAGGCGCAGATATTGGATGGACCATGTGGACAGAATGGGCGACGATCGATGGGCAAAATGGGCTAATAACGAGATACTAAACACTAGAAGACCCACTGGTCGACCTCCAAAACGATGGCACGAATGTTGGACATCAACATCACAGGCGGCTTAATATAGCAGAAAAACAAGACGCCGTCTTAAATAAAAGAGGAAGAAGAAGAAGAAGAAATTAATACTCTAACTATTTAATTAATAATTGTAGAGATGTCTTGAAGAAGAAATAAATAAATTCTCGAAGCTTGGCAAAATCAAAAAAGGATTTTTCTCCTTACTAAAAAAGAATATATATATATATATATATATATATATATATATATATATATATATATATATATATATATATATTAGATAGCAGAATGTCAAATTTCGAATAAAGCTTTTAATAAAAAAAATTCCATATGATGCCGTAGAAGAAAATAGTAAGAAACGGAATTATTTTAATATTATATAGGACTTTACACAATGGGGAGTTTTTGCCCCCTAGGAAAGTAGAAATTTGTAAAAACTGTTTGACGTGGGATCCTAAGCCTAACTCTGAGTACTACGTAAATTTAACCAATTATTGCGACTGAAAAAATAGAAACAGTTTTGAATCAATATTTTTTTCCTATTTTTTCTGTATGATCGAAGATAAAGGGTGGTTTTTGGCAGCACTGTAAGGGTAATTTCATAAATTAAGCCAGACTCTCTTTATCTTACCAACTTTTGAAATTTCGAACTTTTTCAAAAGTCACCAGCTTTTTTCCTGTTTAGTCATAAATAAGGGGAGTTTTCCCTCTTCTGAGGTTACACTGCAGGACATTGATGGTATGTGAGATTCTAGATCTATTTGAAGGTACTACGCAATTGCAGACAATCACGCCATCCATGAAAATTAGAATCCTGCTAGATTAAAGATTTTTTTTATTTCTCTGTATCTTTTAGGCTTAGGGGATAGTTTATCTTAACTATATAAGGGTAGTTTGTAAGTATTACGTCGGACCCAGTGCAGTTGCTTATTAACAAAACGAACAAGCGTTTCGAGCTTTTTCAGCAGTCATTGCTATTTTGGGTCGAATTTTTTTATATATGAGGGGTAGTTATAACCCTTTCTTTGGATGTATTACAAATCCAGTATGTGATCGTTGTTGTTTAACCCTAATTCAACATATAATACACTTGAAAATTTTGTATAGTTTGATTTATTAAGATGAATGATTTGAATTTTTTTTGTAGGGTTGTGTTGTCAATTAAGTTCCTTTTAATAACTTATCAGATCTACCTGTATATTGTTTTAGTTCAATTAAAAAAATATAAGAAACATGAACGATTTAGTATAAAATTTAAAAATAATTTTATAAGTGATCGCTTTTTTTTTGACAAGCAGATAACATTAAAAAAGTACCTTTGCCAGCTTTGAGTCATACACAAACTGGTAACCAAAATCAACTAAAATGATTATCTCAGGTGCTAAAACTTTATAGATTAAAAAAAATGCATTATTTGTTAAATCTAATATTTACAATTATTTAGATAACATTTACATTACATAAAGAGTGTTAAAACAGCTTTTAAATAGGTAATAACAAATTCGTGTCAAAATTATATTTGCTCATTTAAAATAAGTTACTAAACTAAAAATTTCATTTATTTCTACAAATACAATTAAAAATGTTATTAAAAGATAGAAAATGAAATTTCATGTAGTTTTACAATAAAATAAATTTAAGTATAATCAGAGCACATAAACACAAAAATATTTAAAAAATAGATATCAGTCTTTAAAAAATCTAAAACTATAAAAGAACACCGTGTATGTTTTTTTTAAACATTTTGCAAATTAAAGACTTACATGAATTAAAATGATTTTATTTTACACTAATTTCAATTTTACTCTTCTTAGGGTAGTCAGAAGCCTTGCTTTAACCAATAAAGAACGGCCTTGGACAAGTAGAAAAATCATGCTTCTTGGGTTTAGACCAGATCAAATTGGAATTATTATCCTTTTTTTTCGCCTGTGATTGCACGAGGCATTTTTATTCTACGAGTTCTAATCTCGTATAGTAAAAATCCCTAAAAATGCCTCGTTCATTCGTAGGCAAAACGGCGGATAATAATTCCAATTTGACACGGTCTAAGCCCAAGAACCATGATTTTTTCCTTCTTTTAACCATTCATTTTCAAAAATGACATGTCTGTCACCAGAAAATTATCTTTAATTTGGTTGGTGCTACTATGTCTGAGCTCGGGAAGGACAAGTACCAAGCTGAGGGTTAAATAAAGCTTTGGCTATCTCTAGAAGGTTCGAATTTTAATAGAAAAGTTATTTTTAATTATTTTCTAGCATGTGGTTCTTTTTTGAGTTTTGTCAACTCTTTTAATTCACATTTTTTAATTAGGCTTTCCATGTTGCTATTTAAGATTTGCCAGGACTATAAAATATGCATCATAGACTAAAATATCGCATCTAAAAATGGTAAAAGACTTACTTACTCTTTTGACCATGCTATTGAGTTGCGGAAATGTTAATTAGTAGGATTTAATGGGGAAATTATTATTTGGATAAAACTACCCAGCTGCTTGTTAACCTATGCTAATAAGCCCAATCTAAAATCAATAAGATGGCAAAAAAGCTTGAAAGTCTGTTTGGCCTTATTTTCAGGCTTGAAATTTTAATATCTGGCCTGCCCGTGTTATCTGTGTGTTGTGATTGCACGATTACTGAAAAATTGTACAGATATTAAATGAGAAATTGAGACATTTTCATCTTCAATTTAATACGTAATTTAATAAGTTTTAACTAGAAAATTTTTCGAGAAAAAAAATTCGGTTGAAACTTGATAAACTGTACAGATTTGTGTTTGTCCTGCAATAAATATTTGTGCGGTCTTTAAAGCAAAACTGACATGTTTTGAGTTTCGTTCCAAAAAGATAAATAAAATCCTTATGGTGTGACTGGAGTCTGTTTTTTTTGAAGGTCATAGATAACGATGTTTCTTGCGAAGTGGTAGACTTATGTTAGACTTCCATTGTCTTAATTTTGATGTTGAATATCACGACGTTTTAGCTAGTAGTTATTTCTAGCCGTTTTCAAGTCAATTTGGAAATTGCTAGAGATAATTACTAGCCGAAATATCGTGATATTCAACAATAAAATCAAGACAATGGAAGTCCAACAGATATTTACTAGTTCGCATAGTGTCTGTTTACCTGCATGTCGCAGAAGTTTTTCTCAGAAATTATACAATACATCAATATAAAACTTGGCCCAGATATAAAACTTGTTTGCATCTAATTAAAAAAATAGGTTTGTTTCAAGTCAAAAAGAACATCGAAAAGAACATATTCCATCTATGTGGTAAGTGGAATGTCATACCTGATATCTTGCTATTCCTTGTAATTTAGAATCGCCCAGTTTTTGATTTGTAAGGCCAAATATATGAAATACTTCATTCTCCCTTATCTCTGAAATTTTTGGATTGAAAGCTTTGAAATAATTCACAATGAAGATAATCATGCAAAGTTTAGAGAAAAATTAAAACGGTATGTGTGATTTGTAGTTTTGTATAAAAAGGTGACCTTAAAGAAAATTCCCCATAAATATCTCCAAAGTCTCTGGCCAAAATTTTAAGTTAATTATTTTTTTTAGTAATACTGTCCAAAAGCTGCATATTCAGAGGCTCAATACGAATATAAAATAATCGTAGACAATGATGTTCGTTGCAATCATCACAGAACAATAGGGCCAGTACACAGACTAGTCAAACAAATTAATGCGGATTGAAGGTCGAAAAATATTGCTCTACAGCCTTCCTCGATATAACACAAGCTTCTGATAGAGTGTGGCACAGAAATTACAAGTCAAACTTAAGTAACTTCTCACCCATCCCTATTATCAGTTATTCCAAAATTATTTAGCAGATAAAAACTTCCTTGTGAAACAGGAAAGTGTTCTATACTTTACATATCCAATAAGAACTACCGTAGTAACAATATATGATGATGATATTGCAGTCTTGACATTCCGCACTGTCCCAGCTTAAGCTTCCAGAAATACATCAAGGAATTTATCAAAGTTAGTTTCAAGTACAGTAGAAGAAAGCTGGAACATCTTAGTATCTCGAGAGAGTAGCGGCTAGGCACTCTCTATAGTCTCTACAGAGATAGGCTTATTCTAGGGATGCAACCCTGCCTTTGCAAGCTGTGGTCTTTTTACCACTTTGAAATCCTGAAAGATAACCATGTCCTGATCCAAATTCTACCCAAACCTCCAGTCTATCCCCTCCTAACCGATTCGAATTTGGCAAGGGTAGCGTTTTATTGCTGAAAACCTTCCAAATGATGAAGTGGAGTGTAAACACAGAATTCAAGGATTCTGGTGGAGGCAAATATTCTCTAAACTCCTCCAAATGCACACACTAATATATTGATATCGCTTCATATAACATAAGAACTATGAGAATCTTAGAACATTTGTAAGAAGTAGAGCAAGAACTCGGGAACATAAAATAGGACACACTAGGATTATGTGAAACTTGTGTGTCTGGCGAAAAATTGAAGACATTAACATGAGGCCATTCCTTTTTCCAGAAAAACTAGAATTTTCATATAGAAGGTGTAGAAAACATGATAAACAAAAAGTTCCTCTACAGGGTAACAAAATATGAAGCGATGACAGAGATACATATATTACGATCAATTTAAACAACAGATACGGTTTACAGTTAATTCACAAATATGTATCAACAAGAACCTCTGATGACGAGGAAGCTAAGGCCTGTTGTGAGGACCTAATGAATGCAAAGAAACAAGAAAAACACTTTAAATAGTGATCACTGGGGATCTTAACGCAAAAGAAATCATCGATGAGAAATATTAGTCAAATATATAAACAATAACAGCCAGATTCACTAAGAACATTTAAAATTTAAACCTGATCTATCTGCCATGAAATTTAACTCTTATAGTCGGCCAGTTTTGTTTTGCTTGTGATATTGTCATAATTTATATTACATATGTCAATAAATAAACGCTTATATAAGGATACTGAGGATAAGAACTTTGCTATAAAGCTTTGAAATATGTAAAGAAATAGTTGAATCCCGAAAATAAATAAAGTTCTTCGTTTTCGCCGGTCAGTAATAAAACAAAATGATTTTTTTATTCTAATATTTTTATAGTTTAAGACCTGCTTGACTTATTGTTGCTCTTGTCAGATTAAGCCCTCTGCTGTTAATTTAGGATGGTTTTAAATTTAAATCATGTTAGTGAATCTGTTTGTAAAAATCTATTTCCAAAAGCCCATACAGAACAAATGGATCTGGCATATACAAAAAACGAAAAAGAATAATTAACTCTTCCGACGTGTCACTTCTAATGAAAATAAAAGATATTGTAAAGGAAATGCGTGAACTGAAACATGGGCTGCTACAAGGCGTAGATAGTTCAAGATTTTAAGACAAATCCATAAAATTCATACAGACAAATAAACTCTAGATTTAGATTTATATTGTATTTTAAACGAGATCACTCACAGAAGTGGTACTCTATATTATTACTGCGAACTTATCGGATAAAAAACATAAGTACAAACCAAACAATCAATAAATTTCCATATGTCCTATTAGATGTATTGTAAGATAATAAATTAAATCTTTTTGTACTTATACACGCCAGTAAAATAATTTCAAACTCTAAAGGGGGTAAATACAAGACTAACAATGATAGCTGATGACAGTTGGTGATGTTCAATATACCCGTAATTAAATACGAGCGCTTGAAAATATTTTTTTTTTAAATTTTAGAAGCTTAGGTATTTATTATGGGTAAGAAAGTTTAATTGATAAATTGTAGGTAATTAGAAAATCGAAAATTTGAGTTACAGTGTGATTTATTTTGGTGATGAGTTATAGCGAATATGCGAAAACCCCTTTAAAATTAGCTTTCTTTGCTTATGCCATAGTTATTAGCAAAAATAACTTCTTTGTTGGTTTTATTTCCTCAGCATAACAAAAAAAATGAATAAGTATATAGTAATAAAGGTTGTTTTGTTGCTGAGATACCTTAATTTGTTTATATAGAGTTTTTTTTATTAAACTGTCTTTTATTCTTAAAGCCTTACATTATCATAAAGTATTATTGACAAAAAATTGTTTATTTTTCTCTTAATAAACAAGCCTCAAGGATTGTTTATAGTACATTCGAGTCTTTATATTTCAAAAGTTGGGAAATTTTCGCAGACCTAAAAAATAACTGTCCATGACCAATAGGAGAAGAGTTACAGAATTTCTTTTCAATGAGTGTGACTTCTTTGTAACAATTAAGAAGCCGTTTCGATTGCATTGAATAGCTAAGAGGACGCATTTTTCAATACTGTTGATAATTTCGTAAAATAGTTATTTAAACATTGTAAAAACAGTTGTTAATTAAGAGCTGCAACCGCAGTATGCCTGCATGCTACTGCATAGTGTTCAGACATCAAAAAGATGCGTTTTGATTGGGCTCATTCCCTGATTTCAGGGCATTACATCACTACTGCGATTAAAGAGAAATATCAGCCTGCGAAATCAATGACATTATGGGTTGCTCTTCATGGATCTACTTATTCTTTTTCTGATCTAGCTTAGCTCTCAGGGGCCACGAGATAGTTCCCTTATTAGGTGGTTCTCAAAATAGGTTGTTTCGGCAATGTAAATTCTGCGGACCTCAAATATTGAGTATGACTACTAAATTCCTTATTTAAAAATCTTGTTGTCGAAAAAAAGGCGAGAGTTAGTGATACGTGGAATTATTTAGTGTGAGTTCATCGGCATAAATGAAGCAGCGACGTTTGTGTTTGATAGCTAAGAAACGGTTCCGTTTTTACACAATGTTGAAGTGATTTAAATTCATTGTATTTTCCTGACTTCTCGGAGTTTAGGAAGTAGAAGCCTCAATTAACCGAACGTGATCAAGTGGAGAATACCTAAATTTGACAAAATGCGACTAATTACTGAGGAAAACTACCGATATTGACAAATAATCCCAAACGCGGCAGTAAAGAAATAACAATCTCGTATTTGACAATGCGGAAACTACTCAAAATTCAGAATTACTCAGCGATTAAAATTGGAAAAATTTAAAAGTGGAAAAGTATGAAATAAAAAGTGAAATACAATTAAATTCGATCCATAGATGAGTGCTACTTCGAAAAACTCTTCCCAATTAGCCATTCCCTAGATGCATACCTGACAATAAAATTAAATAATCTTCATAGAAACTTAGAGGTTCACTTCTTCCCTACCTATCCCGGTGAGTTGGAAGAAATGTGAGGCGGTTATGGTTTCTGACATAGTTGGGAGATTTGGCGGGACCTCACCAACAATCCCGTAATTTATGTTAAATTCCAAAATTTACACAAGTACACAAATAATTAAAAAATCGAAAAATAAAAAACCCGGTGGTCTAACGAACTTTAAAAATAATAGAAAACGGGACGTATTACTTCAGTAGTAAAATGAAACATATATATCAACATTTCTTAAGTACGATAGGCGTGAACGGTGGTGACCGAAAGTAACAGTAACTGGAAAATCATTAACCAACGTTGACATTTCACCAAAGTCTAGAAAAACATAAATAAAAGCGTTGTAAAGATGATAGAGGAGATTAGAGTTGAAAATTAACGGAAAATGCGCATTAATGGAAAAAAAAATAAAATCCCCGATGAGTCGTGCTTGATAATATAACATAAATTTTATCAATATATATATATATATATATATATATATATATATATATATATATATATATATATATATATATATATATATATATATACTATTTTTTTGTTAACATAAGGGGTCGCTTTTAAAAGAATAAAATCAGCGGAGAAGGTATTTTTGCAATAACTATTTCACAAACAAAAAACATTAATTTTTTGGGGTTCTTTTCGTTTTTTTTGCAGTAACTCATTAATAAAATAAATCGTACTATAGCTAAAAGTGTAGGTTTTTCTTACTGCTTACATCGTTTTATACTTGTCTAAAATACTCGAGCTTTTAAAATTAAAAATCGTATTTTGACGTCTTCAACACTTCACACAGGCCAAAAAAATTTGATTTATTTTCAGTAACAGAAAGTCTAGTATACTTTTCTGAAGGGTTTTTGGTGCACTGAATTTGAATCTGAATTGCTCCATCACGTCAGGTTTTTGAGATATCCTAACTTAAAAGTGCAAAAAACAATGTTTTTCGTCATTGAGGTTATGTAAAATCATAAGGTAATTTTTTTTTTCATAAAACTCGTAGGAACACCTGACAGTATGATTCTTTCGCTTTCAAATCAATTTTGAAATGTCCAGAAATCTTTTTTTTTTACCGAGATATGCTAATTTGAATTTTGTGACTCGAATGCAAGCCAAAAACATAGTACAAACTACTACTTTGAATGTACTTTTCTAAATGATGTTATTTTAATGGAAATAACTGTTCTAGGCATCGATGATTCATTGTCGAATTTTAAAAATTCAAAATGGCGGATCCAATATGGCGGTCGAACATTTCAAAAAGTTTTTAATTTTAGTGAAAATTTGCGTAAATAAGTATTTTTGAGATAGCTGATTGAGAATCCACACTCAGATTTTGAAAATATAAATAGCTGAGAAATTTATCAGCCATATTGGATATGTTGCTTCAGTGTTTTAAAATTTTCTGCTCTATCGATTGCCCACAACAAAAAGAAAGGATTTTCATTGAAAATAAAACAATGACTTTTAATTTATATATAAAGGTCGTTGCTAAGTTAAGATTAACGTTGTGATGCTTCGGGACTCGTTTTATTTTTCAAAGAAGTTAATAAATTAAAAATATTAAAATTATTTCAAAGGAAAAATTTA
This sequence comes from Diaprepes abbreviatus, assembly GCA_034092305.1. Taxonomy (NCBI): domain Eukaryota; kingdom Metazoa; phylum Arthropoda; class Insecta; order Coleoptera; family Curculionidae; genus Diaprepes; species Diaprepes abbreviatus. The sequence goes on from JASJET010000009.1 coordinate 7,653,537, forward strand.
GTTAAGTTTGTAAAAGGAAATGTCGTATTAAAAATCAACTTTATTTTAAAATACCTAAATAAATGAAAAGGATATCTTCAATTTTTTTTTAATTCACAGAAATAAAAAAAATCTATTGAATTTAAAATATTAAAGTCAAATTATGATTCTTTATCTAACACTAAATTTTCATAGTCAAAGGTTGACAACTCTTTAGTAAATTGAAATAAAATATAAAATCTAAATTTAAACCAAATGATTTTGTTCTGGAACGCTGAAAAATAAATAGGCCAAATAAGGATTATCAATCCGCTGGCGTAGAAATTAAGCACTTTTGGTAAAAAACTAAAAATTACAACACATAGATCCTTAATCACGTGACTTTTTCTTGCAAAAACACGTAGAATCGAACAATCCAGATTGTTGCCAAGACGTCACGGCAAATTTAATTTAAATAAGAGCCATTTTCCTCTGAAAAGTTAGTCGAAATCAAGAGAGTTAAAAACGTGATAGTTAAGAAGTGGCTCAAAAGTATATTCAAAGTGTTTTGTAGTATCGTGAAAAATGTTTAAATACGGTTTTAAATACTATTTTCACAGTAAAATTCTTAGTGTGTTTCGTACTCTAGTAAACAGTTGATACGGAGTTTTAAAATAGGGTAACCAAACTTTTGAGCTCGCTCTGCGTTGCTGCGACTTGTGGATAAGAGGAATGCAGACTATAAACTAAAGTAATGAGTAGTAACGTGAGTAATTTAATTTTGTTAAAGATAAAATAGAAGAATATTTAAAATTGCTCTTTAATTAAGTTAAATTGATTATTTCTTTTTGTAAACTAGTTCCGCTCGTATAAAATTTTAATAAAACTTAATCTAGAAAAGCCAACAGTGTTTTAATGGTAAGTAACTAGTTGCAAAGAATTTCAAAGCAGTAGTAAGTACTCCAGGACTTCATCTCGCTCTCCTTTATTACCTGCAGTTGCTCCAAACCCTAGGAAAGTTGGAAAAACTATATGAAAAACACAACGGCACCATTTGCTGACTTTTTTTAAAACATGACCTTAGATAGAAGTTTAAAATTTTTTGGAATTTTTGTCCGCCATAAAGAGGTAGTTTGTAATCTGTTTTTGGCTTGCATTTTAGTAGAGTGGTGAGACGCAAATTTCAAATTAGCATATCTCGGTGAAAAAAAAGATATCTTGACATTTTAAAATTGATTTTAAAGAGCAAGGATCATACTTTCAGATACTCCTACCAGTTTTGTGAATAAAATTACTTTGTCGTTTTACATAACCTCAATGGCAAAAACAGTGTTTTTTTTTGGGCTTTTGAACTAGGATATCTCACAAATCTGACGTGATGTAGCAATTCTGAAGCTAGATTTTGATTTAACGCACCAAAATCCTTCTGGAAAGTATACTAGAGTTTCTGTTACTTGACCGTCGTTGGCCTGTGTTATGGAACATAACCAATTATCGGCAATTGCCATGGCTGCCAATTTTTTACCGATTGTACTATTAATTTAATACCCTTCTCGACACAATGTGACAAAAATAAACATCTCCAATCAACCATTTTGTTCTTTTGAAAATTTTTAAATTCCTGCAGTGATTGTAAAATTATCCCAATACAAAAATATCAGCACACTTACCAAATGCACATTTAATCTAAGTAAATTTTATTTAAGAAAATTGCCATATTCGAGCATTTTTGTAAAATTATTTTATAAACACAGATATTTAGGACGTTACATTCGACAATAAGTCATTTTAAAACTTTTATCTTTAAAATTTTTCGATGCTTTAAAGCACAAGTCTTTTATATCCACACATGCAATTTCGAGAGAGTATAATAATCTACCTGGGTAAAATTTCAGAAAAAATAAAATGCATTTTCCCATTGTGTATGATCTGCTACGGAAAATGAAATTGTTAAAGTTCATATTTAAAATAGTATAAATATAATCTTTGTGCTCTAAATCATTGATCATGTAGTTATTTCACAATTCTAATTCATGTAAGCCACCTCTACACCCCTACAAGAAAGCCTTAACCATTATTTACAATTCAGCATGATCGAAACTGTTCGGTTGGTAAAAATACTTATAATCACTACCATCACTATTACGTTTAGGTTTAGGAAAAACGTGGTCGTAGTACTTTTCATTTTCCATTTGCAAAGGTTTCGGTCTTGCTTTGCTTACACCATCGTGGTTTCTATTTTTTCGAGAATTTATCGACCTTCTTTTGTATTTGTTATCGAGTGGAAGACTGCTCCTGTGGGAGCCTACAGCCATCGTAGAAGCGTAGGACCAGTTATCGTTCGGTTTGGGCAGCTCGTATCGATTAAAGCTGTGGTACTTGATCGATCGATCCCTGGTATCGTAAAACGGATCGACGTCTGTAGTGGCAGCCAAATCGAAGTTTGTTTGTTTTGTGGTAGTGGTGGGGGTAATATCGCGAAGGTATCGTTGATGGGAGGTTTCTTCTAAACTACTTCTACCATTGAATGTGTGTGTGGTGGGGAGATGATGCTATATATATTTACAGCGGTGTTAGTTTAAGGTGTTAGTTTCTTTACACGGAGGGGTTTTGAGTTTTTGTGGAAATATTATTAAATATTTGATAAGTTATTTGGTTAAGAATTGATTATAAAGAAATATATTCATTATTTTTTTATTTCTTCAAAATTGTCTGTATAACAGTTCAAATAATTTATTTCATTTAGCAACATATGTATTTGATTCAAAATGTATATTGATTTATATCTACTCTTCACTGAATGAATTTAATACAAGCAGTAAATAAAGCTACATTTCATTTTGATTATATATATATATATATATATATATATATATATATATATATATATATATACAGGGTGTCCAAGATAAGGATCCTAACCATGGGGATCTCGGAAACAGTTGGAGATACGAGGTCGGTTAAATTAGAGAAAAGTTGCGCAATTTAGTGCTAAATTAAACGCAATTTAAAAATTTTAAAAATTCAAAATACAGTGAACTCTCTCTTAACGGACACCTCTATTCAATGGACACCTCTTCTATATGGGCAATTTTTGAGACAAAAACCATTCGTATATACCAGTCTGTACTTTTAAACCTCCCTCCAATGGACGCTCTCAACAACGGACACGGACAGTAAATTATTTATAAAAAATAATTCTAACGGACAAATATTTTACTATTTTCCTTTCAATATTTACCTAAATTTTAAATTTTATTAAAGACACATTTTATTTGCGTAAATACCCACAAAATAGGCGGCAGCCAGGTATATTGGTAGGTAATTAGGGTTTTAGGGTTTTCCAAGGAATTTTATTGGTGCACGTGAATTCTATTAAGCACATTTTACTTTATTATGTACGTATTGTTAAAACTGCTGCGGAAAGGATAATATCATTTTAGTTGCATAAACGTTTTGTGACGCGAATAACATGGCTACCAACAAAAGAAAGTTTTTAAGTTTGGCAGAAAAAGTCGATGTAATCCATTATGCGGATACGAATAAGTTAAGTGTTAGACAGTTAGCAGAAAAGTTTGGAATTGGAAAAAGTCAAGCTAGTGAAATTTTAAAACGTAAGAGTGATATAATTAAGCAGTTTTCTGAGAGCGGAAACACCGAAAAGAAAAGGAAATTTTTGAAAACTGAGGGTGCTGCATTAGATCAAATTGTTTTCGATTGGTTTTGTAAAGTGCGTTCTAAAAACATTCCTGTTTCTGGTAAAATTATTCAAGAAAAAGCATTAGAAGTTGCAACGGAACTAAATTTTGACATGAAGGCTTCCAGCGGATGGCTCGAGAAGTTTTGTAAGCGGCACAATATTTCCTTCAAATCTATATGTGGCGAAGCAGCGGCTGTAGATTTATCAGTGGTTGCTGACTGGAAGAAAAAACTGCTCAATATAATGAAAGAATACTCTCCTCGTGATATTTTTAACGCAGATGAGACGGGACTATTTTTTCGTGCCTTGCCTAACAAAACATATGCTCTGAGAGGAGAAAAATGCACTGGAGGTAAGGCTTCCAAAGACAGACTCACAATTCTGTTTTGCACCAATATGATTGGAAACAAAGAAAAGCCACTGGCAATTGGAAAAAGCAAGAATCCTCGTTGTTTCAAGAACTCCTATGTAGAAAAATTACCTATCGAATGGTATTACAATAAGAAGTCATGGATGACAAGAGAAATCATGACAGATTGGCTAAATAAATTTGACAGAAAAATGCAGAGAGAAAATCGAAAAGTACTTTTGTTCCTAGACAATGCTGCGTCTCATCCACAACTTGTATTATGTAATGTTAAATTGATATTTCTGCCGCCTAATACTACATCTGAATGCCAGCCCCTCGATCAGGGGCATATAAAATGTTTCAAAAGCTACTACAGAAAGTTATTGATCCGAAGACTGCTATCGTCGATAGAAGAGTCTGATTCTATAGGGGAACTTGAGAAGTCTATTAACGTTACCAATGCCTTGATTTGGACTGTAACTGCATGGAAGGAAGTACAACCGAAAACTATCAACAATTGCTTTCTTAAAGCTGGATTCGGTACACAGGACAACGTTGAGCCTGAAGAAGATTCCGAGGACGATCTGCCACTTTCTGAATTATGGAAAAAAAACAAAAACTTTTCCATTGATTTATTAAGTTATACGGAAATTGATGGAACTTTGTTGACTGAAAATCCCGATTTAAGTATTCAAGAGTGTGTACGTGAGTTTCAGGTGAATCAGGTTGTTGAAACATTATCTGAAAGTGAAAGTGACGACGAAGAAACGAATACTTCGAATACAAAAGACATTAATGAAGCCTACAAAAAACTAAAAGACATTGAAACATTTTTTGTATTACAGGGAAATTCTAACATTGCACAACAAATCTCCCAAGCTGTAAGTTCAGTAGAAACCCAAATTGTTAAAAATAAATTAAATGGCCTTAAGCAAACCACCCTTGAAAGTTTTTTTTTTAAATAACAAATGATTTATGTGCATATTTTAATTACATATACATAGGTTATATACATATTTAGTATTAAAAACTTGTGTTTTTGCTAACTAACATTTAAACATTGACTACGTATACGTAATATACATGTTTAAATATTTGAAGTTTATTTTATTTTCTCCATTCAACGGACACCTCCATTCAAAGGACACTTTATGCTACACAAGTGCTGTCCATTCAAGAGAGAGTTCACTGTACTTCCGGAGATTTCCGGAAAAAACCGAATTTTGGCAAAATCGTTTTTAATTTTTGTAGGCTTTATTTAAAGAGATATCAAAAAATAAAAGGTAGATTCTTCTTGCCACTTTTTATTTTTTATAATTTGGTCTAAACAAAATTTAAATCCGACGTTTCGTTTCTGAGATACCATCATGAACTTTCATTTTTTATATGGAACAAAAAAAAGTATCCCATGTATTTGATAGCATTTTTTTTTACAAATTCAACGGTGTATCACACTTGCATATCAAGTGTGTAGTTCATTGGCTTTTATAAAACTGATATACCTTTCTCTCTCGCTCTCATGGAGCTCTTATGGAAAGTACTTGAACTACGTATTCGATATGCAAGGGTGATACATCGTTGAATTTGTAATAAAAAATGCTATCAAATACATGGGATACTTTTTTTTGTTCCATATAAAAAATGAAAGTTCATGATGGTATCTCAGAAACGAAACGTCGGATTTAAATTTTGTTTAGACCATATTATAAAAAATAAAAAGTGGCAATGAGAATCTACCTTTTATTTTCTGATATCTCTTTAAATAAAGCCTGCAAAAATTAAAAACGATTTTGCCAAATTTCGTTTTTTTCCGGAAATCTCCGGAAGTGTTTGAAATTTTTTTAACTGCGTTTAATTTAGCACTAAATTGCGCAACTTTTCTCTAATTTAACCGACCTCGTATCTCCAACTGTTTCCGAGATCCCCATGCTTAGGATCCTTATCTTGGACACCCTGTATATATATATATATATATATATATATATATATATATATATATATATATATATATATATATATATATAGATGGGCGATACTTTATGATATTTTAGAATGTCGATACTTTTACTTTCGGTACAGGATATTTTATATTGATACTTTTAATGCGATATACTGTTAGTATCGATATATTTGGGTGGATCGCGGAAGTGCGGCATCTAATTGTCACTAGGGCAAATCGTTGTTTATAGGAATTTGCAGGTTGCTGAAACATAGCTGACTGGTTAGCTCCCTTTCTGTATTTTTACATACATGTTAGTTTTTTTTTACATTTTCTTTTTCTTAGCTTAGCTTAAGAAAAAGCTATTATAAACTTCCAAGTACGTATTATCTAGTTTTGTAAATATTTGTTTGGCCCTATACAATAAACAAAGGGTTTTATTTTAATAGTATATTGCATGCCGATAGATATAATGTGACCGTTTTATGTACTAACAATATCACTATATTTTAAACAATTATTTTATTTATCAATATTCCTGATAGTGTTTGGGAATTTATTCATAATAATAATAATCATTTAAATTAAAGTATGACTTCTAGGATTCTTTGGTAATAATAAGAATATCCATATCGTCAAGGCATCGATATTCTAGACATCGATTTTTTTAACTATGCTGTTTGGCTGTATTGGTACCGCTTCTTACGATACGGATCGATACCAGATATTGATACTTTTAAGAATATCGCACACCCTTTAGCGTTTAAATGAAAATATTTTACATCTGTTCATTTCATATTTTTCGCTTGTTCTTGTTACTAAATTGTAGAAAGAAACTGGATCATTGTTAAGATTTTATAGTTTCACGTAAAAATGATGTAAAAATATATTTGCTGAAGAGTAGATTTAATACAAAATAGTTACCGATAACAAATATCGATATCGTTAAGAATATCGGATACCCTTTAACCTTTGAGTCAAAATATTTTTACATCTGTTTATTGCATAATTTCCGCTTGTTCCTGTGATTAAATTGTAAAAAGAAATTGGATCATTGTTAGGATTTTATAGTTCAACGCTAAAATGATGTAAAAAACATATTCAGTGAAGAGTAGATTTAACACTATATATATATATATATATATATATATATATATATATATATATATATCATCCAGATTCTTGAACTATAGATTATAAACTTTTTTTATTTTGTCTTTTTTTGGGTTTAGGTTATTTATTTAACAAAAAATCCAAAACAGTTTGACGTTTCGCTCTTTATTTAAGGCATTTTGAAAATTTTTTGTTTTTTTTTTTTATTTATCTTCGTAAAATTATTTTTTATATAATTAATACATTCATACAAGAATATATCTACAATTTGAGCCACATTTACACCAGTCTAATTTAAATAAAAATAAAAAGTATTTGATCCTGTTAATAAACATTAAAAATTGAATATCCTCTTAAACATAAAACTAAATACGTTCTTTTGATTTTTTTGATTCATTGTAAAATAAAAAATAAAACACACTCCCATTCCATGTATCCTCAGTACCTAAAGAGACGATGTAAAGTTGTATTTCATTATTAATAAATAAACAAAACATTAAGGTGTGTATTGGTAAAATTAAATACTTTTTTAAAAATTTGAATAGTGCTTTAAACTATTTGTTTTTTAAAATTGTAGATATGTTCTTGTATGAATATTTTAATTATATAAAAAATATTTTTAGGAAGATAAAAAAATAAAAAAAAAACAAAAAATTGTTTTGGATTTTTTGTTAAATAAAGAACCTAAACTCAAGAAAAGACACAATAAAAAAGAATATATATATATATATATATATATATATATATATATATATATATATATGTTTGTATGTATGTATGTATGTATGTATGTTTGTGTGCGTGAGTCTGTATGTTTGTTTTGTTTCTGTATGTATGAGCACATGTAGTTTTGAAGTACATCGTATCTTTTGCTTCGGCCTCTTGTAGAAACTGGCAACTGGTAGACCTCATTTGACATCTTCCTGTGCGTACTATCTAAGGTAAATAAGCTTCAATAGCAAGCTTAGAAAACACCAAATGGAATTTTAGCCAAACATTTACCAGTTTCCACAACAAAACGAACTAACAAACGGATATACTTTAAAACTTAATTTTTTTTATTTTTTATTTGAAAGCACAATTAGTTGTTCCGAAAAATTCTTAACCAAACTTTTACCTCTATATACAGAAAAGTTTTTATTATTTATTACCCTATTCAACTACAAATTATAGTTTTATAAAATACAATCTTATCTATCTAAAAATGATCGTTATTGAAAAGCATTTTTTTGCGACATAATTATTTATTAAAATTTAAAACAGCATTAAAGGAAATAGTAGTTTGGTGTTATAATGAAATGGCAATATTTTTTTAACTATTTTATTTTGTTTAGTATTTTTAAATTGATTTTATGCGTTGAGTCAGGGTTTGTCGTTATGAATTGCATTTATACACTTATATTAGATAAGTTTGCTTATTTTGATGATTCTTTGCGACATAGAAGTTTTAATAAGTTTCAAAAAGCAATGTTATCATGACGTCACGTATTTCTAAGACCGTGACTAAGAGTCCAAGCAATCTTCGCTCTCATAACAATTAAATAAGATTGTAACTCAAAACATTGACCATTAAAACCAATTTTAAAGATTTGGAAATATCACTAGCAGGAAATGGGAAGAAGTTTCACCATCAGTATTTTATTAAGAAAGTTATTTTCATAAATTTATCCAAATATTTAGGAAATGATACATGCAGTGGCGTCGCTAAAAGTATGTGCCCTCCCCCCCCCCCCCCCGCAGATTTTTGAATGGTCCTACTATTTAGCACCCGTCTTAATTCTTCGTATTTATTTATTTTCATCAAGGGACTTGAGGACGCCCCTGGATTGGCTACCCCCCGCAATGTGAGGTCTGCGGTGTCGTTATTTATGCCACTGGTTATATGCATTTATAAAATAGGAGTTATTAACTCCCTAGACAACCAAAATTTTATATAATTTTAATATTTAGGGGTCTTTAATTTTCATTGTCCCATTTATCTGTTTAATAAAAATTAGATGTTAAAAAAGGGATGAAACAAAGGATGATCAAGGAGAATGCCTAGGGGGTATCGCTTAAAATCAATGCACATCAAGGTAGTTCATCGAGAGCGAAACATTTTCATTTTTGGTTTTAAAACCATCCTTGTGAAAGAGCTTTAAAAGGATGTTTTGCTTGATCATCCTGTTATTGTGAGTGGTGAACACTTGGTATCCAAATTGCACGATTTGAAATACGCAACAAATATTGAAGAAAAGTATCCAGTATTTCTTTAAAGACTAAAGTAAATGAAAGAAAAATGCTGCTGTTTCGTTTTTGTTGAAGCACACATGTTTAGATTTCATTAAATTAATATTTGGAATGCCAATTTTTGACGTGACAAATTCTATAAAAAATATAAATTACTTTATAGTTTTACCAAAGAGGTCGCAAAAAAATGCTAAAAAGTGATCAAGATGGAGGATGGGTAGCGTGTGTTGCTGTTCTGTCGCGCTAGTGGCTGCCCCAGAATCCAAAATGGCGGCTTCGATGCAATTTTAAAATCAAGTGAGGTGGTTTGAGAAAGTGCTGAGAACTGGGGTAGTCTGTGTGAAAAGAAAGTGTCAGTGTCAGATTAGTGTATGTACAGTCAGAATAAGAAACATAGGTTCTGTCAGACTAATTTGTCAATAATATATTTTGAGATGATGCGTAATTAAATTTAATTAAAGGTTTATTAATTTAACGCTTAACAAGTACAAGTGCAAAGCAAAGAAGTCTAAAATATTTTAACTACTATGGGAAAGCGAAATGGAGAGAAATTAACCTGCCTCACTATTTAAAGTTACTTTATAGTTTAATTATGATTATTTTGCTGTCTAAAAAAGACATTTTGGGAAACTTCATCATTTTATAATAAGTATTGTTTCGTATATTTTCTGTTACTTTATGGGGATTTTCTTAAATAATTGTCAGAAAGGTATGTACTTAATACTATTATTAAGATAACCAATTTAAAAATAAGACACTTAAGAAAAAGCACAACAGAAAGCAAAATAAAAAAGAAAAGCATAAATATGGCGAAGAAATGCTCTACTTATATTGAACAACTTGGACGTTCTTTTTTATCAATATATTGTTTAGTCTTAAATTTTTTATAAAATTGACAAGTTAGCCTTTAAAACCTATTTTTAATGTCCAGTTTTTTTTTTAAATTTACATCAAAACTTGATTAATGTTTTATTAAGTAGGCTCAAATACCTTTTTTTACTTAGCTATCTGGACATGATCTTATAATTGCTTCATTCTTATTCATAGAAAAGGGCATCTCCCAGAGTATTCAGAAAATTTGAAATTTGGGGACAATTTTTAATTTACGTAAAGGATTTTGACTTTTTTAAAGATGTAGCTGTCTTCAATGTTACAATAGTTAGGAAGTTATCAGCGTATGAGGATGCAAAATTCTTTCTTGATATCGGTCTTAGAATATTTCAAGTTTATTGATAATGAAACTTTAATTTGTCAGAAACTTGGTCAAATATTGATAGAAAAAAATTAAACGAATAATAAAATATTTACATTGAATATGCTTGATATATTTATATTAATAAAAGTGAATAGGACTGTGAGCCCAACATCTCAGGGAGGTTTGTTCGAAGGTTGTAGGCAAAGTTGAAGATTGACTAAAATATGGTTCTGGAACTTGCATTTTCCTTATTTTTGTCTGTACTACTTTTCGATTAGATTATATCTCTAATTATTGTCAAGTATATGTTGTTTATATTTAATAACGAATAGAAATATATTGTAATCGAAACAATGTACAGAGTATCACAAAAACTCAATGCAGCATTAGTAGTGAACATTACCCCGTTCGCTCTATCCCCCCACTCCTTGACCTTGACAGCGCACCCCCCCCACCCGGGCCGCCCATTAGCCATAATATTCTACCTTGCGCTGATGTGGCCTTGACCTTGAAAATGCTGTGTCCAGGGTTGTGCGTGACCTTGACCGTATTCAAGGCCATCTGGACTTTGCTTGACATCTTGAGTGTGTAACCTTGGTGTAGGAGGGAGTAATGTCAGGGTCAATAAGTGGGGGATATAGCGAATCGGGTAATGCTCACTACTAGCATTCAGGAGTTATTTCTTAGGGAAATTAAAAATGTCGCAAATAGAATTTAAAAATTTTCTTTCGTTTTGAAGGTAAAGGGTAAAATTCAAAAGTTGACAGTTTTTATAATGCCTTGCAACATTCTTATTTGAAACGATATTACAACATTTTAAAAGATTTATTTTTATATTATTTTAAGCGTAATCTAACGGTGTAATCACAACTTTAATATGAGGTGTGGTTAAGAAGTTATTTATCCCAATTTTGTTATTTTCAATGGAACACATTATATAGTTCAAGATAATAAGGTAGAGCTTTTAATTATATTTATAACAATATACCACACTCTATGTCAAAATGAAAAGGTATTTTCGTAAAGTTCTGCTTCCATTATAATTATTAAAAATGAGTTATTAAAATTACGAGAAGTGTAATATGATATATGCGAATATAGAAAGAGAGAAAAACCAAGAAAATGCCTTTTCCAGATAGGCGTCAACTTGTAAAGATATTTTAAAAAGACCTGAATAAAATTTGAAAAATTTTGGAAGTTTTAATAAACCGAAGCCACATGAACATTTTAAAGAAAATAAAGAAAATGATGAAATAAATATTTTCGGATAGATAGAAGCTCAAATTTAGCAAGATTCTCGTCGATCATACAGCCCGTGAATGCTACATTAATTTTTATTAACTTTAATACTTAACGAGAAACCCCTTAAAAGTATCGAAATTGGGATGCTCTGTACAAACCAAAAAAAAAAAAAAAAAGTAAAGACAATACAAGTCCCACAACCACATTTTGGTCAATCTAATGAAGATACAGTATAATCAAATATTTCAACTTTTACGTTTTAAAATGTTTAACACGAACATTCGTAAATTTGAGTGAACTTAGCTAAAATAAAAAGTTAATATACTTTTGTAGTACTTTGTTTTCAAGATACGGAGTGTTCAATTGTACCAAAAGTATTAATTTTTCGCTAATTCAAATAACTTATTAGTATAGAAAAGATTTTTGGATTTGGATTTGGATTTTTATAATGAACTCAATATTCTAAAAGGGCATTCCTATGCTGATACCTCATAAATTATAGAGTAAAGATCAACTCTTTGTATATATATTATTTCAAAAAAGCTAGAAAATATACAGGATGTTCGGAAACAACTATTTATAAAATATCTCAAAATTTTAATGGATTTAATTTATTTCCAATGAATTATCATCATCTACATGTAAAACTGTTTCACCAACTTGCCAGGACACTATCTAAAAATCAAAGTTTATTTCTATTTTGAAAGGCAGGCGTCCGATTGAAGATTTAGTCACCCCAAACAATACATGTTCATTGACTATAGTACCCAGATATTTAAAAGAGGAAACTTTTCTTGAGAGTTTTTGAGAATAGCAATTTAATGACATTAAATAAGCATTCCAAATCTCTCACTGTATTGAATAACTCTTCTATCATCACCTGTGAATCATTTAGGCCATATGATATCATATCTGGTTTTGAATTTTATTGCGAAGTTGCTATAAAAAAAAATCACCAAATTTTGCAAAAAAAAAGAGGTTCTTTGTAATATACTATATTTTTCAATCCACATCAATTATAGTACACAAAATTGATATTGAGAAAGATAAATGTACTATTAATGGTGTAATAAAGTGCCTAAGTAATTATTATATACAGGGTGTTTGCCAAAATTTTGACTATTTGATGAAATGTAAATTAATTTTTCTTTGATTTTTTTATATGGAACACTCTATATATAACTACTTTATCATGTACAGTTATTGTTTCTCTATCACTTTTCTTAAAGCTTTCCTATATCTATCAGCGCTAGTTTTTCCGGTATATTCATTTTTATTATGTACAAAAATACGAAAGAAGTAAACTGTAAAGTAATATTTATCTTTTTCCCGTAAGTAAAGAGTATTGTTTTAAGTCGGTTTATAAAAAATACATTTTTAAAGTTAAAATTTTAAATAATAAATTTGTCACACGTCGAGATGATTGAAATGATTTTTGTTTGGGGAGCTAGTGACAATAATGCGCTATTAGCGATTTCCAGAGAGACGTCAGTCTGAAAGACGGGCATTTAAAAAATTTATAAAGCGTTTTCAAAGAACTGACAGCGTGGCATACTTGAAAAAACATGCTTATACCAAGGAAAATCAATTACATGTACTTTTAACAGTCACCGAAGATCCGCATATTGGACATCACCCGCTTTCTCGACAGGTTGATGTTGAACGGAGGACGGTTCAGCGAATACTTAATACTCATAAATTGCATCCTTATCACATTCAATTATTTCAAGAATTGTTCCCTGAAGATTATCAGAGGAGATTGGAATTTTATCTGTGGGCTCAAAACCGAATAAAAGAATAAAGAAATTTTGTTGATTTGATGCTATTTAGAGATGATGCTACATTTCATAAAAACGGACGTGTTAATGGACACAATTTTTTTTATTGTCCAGCGGAAAATTCCCATTTTGTAAGATACAATCCCAAACTAGGTGGTCCTTAAATGTTTGGGGAGCTATTGTCAATAACCACGTAATTGGATCATACTTTTTGAGCAAAGAGTACCAGGGGAGGTATATCTAGACATTTTGAAAAACCATTTTCCTGACCAATTGGCTCAAGTGCCAAATGAAACTTAAGAAGAAATGTGGTTTCTCTCTGTCGCAATTTGCATAATGAATTTCAAAAACGTATTAAACTGTGTATTCAAGAAAGTGGAGGACATTTTGAACAACTAATTAGGTAGTTTTTTTTAATTAACTTGTTTAAGTTTAATTAGTTTTTTAAGGTTTATATTTATTTGGTATGGACTAATTTTTAGATTTGTTCTTTAACCATTTGTTTTTGGTAAAGGTAAATAAACAATAGGTATTACTTTGACGGTTATTTCTTTCGTTTAATACTCATTGTTAGCTAGATATCAATGGGTTAATGTATTTTTGTATACAATTAATTAAAATGAATATACCAGAAAAACTTAGAGCTGATGTAGGAAAAATTTAAGAAAAGTAATAGAGAAGCAACAATTCTACATGATAAAAAATGTATACACATTTAAAAGATCAAAGAAAAATTTTGGCAAACATACTGTATGAGATAATTGCTTAGGCGCTGTATTAGACCTTTAATAGTACATTCATCTTTGTTGATATCAATTTTGATTACTATAATTGCTGTATATTGAAAGATATAATAAATTATAGACGACCATGTTTTTTTTTTCAAAATTTAGTAAATTTTTTGAAGAAGTTGACAAGATCGCAATAAAATTCAAAACGATATGCTCATATCATATGGTTAGTTTTACATTAAAAAACTATTTTTTTGAGTGCTACGCTCTCATGAAACACAATAATTGAAAATACTTTTAGATTGTAGAAATTTTCATACTATACAAAAAGGTCTAGTCGATTAAGAGGGTCGAAACTTCCCCCTCGGTGATAAAAAAATAAAAAAACACCCGGTTGTTCTACATTAAAAAGTATCCACACGAAAAAATTTTTAGCCACATTTATCGTCACATAACCTCAAAAAAAATTAAAACGTCTTTTCTCGTTTTTAGACGATATCTTCGGTTATAATCATCGTAAAAATATCTTTTTTTTTTCATTTTGTACCTTTTTTTTTATTGCCTACATTGCAAGATATTTTTTACAAACATTTTTGGTGTGAAATTCAAATTTTTATGGCTGTTCGAAAATTTTTAATTTCAATAAAATAAAAACTAGGACAATAGCAGGGCCTAAAAAAAAATGTGTTGTTTTTTAGATGCCAAACTGTGTTCATTAATTTTTTCAGAATTTTAAAAGTGGTGAAACATAGTCAAAATCACAAAAAACCGCACTTATTAGCATTTTTTCGCATTTTTACATGTTTTCAGTTGCCTTGAAACTATGTATGTATGTATGTATATATATATATATATATATATATATATATATATATATATATATATATATATATGAAGCAAAATGCGAACCGTAAATGCAAACTTCTCTTCATCATATCCTTTCTGTGTTAGAGGTTGCACAGTTAAAATAAATTGTTGTAAAACGCAATTTATCCTATTCCACCACCATCGAGATGATGGTCTACCTGTACCACCATACTGAGAAGAAAGTCAAAACTTACCCTCCCCGCCACAGTGATACGGCAGAGGTACATATTTCATTTCTACTAGACTCATCAGGGTACCGATATGCAACTGGTTGTGCAAAGGACAGATCGGAAGGAAGCATGCAAACACTGAACGCGGCTTCGCCGACCTCCCGTCGGATGGCGTATATATGTTTATGCGGCTTTCACGGATTCCTCCGTGTGAGATGCAATAGCAGTGGATATATCCACATTATACGCCATCCGGCAGGAGGTAGGCGAAGCCGCGTTCAGTGTTTGCATGCTTCCTTCCGATCTGTCCTTTGCACAACCAGATGCATATAGGTACTCTGATGACTCTAGTAAAGACGAAATATGTACCGCTGCCGCATCACTGTGGCGGGGAGGGTTACTTTTGACTTTTTTCTCGGTATGGTGGTGCAGGTAGGCCATCATCTCGATGGTGGTGGAATAGGATAAATTGCGTTTTATAACAATTTATTCTAACTATGTAACCTCTAACACAGAAAGAATATGATGGAGAGAAGTTTGCATTTACTGTTCGCATTTTGCTTCATTCATAGACGGAGGTGCATATAGTTGTACGTTTGCTGAATGTGATTTCAGCCCTATAACGGCTTAATGTGGATATATCCACTGCTATTGCATCTCACACGGAGGAATCCATGAAAGCCGCATAAACATATATATATATATATATATATATATATATATATACATATATACATATATATATATATATATATATATATATATATATATATATATATACATATATATATATATATATATATATATATATATATATATATATATATATATATATATATATATATATATATATATATATATATATATATTTGAAGGCATGAGTAAGACAAGGCTAAAGCAATTTTAGGTTATTTATTTATTTCAAACACTTGGTCATACCTTGTAATTTTTTTAAATACAAAGTATCATAGAAATAAATCATTTCAGTTCATGCAAAAGTTTTTCGTTAAATATACACGTACGTATTAAGAAGTATTTTATTACGGTAATTGTTGCTTTACTGCTTAAAATAGTAATAATACTTCTTAATATTTACGTGTATATTTAACGAAAAAAACTTTGTCATGAACTGAAATGATTTATTTCTATGTTACTTTGGATTTAAAAAAAAAATATTTGAAATAAAAATATAACCTAAAATTGTTTTAGCGTTGTCTTAGTCTTGTCTTAATCATTCCTTCAAAGGAAAAAACGATCATTAAGTAATACAAAATGGTTGAAGTTGGCTTCACAGCTGCGGATTTATAAGAAACTTCCAAGCTTCAAAACTCAATAAAAATGCGAAAAAATGGTAATAAATGCAGTTTTTTGCGATTTTGACTATATTTTACTACTTTTAAAAATCTGAAAAATATTATTGACATAGTGTGGGGTCTAAAAAACAATATATTTTTTTTGTCCCTGCTATTATCCTAGTTTTAATTTTATTGAATTAAAAAATTTTCGAAATTTGAATTTCTGGCCAAAAATTTTTGTAAAATATCTTGTTGTAGGCAAAAAAACCTACAAAATGAAAAAAAAATAATTTTCTACGACAATTAGAACCGAAGATGTCAAAAAAAAGAAAAGACGTTTTAATTTTTATTGAGAATATGTGATGATAAAAGTGGTTAAAGATTTTTTTACGTGAGTACTTTTATTTTTTTTATTATCGAGGGAGCAGCTTCGACTCTCTTAATCGGCTAGACTCTTTTATTAAAATATTTTTTCAAATTTTTGAAAAATAAGGGATACAGGGTACTATGATGCCATCCTGCAAGTCGCAGTAAACTCATTATTAATTTAACCTTGATTAACTCTGTCTGTTTGTTAAAATGAAGAAGATTAAACTGAAACAAACTGATTTTGAGTTAGTGTTTCCTAATGGCAAGTGAGGTAACCAGTTTCATTTGTGGATGAGACTTTTATTTGTAATAAAAAATTTGACATTATTTTGGTTTAAATAGAAAAGTATTAAGATGCTGTTTTAATTGATTTTAAAAAACGATATTATATTTATTAAAAAAAATTATGATTTGGTGACAGTAAAAATTTCAAAAATTTGAAATTGAGTTACATTTTTAAAGTGTAACCATTGCTTGCCGCCATATATTTAAGGAGATGTGCTTTTCTTGCAATAAATATGATTGTTAGTCATTGTTAAAAAATTCAAATTTATAATCTTGCAGCATATATTGTTAAAAGTGCAATAGTGCTTTATGTACATAGTGCAGTGGTGTGCAAAAAATGAAACGATAATAACTACTTTTAGTATGTACAGTAAATTATCTAGATTTCCAATCAAGTTCTGGAATTGGATATTTTCAGTATTCATTTTATTTATAAGCGATAGAGATTTTTCACCCTGTATTACAGAAAATACTTAATTTTATTGTCTAAATTGTTCTAAATAAACTTTCATACATTGCTTTTAAAAAGAAAAATCTCTATGTAATGTCGAGCAGTTTTTAGTAAAGTTTAAAAACGGCTAAAACAAAATTAGTAATGTACAATGTTTGCCTACGGACATTACAGGTTGATAAAACACAAAAATTAAAATTAATCTAGTACAAAAGAATTTTGGAAATTAAATTATTTGTAAATCGGGTACAGATTGCTAAAGAGTTTTAATTACAGTTCTTAAAATGTAAGTAAATATTAGTCTTGTTTTAGAGTATAAATTTAAAAAAAGGATCCTACTCTAGTAAGGTTATTATCAAAATAAAACGATAAACATGTACAAACACAAAAATAAAACTAGTTTATAAAAAAAAATCATTGGTTTTGCTTTGGCATTAGTGCAACATGGTGACAAAAATTGACAGTGAAGCGAAATGCTAACTATTTTGAACGTATTTCTCCTTAGAAATAAGAAACGTTGATCATAATCAAATAAGTGGTTTATTTTCCAAAATAAAGTCGGTATGTCATAGTTCATAAAATTAAGATTTTTTAAAAATATAGTTTATTAGAGTAAATTTTAATCACTAAAGATAGAACCAATTTTTTTCATTCTTTAGCTTTAAAAATTATTACCTTGTTTTGACTTTGCAGGTTTATTTGTAATCGTGCAGTAACAAAAGTAACTTGTATTAATATATATGAATTTATATTTCTTTGAATAATTTATAAAGGACATTTCCAGTGTGGCTCTATATTAGCTAGTTTTTAATTTCAAAATTATATAGTTTGTGCTAAAGTTATGTATCGAAATTGTAACATAAGTATACCTAATGGATGAATATTAGATGGTAGTTTTGTTTTTACTACCCTGTTGCGGATTTAAATCCCGTCTACTGGTTGGTTTCGGAACGTTCAATTTAATACGGGACTGTTAAGATGTGAAAGCATTTCAGTAGTCTGTCGTAGTTTTGTCAAATAATAGTCTCACGATTGCGGGCAAATGGGACGTATTATGTTAAAGGTAAACTGAATCACCGCACCTAAGCTTACAAATAGCCGATTAACCAAAGCTATTTTTAGTCACAACCCGGCTCCAAGGCTAATCATACTGTAAGTTCCAATCCAATCAAAAGCGATTTTGCTATTATTTAATTGTTTCTCAATTTAAAATACCGTGTTACAAGTATCAAAGTTGGTGGTAGATAGTGTTAAGCTAAATCACGCTAAATAGTGACGATGGTAATCTTGATATTATTGGTAGCGACTGGTGCTTATTAGTTGTTGCTCGATTTCTTTCGTAGCTGACTTCCCATGAAAGAACCTGTCTACTACTTGTCAAGAAAAAGTCGATTCCTTCTATATTGTGGAGCTCGACAGGGGAAAGTATTAAAAAATAGTTTTATCAAGTACCAGTTTTACAAATATCACCACAGTGCAATAAAATACAGTCACCATCATTGTTATATAATATATTTTATACTTTTATTAGTTTGTGAACGTTTCCTTGTTTAAGGTTCAACAAACACTCTTCCAAACATACAGATTTTTAATTTTTTCCCATGATTACGGAATGCTATCCAGAAATATTAACATTGATATCATTAAAAAAAAATGAATAGGTGGAAATAAAAATCTAAGTGATATTATTTTCAACATAATCTATCTTAATTCCTATGAAATTTTCACAACGTTTAATTATATCACAAATATTCTGATTCTGAGTCAAGATGGTCATAAACAAACGGTTTAATTTCGTTCTCACTTTTCAAATTTGTTAGTTTGGTTGTGAAAATAAATTATAATCTGAGGGAGCTCGAATCAGTAAAGCCACATTCGTGAACAGTTGCTCTAGTAACCGTACCTGTATGAAATGGTTTAGTATCGTGAAGGGTAGTTGGATACTTGATTCAAAAACTCATGAAGGATCTGAAAAACACTTATTTGCAAAATGTCAATGCGCAAACCGTTTCTTTTGCCTTTACCCTTAGATCATTTAAAACAATTCTCTTCTCCAATTTGATATTTTCAAGAGTAATTAGAGTTTTGAGGCTCATCTTTTAAAGGGTCTTTTCACCAACGAAACAAATTGTGATCAAATTTTATGTAAGTAGCCTGACTTCGAATCTCGTTGAATATCAATGGTAAGAACAAGTTGGATTTAGAAAAGGGGGTTCAATGGTATATATAACATTTCTCTCAATATCGGGATAACTGATTATGCAGAAGATCTTAATACAATATAAACCTGGATACTTTAATGTAATTACAGAATTGGTAATAGATGAGCAGAACCATTGCAAGACTTATCTTGGATGTGCCAATAATGTAGTAATAATAGTAGCAAGTTGAGAATTATGGTTCTTAAGTTTAGACCATGTCAAAATGGAATTATTATCCGATGGTTCGCCTACGATTGCACGAGACATCTTCAGGGATCTTCACTTCACGAGATTAGAACACTGAATGACTATCGAGGAGCAACAGCCCGGTATTTATACCCGATTGGTGCTCAGCGTACTGTGATACAGAGTTACAATCGATTTCCACGTGTGATATAGACTGTAACCTGCATCTCTATTAATATTATTTAGATAGTTACAAATCTCGATTGATTCTCTAATTTTACGTATAAAGAAACCAGACACTGATGCTAGCACCTCAGTTTCTTTTACATTAAAAGTGTGATCTGAGTAATGCTGGTGTTCAGTTACTGCAAATTGTCAAATTTGTTTCTTTTTTATATATCTTCCATGTTTCTTAAGTTTAGTGGATATAGACCATTCAGTTTCACCTACATAGACTTTACCACAAGAGTAAGGTATCTTGTAAATGTCTTCTGTTTGAAACGGAATTGCATTCTTTGGAAACTTCAAACATTGTTCGACTTTCTTACATGTGTTGAAAATTGTCCAAATGTTTGATTTTCGGAGCAATCTGGTAATCTTGTTGGTGGTTTCGTGTATGTAAGGTAAGACAACACTGTTCATAAGAGGTACATTTATGACATTTTGTTAAGGAGTTGAATTTTTATATTTATTAATAGAACGTCTTATATCTTTAGCGCAATGTCCGTTGTATCTCAGAGCGTTAGTGAGTTTTTCTGCTTCTGATTTCAGCGATTGTTCTTCACATATTGAAAATGCTCGATGTTCCAAAGAATTTATGACGTATTGTTATTGAGAAGGGTGATGGCGTGACATTGTATTGAGATATCGATTTGTATGTATTGGTTTTTTGTACACAGACTGTTCTAATTTGCAATTATCTTTCCTTTGTACTAGTACATCAAAAGAGGGAAGGGTACTATTTGATTCAGTTTCCATAGTGAATTTTATGCTAAGGTGTTGTTGATTTAGATGATTCTGGAAATTATGGAGGTTATCTGCGCCATGCGGCCAAACTACGAACGTATTATCTACATATCTGCACCAAAATTTAGGTTACAGAGGAGCAGAAGACAAGGAGTTTTCTTCAAAAGCTTCCATGAAGATGGTGGCTACGACAAGTGATAGAGGAGATCCCATGGCCGCTCCCGAAGTCTGCTCGTAGAAAATTCCTTGAAAAGTAAAATAAATGGAAACCAGACATGCTTTAATTAATTCTAGTAGGGTGGAGTCTATATTGTTGTCTCGTAATATGTTCGATATTAGTTCCAATTTGACATGGTCTAAACCCAAGAACCATGATTTTTAACATGCCCAAAACCGTGAAAGCTTTCGTCCATTAATAGCAGCTAATGCTTAGGAAATGCTAAAAAACATAATACCGGATAAAGAACTGAAAATAAACGCAACAAAAATAAAAGAAATGCTCAGTCAGGAAACAGAAGAAGTAACAGAATACATATATCTAGGACAATTAATGATAGTTGGGAGTAAGACCCAGGCAAGCGAAATAAATAGAAGATCCAGATATAAAATTTATAAAATGCAGTTGTAACTTTACTAGTGATGAGTTATGGGGAAAAAATCGGACAATGATACACAAAATATCCAACCTGAAGTAATATCCTGGAATTATTACTGGATATAGTAGAAAGTAAAAATGAAAGACGCGGTCCAGTTCGCTGCAATACAAAAATGTACATTTATTAAGCGGTTGGCACGAATGAGTTTATTAGTGGTGTTAAGACTTTGAAACGTAGAAATCTTACAATTACGGTCGATCCAGGAAAAGGACACTCAGAAAACCCAAAACTAAAAAATTTTGAAAACAATCCCGGAAGAGAATTACGTTTGGAAAATGGAAGGCCAAGGCTAACTAAGAGGAAGAATATTGTTCTGGCACTGACAAAGAAAAACCCTTTAAAACCCACTTTTTATTATGTGCAGATGTACATGAACACATTCTGACACTACATGTTCATTAAATTTGGATCATTGGACGTGTTCTATAGATTTTAGTTAGTGAGTCAGCTATAAAAGAGATCACTTTAGGACTTAAATATCTCGTGAACTATGTTAGATTTAAACTTTAAACTTGAGTCTCTTTTCTCTTTGAACAAAATTTGAGATTTCTTACAGCAAGAACTGAACTACAAAAATGTTTAAATAGGCGTGAAGCATATTGGGTAGGATAGTGCACTGCCGTGCTCCCCAATATTGTATTCATGTGTCTCTCACACAAGAATAAAATTTTCAGTATTAAATTTAACGCTTACTATTTGTGTATATCATTACAAAATACAGTTAACCATCAACCGCAGATAGGATCAGTCAAATTTACCGGCAAAATGCTTTTAACATGATGCACTTATCGTTCACGTCACTCATATTTGCTTAAAATTAACATCGGTTTGTCGAATTTGCGTTGGTAAACAAAACTCTATTTGGTCAGGACAGTGGCAGGTCCGAAAACAGTTTTAATTTTTTAATTCCATCCAAATTGGAAAATTTTTGATTAAAAATAGGAATTTAAAGTAACTGTGTGTAAGTAGAATTGAAAAATCTGTAGGTATTTGAACATCGGCACAGCATTTAGATTAACAAGAAAGTTTAATTTGAATTGGTAATTTAAGAAACCATACATGGCACAAAAAATAAATCTTTGAAGACGAGGTAAAATATATTTATTTGTCCAAATATTCCATAGAATCTATAGATCCACTTCTAAATATATAGTCATTTTCCATAGTTTCAATACAAAGTAATTATTTTGATAAAGTTGTGTAGCCTTTTGTGTATCCTTTTACACTTGATACCACTCTTACCAAAAACGATAAAATTTATTGTAAATAGTACAGTTCTACTTAAATTAGTACACCTTCCATTTTGAAAAATTTGCCATTTACTATAGATAAAAAAAAAGCAAGCTGGACTTTCGCAAATAGTATACCTGAACCTTTCTTTACTATGCCGTTAATTAACTCAAACTCAAAATTCTTTATTCATGTCATATACACAATTGTTGACATACGTCATAGATTATAATACATAATAGTCATTAAGAGTCATTTTCTGTTACAAGGGTAAAACTGAAAAGAAGTCACCAACATTGATCACTACTCACTATTTAAAATACAAAATTAAAATTTTGAAATGTCCCATGCATAGACAAATCCACCAAGTAAGGAAATTCTTTAGGGAGGTAAAGACTGTGAGACGGGGTGGAAATGTTAGAGAAACGAACGCCATGAGAAAAGAAATAGGAAAGTTAATAATGACGGAAACAGAAATTGTCGAGCTATGGAAAGAATATTTTCAGCAGTTACTAAGTATTGAAATTGGGAGAGAGGAAGAGGACATTACATTCCATTCCGCAGATATAAGAGTGCCATCACCACCACTTCAAGAAGTTAAAAATGCTATAGCATCACTCAAAGATCACAAAGCGCCAGGCAGCGATGGTATAAATGGAGAGCTGCTAAAAAAGGGAGGAAACGGTCTACATCAAAAACTATATGAAATCATTTTGAAAATATGGGAACAACAGAAAATGCCTGAGGAATTGAATGGAAGTGTCATAATACCTATACATAAGAAAGGAAACAAGGAACAATTTCGAAATTATAGAGGTATATCTCTTATCAACACAACATACAAAATCCTGGCAATTACTCTACTAAACAGACTGACGCCTTATGCGGAAGATATTATCGGCGACTACCAATGCGGTTTTCGTGCTGGAAGGTCAACAATAGACCAGATATTTACGATCAGACACATATTGGAAAAAAACTGGGAATTTAACCGAGATGTCCACCAAATCTTTGTGGATTTCCAGCAAGCATATGACTCCGTGAAAAGAAGCAGACTATAGCTAGCAATGCTAGAAATGGGCGTACCAAGAAAATTAGTCGATCTAACACAAATGTGCGTGACAAACTCATATGCACAGGTAAGGGTAGGAAATAGAACATCAGCGCCATTCAGTGCGATATCAGGACTCAGACAAGGTGACCCTCTGTCACCGTTGCTTTTCAATTTTGCCCTGGAACATGCAATGAGCAGGGTTGCGTCGGGGCTGACAGAGGGTTTTGCGAACCAAGGCTCAAAACTGGTGCTGGCCTTTGCTGATGATATCGATACAGTGGCTCATTCAACAAGAGACGTGGGAGAGGTATTTTCACAACTCGAGGAAGAAGCAGGTAATATGGGTCTCTGAGTAAATGAAGAAAAAACTAAATACATGGTAGTAACCAAGAATCAAAGACCTCGAATCGGGCAGAATATATCACTGAATGAACACAACTTCGAAGTGGTTAAGTAATTCAAGTACCTAGGAGCGGTAATCACAAACGACAATCGAGTTGAAAAAGACGTCTCAGCGAGAATAGCGGCAGCAAATAGGGCGTTAAACTTCCTCACAACGTTATTGAGACCTAAACTGTTAAAAAGACAATCCAAAACCAGTGAAAACATAGTCTGTTGTATAAAAGCCAATATAATAAGATGGGCAGGCCATGTGGTAAGATCAGGGGACTACAGATTATTGAAAACAGTATTCTTTGAGAGACCAGATGGTAGAAGATCAATGGGCCGTCCCAGGAAAAGATGGAAGGATGCCGTCGAAGCTGATATGTATAGGATTGGAGTCCAGCAGTGGGAAATGGAAGCACAAGACCGTAGGGGATGGAGGGCGATAGTGGATGCGGCTAAGACTCATCCAGAGTTGTAAGACCAGGAAAGAAGAAGATAGACAAATGCATTAGAAACAATTTAAAAACATATTACAAAGGATAAAAATCATACAATACGCATAGCTTTCAGTCTTGGTTAATAAGGTTATAGTTGAAAAATTATATATATATATATATATATATATATATATATATATATATATATATATATATATATATATATATATATATATATATATATATATATATATATATATAAAGGAAGTAGTCTCGTGACTGGACTAGTTAAGAAAAAGTCAATTAAACCGAGAGATTTGAGGCACTCTTGTGGGGCTGCAGTCAAAAGGATGATTGGCCAGAAAAGAAAACTCTATTTTGTTAGTCTAGCTTTACAGAAATTTTATTCCCTTCCTCAAGACTTCTACAAAAGAGAAAATAAGCTTCCTTAATTCTATTCCTGAATAAAAATATAGATAAAGACCTACCAACGTGAGTATGTATGAAATATCCCGTTTTGTTCAACAGATACAGTCATTATCACTTAACAATAAGATCACATAACATGAAAAGATTGTTTTAGAAGGCAAAACTAATTTGACTAATTCAGAAAATAACTTTTAAAACACGTGGACTTCCTTGAAATGCTACTTTAATTTAAGAATGACTTTGATTTTTGACAGTTGAAAGCCCGTTTTAATAGGTACAGTTTACACCGTCCAAAAACAAATAATCGTTCTGGGAACGGAGGTAGTTGGTGATAATTCACTCTCAGCAGATCTGGAACCCTTACGGGAAGTGAATTACCACCCATATTTGTCAATTATGTCTTAGATGATCATATAGAAGACTGCTTAAAATACCTTCCTTTTTATATCCCTTTTGTAAAGAGGTCCGTTAATGATCTCCTTTTGGCTCTTCCTGCACATAGAATAGATGAAACTTTGGAGATATTTAATTTATACAATAGCCATCTCTAATTCATGGTCGAAAAGTAAGATTCATCACACATCATACCATTCCTTGACATGTTGGTAAGACGCACAGAAACCAACCTTCTCAAAACCAGTTGGTACAGAAAGCCTATGTGCTCGAATAGATTCAAAAACTTTCAATTTTACCAACCTTCAAAAATAAAAACCAACCTCAAATTAGGAATAAAAAGGAGGGCAATTCAACTTACCCATCTAGACTTTAGAAATGACGGCTTACAACTACTTAAAACAATTTTCTTACAAAATTCATATCCACTTTCGATGATCAATAAATTTTTATACAGCACTCAATATGACTTACCAGAGAACATTCTTGAAAGTGTAAGGCAAACCTCTTTGATTCATGAACAACTAACTCAATTATCACAACCAGTTGCAGACAACAACGGGGTTGGACATTCTATCTACATGTCACTTCCCTACATTGAAACTCCCAGACAGAAGGTTTTCTTGAATCTAACCTCCAATAAAATTTCAACTAAACAAATTAAAACAATCGCGTTACTTTATTCTAGAACTAAAACACCTATCTTACTGAAAGAAAACTGGAACATTATCTATAAGATCCCATGCCTAAATTTTGACCAAGTTTACATAAATCAAACCTTGGGAAATTTTTCAGGTAGAATAAGTTCTCATACAAGTGATTATAACAGAGGAGTGGTTTTTTGTGCTCTTGCAGAGCATGTTCTAAATAAGGGTCATAAAATGAACTTTGAGAAACTAAAAATCCTAGCAAAAGAAAATAATTTCCATAAAAGAATTTTCCTAGAAATGGTTCACATAAACAACGAATCACTTTCTATGAGCATGAGTGGAGACATAGAATACCTGAGCGTAATTTATAATTACTTATTACAATTAGAAATCAATGGAAATCGGTCTCCCACTGTTCAATGTTCTTAGATACTTTTTAACCACTGTTCTGAATGTTATTATCACACTTGTCCAACCGGTTGTGTAGGTTACCCTTCTTGACATCAAAATAGCATTTTGCTTTGATTGTTATTACAGTTTCTAGTCATAAATTTCATTTTTCATTACCTTTTCGCTTAATAACATAATATTTTTCAAGAACGGTTATCTCCGTTCCCAGAACGATTATTTGTTCTTGGACGGTGTAAATTTTACCTATTAAAACGGACTTTCAACTGTCAAAAATCAAATTCATTCTTAAATTAAAATGGCGTTTCAACGACGTCCACGCGTTTTAAAAATTATTATCTGAATTAATCAAATTAGTTCTGCCTTTTAAAACAATCTTTTTATGTTACGTGATCTTATTGTTAGGTGATAATGACTGTATATGTTGAAGAAAACCTGGCATTTCATACATACTCTCTTTGGTAGGTCTTTATTTTTATTTCTATTCATAGAAATAGAATTAAGGAAGGTTATTTTCTCTTTTGTCGAAGTCCTGAGGAAGGGAATAAAATTTCTCGAGAGCTAGACTAACAATAAAACCACTGGGTTTAATTGACTTTTTCCTATATATATATATATATATATATATATATATATATATATATATATATATATATACATATATATATATATATATATATATATATATATATATATATACATATATATATATATATATATATATATATATATATATATATATATATATATATATATATATTTGGACGTAATTATGCTAGATACATATGCAAAGAGTACAGATAAGACTAAAACGACTGATTTAGTTAAAATTTAATATTGTCATATATTGTTTTACGACTCTTGTTAAACTATTTTAAAATAAATTATTGTACACTAAAATGCTTGTATAATTGTGTTAGATTATTCTAATATCTTTTTTTATTACAAGTCAGTGGCCTGTTATGTTTTAGATCATTTATTAACATTTTAAAATCAATTTAGCCACATGTTCTAAGTTATAGAAAATATCAGCGTATCCCGAAAGTGCGATGAATAATTTTAAAACAGCATAGGTGAGCTAGCAAAGCATGAGAGTTGTTAACCCTGGAACCTTCTGATTTGCACATGAGTTATATATACACTTCCTGTAAAGGTTTATAATAAGTCAACAAAAATAACTGGATTTAAATGATATGATAAACCTAATTTGTGACCCAATTTCATTAAATTTGAATATAAATTAAAATTATACTGATATGCATAGAAAATTCTATGATAACATAGAAAAAGGATTTTACAAAATTACCTCGGGATCCATATTTGGTCGTTTAAAAAATAAATATTTACCATTTCGCTGTTTTTAATTGGGGCCGCATCAAATTGTGAATTTTTTAAAATATGATTGACATTTTTTGTAAAATAATATATAAAACAAACGGGTAAAAAAAGTGTAAATTTAAAATAGTTTAAACTGTACTAATCCTTAAATCATGAAAATGTGTTGTTTATTCGTATAGATTTTAAATAAATTGAATGTAGGTATTTTCATTACCCAAACTCATTTTTTCATACCGAAAGCATTCTAAAAAGCTTTAACATGCTATCAGCTGATATATTTATTTATGAACATGTTGTTAGTTAATTGGTTCACTACTGAACCTGGAACCACTTGTTCCCGATTGTGAAATTCCTTTCCAGAAAATTTTGAAACTGGAGAGAATAATAAGAATGTCAGTTTTTTTATTACTGAATATATTTCTAAATAATGTCGATATATTTACAGATTGACATATTAGTTTGAAAGGTATTAAATACTAAAAAACAGTCACTTTGTGTTGTGTTATATATCATACTGACGTAATTTAGTGGTATTATTTGAATTGGTTCCTTTATTAAGGTTACTATTGTGAAGTCCCAATATTAGTTCGAGTAGAGAAATTAAATAAAACTGTTGCCCGGGTATACTGATATTTGATCAGTTCTAAGAGATATTGAAAAATCTATGCCATGCTATATATATTTCAACAAACAAATTTTATTATAGAAAAATTTAAATCCAGATAAAGCCTTGGGGATTGGCAAGAGACCGAGTTTTCTCACGAACATTAATAAAATTTTTGATTTTGGTCTGTTCATAATACAAAATAACGATTTTTCCTTTCTTGTATTTTATGGTTGACTTATTGCTACCTTTTATTATAAACTTACATTGCTTTTAAAGTTAAACCATGTTAGCGCGTAAACTCAAATCTCGATGTAAAGTTAAAAGTTACTATAGAATATGATAAAAATCATACCTATCATTCTCTAACGTCTCTACTGCGGCTAATTTATAGCGTACCTAAAAAAGTTCAGGCTTATCATTTGCAAGAGTCCAGTTTGCTTTTCATTTTTTATATTAAATGAGAAATTTTTCAATATGGAAGAAAGGTAGGTTGCACTAACTTACGTAGAACTGTAATATTTATAATAAGTTCATTGTTTTTGGAAGGAGTGGTATTAAATGTAAAAGAACACGCAACACAAGTTCATTACAATGTTTACTTTATATAGAAACAATGGAAAATGACTATATATTTGGAAGTGGGTCTATAGATTCTACTGTGTGGCCAAATTATTTAGAAAAAAAAATGTGATGAATTAATTTTAAAATTAAATCCATTGGAAGGAACTCAGCGTTAATAAAACAAAACTGGCAAAAATTTTTCCATATCAAAATAGTTATAATGTATTTTTAAAGGTTAAAAGACTGAGAAAATTTCTTCTTCTTCTCAAAGTGCCGTGCAGATTCCTGCGTAGGCGTCCTCCGACTTCTTCCCATCATATAATTCTATCAATAGCAGCACTCTGGAGTGTCTGGAAATCGTGCATTCCCGTCCACTGGCGGATGTTCCGGAGCCAGGACAGTTTTTTTCTACCCAATCCTCTCTTTCCTCCTTCGATCTTCCCTTCCAGCACAAGACGCTGGAAATAATAGCGTTCTCCACGCAAAATGTGGCCAAGGTAGGAGACTTTACTCGTTTTTTGAGAAAATTTAACAATGGCTAAATAAAAAAATAGTTTAGTATAGAAATGCTACTAGTGGGGGATAACTGAGGAGAACAATAAATTTGCACCTCTTAAAAAATGAGGTCTCGAAATTTGGGAAAAGCAATTACAAAAACTTCCTTTGCAACCATATATAAAGTGTTCACGATTAAGATTTTACTGAAAGAATAAAATTTTTTCGATAGAGGATGAGACTAAGAAAAATCAAAATTATGAACTTAGCTTAATCTGAGCTTCAAAATAACATTGTTCAAAATAAACCAAAAGGGTATTAAGCGAAAGCAACCTATGACAAAATTACTCATGTTCTACAAAATATAACCGACAGTATGAACCTTTTTGTAGAATCATACAAATAAAGGAGAAAAATGAAGACTAAATTTTAAAATAGAGAAGAATACCTATACGTCATGGAAATTAAACTGTCGCAAAAAAAATGTAACCTGTGATTTTATTATTAGAAAATGTATACCTCGGCATTCTATATACCATATCTCGATGTTAACATTGGCAACTGTGTGCTAACACAACGGTGTACAAAAAATGATAACATTTTTTCAGTTTTTCCAGTTAATCTCGAAAATTAAAGGTTGTATAAAAAATTTTGAAACAAAAGTTGTAGATAATTGAATTACCTATCGACCCGTATTATAAAGTTATAGGTGGCGCCACTAGCTATTGAGATATAATTTTTTTTACAAAAAATTTTTCTTTGTTTCAAATAAAATCATATTTATATACAAATTTCTCTCGAAATTCACGATATATATATATATATATATATATATATATATATATATATATATATATATATATATATATATATATATATATATATATATCGGATGTCCCAGACCACCCGTCCACCTCTTTTAAAACCTAGGAAAGTGTTTTTTTAGAATTTCTAAATTTTGTATAACTATGTCGGGTACTCTCTTTCGATTGGTGGCCCTTACAATTTTCGGAAGTGGGTTGTCAGACTGAAAATTCGTTTTTTTTTTAAATGGAACATATATATTTTTATAACGGAATCTGATTCTACGCAACAAAATATGAAACATTTGTTTGTGAAAAATTTTTTTCGAAAATATCTTGCTTAACCTCTAAATGATCTTTAAATTTAAGTCGCATTCTGTTCACACAAAATCTTTTATGTACTTTGCTAGCCAAATTTTTGGAAAGACAGCTATGATATCTAATAGTTCTGCTTCATCTCAAAAGAAAACGTCATTTGGAGGAGTCATAAACATATTTTTACAGTAAACAAAATTTTCTAAGAACATAATAACTTGTTTAAAAATAGCAATAGTAGATAATTACGTTTTTACAGTTAACAAGATTTATTAGCACACAGTAATTAATATTATAACTACAACCTAAAGTAATAAATACATTTCTTGTCAACAAGATTTATTAGAAGATAATGTCCATTTTATAATAACAAAACAAAATAAGAATCACAGTTTTTCTTCAAACAAAACTTTCAAAAAACACAAAAACTAATTTCATAATAACAAAAGTAGATGACATTGTCTTTTGAGATGACACAGAACTGTTTGATATCATAGCTGTTTCTCCGAAAATTCGGTTAGCAAACTACATAAGAGATTTTATGTAAATAGAAAGCGAACTTAAATTTAAAGGTCATTTAGAGATCAATACAGACGTTTCGAAAAAAATCTTTTGACAAATATTTCATATTTTGTGGCGTAGAAACCGATTCCGTTATAAAACTACGTATATTCTATTTAAAAAAACTGAATTTCCGGTCTGAAGAACCCACTTCCGATCGGGAACGGAAATTGTAAGTGCCACCAATCGAAAAGCGTACCCGACATAGTTATACAAAATTTTGAAATTTTCAAAAAAGTCGTTTCCTTAGATTTTAAAAGTGGTAGACGGGTGATCTGGGACACCCGGTATATATTGGTATATATATATATATATATATATATATATATATATATATATATATATATATATATATATATATAATATATAATATATACATAGCTCTATCTTAATTAGAAGAGTGAAAAATTATCGTCGAACTTTCAACTGTGAAGTCGATTTTTTCAGAAAACGTTAACCACACAGAATTTAGCATACTTTTTTAAATACATATCTATATATACCGTGAATTTTGAAACAATTGTTGATAATTATGGTTTTACTTTAAATAAAGGAAAATGCATTTTTGTGAGAAAAAATTATATCTCGATAATTAGTGGTACCACTTTAAATACGAATCGGTAGATTTCAATTATCTACAACTTTTCTTTGAAACTTATTTCCACGCAATCTTTACCTTTCGAGATTTCGCCATTTTTTTATACAGAGTTGCCAATGTTAACATCGCGATATGTTTTAGAATGCCAAAATATACATTTTCGAATAACAAAATCGCATACAGAATTTTTAGTCTTTTTGAAAAACATCTATTATAAAATTTATCAATATGTTAATTTCACAATATGAGTGACAGCTGTTTATCATTTGGTTTATAAAAGAGAAAAATTTTTAACCTTAAAATGTAACAGGAAACCGTCGTTTTCCGGGCCATAAATTTACGCCTATTTTATATCGCAATTAATTCCCAATCGGTTAAATTCCTTATTTAAGCTCAATGTTACATCGCTGACAGCGCGTAAAATTCCATACGGAATCGCACCATTAGTCTGGATATTTATTTAGTTTATTAAACAATAATAATGAAGTAAAATTCAAGAATGATACCTAATGACGTTACATCGTATACCCACACCGCTGGTCGTGCAGCCCACATTATGGGTTTTCACGCTTTGATAACCGAGTGTAACACGTCAAGATAAACTCAGTCAGCTGCTCTAAATCGAATTATGTATATTTACATTGTTTTGGTAGTTATGGTTATGTACTCTGGTTAATGATCGAGGTGACATATGTTTAATACTAAGAGGTAATTATCCTTGCAAACAAGGCAATAGGATTAATTCTGTTCGATTTAAACAATGCGATTTTAAAATTTCGGAAAATGAAGTGGGAAAAATCATAAAGAGAAAAAACAAAGCGGTGACTGTTGTTACTAACTGCAGGTTAACACAATTATTCGTTTATTCTGATTCTTTAACAGGTCGGTGCAGCCGGGTTTGCTATTTTTGTTTTGAAATAATCATTTATTTTTATTGTCCCTCTTAATAACCCTAATAAAAGCCGGAGCTAGATAAGAAGGGTCAAACTGTTCCCGTGTGGATAATGTCGGTTTTTTTAGTTGGGTTACAATGAATGTTAGTTATATGCTGTTATATTTTAATGCTTAATTATTCAGGAGCAGGAATTTTGTATGGATTTCTTTTAATTGGTTAATAGTTAAGCGACGTCACGTGATATAATTCAGGTGCTAGTGACAGTAAAGCATTTTTTTCGGAGCTCCTTCGGTAACTTGAACTTATTCCATCTTTTCTGGAGCGCTAAATCAAAATTTAAAATTTTCAAAATTTAATCATATTTAATGTACAACGAACTGATATTTGAATGAATTGCTTTAAATTCAAAGTAAATGTAGATTATTCAAGATTTTTGGTACAAAATCATTAAGTTTAATGTAGAATAGACATTAAATTTGTAATAAATTTAAGATTATTTTTAATAGTGTAACAAATGCTTAAGAAAGGGAAAAGCCCTTGGACCTAGAGAGATCTAGCGGAATTGGTAAAAAACGGAGCATCTAAGCTTATAAGTCTATTCCAGACTTGCCGAAAAAGAGTGGAGGTACCTAAGGAATTGAAAACCTCACTAATAACTACTTTTTATAAAAAAGAAAAGATAGGTGACTGTAACAATAGACTATATGGAAAGATTTTGAAAAACAAAATTGAACAGGAATACCGCAATATGGAAGCAGGAGAATAAGCAGGTTTCAGGGAAGGAAAATCTACATTTGACCACCTTTTTTGCATTTGTCAAGTTATTTAGAAAAAAACAGCTTTCAACCAGTAAGTACATTTGGTGTATTTTGACCTGGAAAAAGCTTATGACAGCGTGCCACAAGACAAGCTGTTGCAAGCGCTGGAAACAACAAATATTAATGTAACTTTAATAAGAGCTGTAATAAGATTTTATGAAAATACAACAACTAGAATTAAAATTGGAAGCATAGTTTCTGCCAGGTTTAATGTCAATAGAGGATTGATGCAAGGATATATATATATATATATATATATATATATATATATATATATATATATATATATATATATATATATATATAGCAGAGATCAGAAAGATATTTAAAAGCCACGTAAATGGATTATCGGCGACGAGCGGCAGGCAAGTCAAAGATGCAGAGAATTATCAATGCTATCCAGGAAATCATGGACAAAACGCATGACATTGTAAACGACATTAAAAAACAACTTAAGTGGTGTGAACACGTACAGATAATGATAAAAGAATGCCTCTTGAAGCAAGTTTTGAAATGAATGCCACAGGGGAAAAGAAAAAACCTAGAAAGAGTTGGAGAGAAGAGATAGATAAGGAAAACAGTCTGAGAATCTGTGGAAGGATAGAGTTGAATGGAGACTGTGAATCGTAACACGTTAAAGAACCAGTCAATGTCCTCGTCCCCTCCCCCCCTTCACGTATCATTTAAGCCAGTTTTTATAATTATTAAAGCATTGTATAGATTTATCAATTGCGTGTTGTTTGGGTATGTTTTAAATATTCTTTACTAAAATAAATCCCAGAAATTATTCTTGTTTCTATAGAAATCTCATTTTCATGTTTAAAATATTTATTTCAGAAACAAAAATAAAAGTATTTATTTAAATATGGATTTATGAAGCTTTCCATTTAAACATCAAAAGAGATTCTTAACATGATATATATATATATATATATATATATATATATATATAAATTATAAACGTAATGGGTAAACATATACAGACAGAATAGCAAGGTGTCTGTAATGTTGTGTACTTCTTTATAACATTTTCAGATTATTATAATAAGTTTTTATTAATAGCAAATAATAATCAATCCTTTATTATGAATTTGATATCTATGTAGGAAAACTTCGAAATATGAGAAAACGCAAGCTGCATTTGCCTTAACCTGCACCGAGGTTGAACTCGACACGTGGTGTGATTATAGATTATTTCTAAATAAACGGTATTTTCATTTCCGTGGAATTAGATTTTGACATCAGAATCGATCATTGATTTCCGCTTCAAAAATCTCCATTTTCAAAATTAAACTGTTAATAATAAGACAGCGAATAATATTTTGGCTCGCTTTTCTCGAAATTTCGATTCAGCGTCTTAAAAAATGTGACCTCAAGTTACTGAGGGAACTTCAGTAAAAATGCTTTACTGTTGCGAGCGGCCGGAGTAACAACTAAGACTTATATTATAGACTTATTTTTCAATTATTTCACACTAAACAAGTGATTCCTTTTCCTTTGATGTCCTAACGAGTGTAAAATAAAGTAAAAATTATGTTGTTTTACCCATAAATACGATATACTCAGAAATGGTTCATATGTCTGTTTGTTAAATAACAAAGGTATGCCATATTCGACAGCGTTTACATTTTTGAACGTGATCACGAGTCTGCCTCAATGATTATAGGTAGAAATTGAAGATAGCAAGACTTTTTAAGTCCAAATTCGAGTTAGCTCCCTCTTCTCAAGTTAAGATTGGTCTTTTGGAGACTGAATGGTTGAACATTTGAAGAGTCTATGAGTTTAAGTTTGTAATTGGTAAAAACAAATATTTTCGGAAAAAACATCTATCATATTGTAAATACAGGTGGAAAATCTTTTTATGTAAAAGTGGGCGAATTGCGAGTTGAACAACTATGAGTGTAACTGAGATGCATATTTACCAACGTTGCTGGAAAGGTCGAACTTCCAACTCATATCTTGTCAGCACCACAAAGCTTTCGATTCGTCCTTGTAGTACTATTACCTGATGCTTCAAAGGTTTCGTTAATCATGAATATAATATACTTTGCATTTCTAGAATTGACTTTATTATTTAAATACATCAACTTCTTGATAATTTCTGAATATTGATGCCACTCGGGGTTTCTTGAAAATGATGACAAAAATTGAATAAACTTGATCATTCCTCGTTATAAAATATACGAAAATTCACTCATATAAACATCTAAACAGCAAAGATTCTTGAATGCCCTCAAAAACGTATTTTTCCCATTTAAAATCACTGAAAATGGCAGGGTGAGCAGTTGCTCAAACTTCAACTAGCTCTAAAATGGCGAGTTTTCAATTTTTTGGAACACTTAAAAAAAGGAATCTTGCGTGTTTAAAAGACGCTTCTTTGATTGTTTCAATAGCTTGAAAATTCGCGAGTCTACAAACATCTGAAGTATTAAAAAATTGAAATACTGTTTCCGATTATTTCAACTTTTAATGCTAGCCAAATTGAAAGTTTTTTAGAATTTTGAAAACCAAAATATGCGTCTTTTGAAGACGCGTACGTTCATTTTTTATGCGTCTAAAAAGGTAGAAAATTGCCGATTCTAGAGGCAGTTAAATTTGAAAAATACCATGAAAACTTACATTTATATGAAGTTTTTTAGACGCTTAAAAAACAAAGAGTGCTTCTTTATCTTTTTTAAATGTCTAAAAAACTCGAAAACTTGCCATTTGGCAAGCATTTAAAGTTCAAGTAAATGTAATTACTCTGGACATTTTTCAACTTCAATTGCCTGTAGAATCGCGAGCTTTCAATCTTTTTAGACGCTTAAAAAAATGAAAACACTTGTTGTCAAAAGAAACTTCTTTTTCCTCTTTAAATGTCTGAAAAACTCAAAAACTCGCGATTTAGCCAACATTTGAAGTTTCCATGTTTTTCAGATATCCATCGTTAAAGTAATTACAGAATAATTATTAGGCTAGACGTTTTTTCAACATATCTCTATTCCATTACCAACATTTTTATTACAAACTACATTTTTAAACTCGTTTAAGCATCAAAAATCATTTTTTTTGGAAAACAATAAGTAAGAAATATATAATTAAATATGTAGAAATGAAAATTGAAAAATTGCTTTTTCAATCTCTCAGGATATGAGCCATCGGTCTACATTTATTTTGTATTGATTCCAGTATTTGAGAAATTCTTTATGAACAGGTTCTCCAAAGACTATATACCCAAGCCAACATTATCCAAAAAACCTAACCATCACGACATGGACCTTCAATGAAGTTGACAATTGCCTATCTGCAAAAAAGTCTTTTGAAGATGCGTACTTTTGTTTTTTAAGCGTCTAAAAAGCTTGAGAACTCAGGATTTGGCAAACATTTAAACTTGAAATAATCGTAATTTTTCACAGCATTTTTCAAATTCAACTGCCTGTAGAATCGTCAGTTTTCAGCTGTTTTAGACGCATAAAAAATGCAAGTACGCGTCTTCAAAAGACGCATATTTTGGTTTTTAAATGTCTAAAATGCTTAAAAACTCTCGATTTGGCAAACATTTACTAGGCTGGCCTGAAAAGTTCGTGCAAAGTCAGCGAGATGGCACTACTGGTTCGTATCGAGGTTATTTTCAGTTAGTAGCATCTCTTGGAAGAACATACACCAAGTTTCAGCCGACTCGGTCTATTTCTTTGTATTTGAATACGTTTGAATCGAGGAAGTCGAGGGATTTTCCAAAAATGGATGAAAAATAATATCATGTGTCATTAAACATTACTTTATGAAAGGTAAAACGCCTCAGAAGCTTGATAACCATTATGATGACTGTGCACCTTCGACTAGAACAGTTTATAAGTGGTTTCAAAATTTTCGGAGTGGCTTTACGAGCACAACAGACGCTGAACGTTCTGTACGCCCTGTTGAGGTTACTACTCCAGAACTCATTGACAAGATCCATGATATGGTGATGGATGACAGAACAGTGAAGGAGCGTGAGATTGCTAGTGCTGTGGGCACCTCGAATGAATGGGACATAATATTTTATACTAACAATTAGATATGAAAAAGCTATCAGTAAGATGGGTGCCGCGATTGCTCACGATTGACCAAAAACGAAATCGGGTGAAGTATTGCAAAAACTGTTTACAGTTGTTCCAGCGAAATCCTCAGGACTTTAAGCATCGCTTCGTCACTATGAATGAAACATGGATACATCACTATGCTCCTGAGACCAAAGAACATTCTAAACAATGGGTTGCCAAGGGAGAATCTGCACCACAAAAAGGCGAAGACCATTCCTTCGGCCGGGATGGTTATGGTGACTGTCTTTTGGGATTCGAAAGGAATAATCTTCATCGACTATATGGAAAAGGATAAAACTAGTACGGGTGAATATTATTCATCGTTATTGGACCGTTTGAAAACCGAGCTGCAAGAAAAAGGTCCACGATTGGCCCACAAAAATCTTTTTCCATCACAACAACGCATCAGCTCATGCCTCAGCAGTTGTAGCCGCAAAATTAATGGAAATAGGAATTCAACTCGTTTCACATCCCCCCTGTTCTCTAGACTTGGCTCCCTTGGACTATTATTTGTTCTCCAATATAAAGAAACGGCTGGTGGAAAAAATATTTCATTCAAACGAGGAGGTTGTTGCAGAAATAAATGGCTATTTTATAGACTTGGACAAATCGTATTATTCGAAAGGGATCAACAAAATAGAGCAGCGTTGGACGAATTGTAAAGGGTGTTTTTATAGAGGTATAGAACTTTAAGTTGGCAACACTTTTTTAACTAGTGGCCATTTTATCAGCTGTCAAGTGATTTATGTTTAGTTTGGTTTGGCATTTCAACATGAATAGACTGACACCTGAACGACGCTTCCAAATTGGGCAAATTTATTTTAAAATCATGGTTCTGTTCGAAATACGTATCGCGCACTACGTCCATTTTACGGTCAACATAATCGTCCATCAGAGCAATTAATTCGATTAGCTATGGAACGTTTTTGCACCACGTTTACTCTAAATGATAATACGCATCCACAGAGACGTCGTACAGTGCGTACAGAAGAAGCCACTGCTGCTGTAGAGCGTA
This sequence comes from Diaprepes abbreviatus, assembly GCA_034092305.1. Classification (NCBI taxonomy): domain Eukaryota; kingdom Metazoa; phylum Arthropoda; class Insecta; order Coleoptera; family Curculionidae; genus Diaprepes; species Diaprepes abbreviatus. Next base: position 7,692,272 of record JASJET010000009.1, read on the forward strand.
GCGTAGAAGAAGACCCGAATCAGTCTATCCGCCATCGTGCACAAGAATTGGATATATGTCCATTCACTTTATGGAAGATTTTGCGTGCTTACAAAATCCAACTCGTGCAAGAATTGAAGCCACACGATCACCTAGCAAGGCGTAGATTCGGTGAATGGGCCCAAAACAAGATTGCCGTTGATCCCGATTTTCATAAGCGAATTTTGTTTAGCGATGAAGCTCACTTTTGTTTGAATGGATACGTCAATAAACAAAACTGCCGTATTTGGAGTGATGATAATCCTCAAGTGTATGTTGAGACACCGTTGCATCCAGAAAAACTGACTGTTTGGTGTGCTTTATGGGCTGGTGGAATCATTGGTCCGTACTTCTTTAAAAATGATGCTGGTCAGAACGTTACAGTCAATGGTGCCTGCTATAGAGCCATGATTACTGACTTTTTCGTTCATCAATTGAACAACTATGATGTGCAGGAGCTGTGGTTTCAACAAGACGGCGCAATATGTCACACAGCTCGTGCCACAATTGATTTATTGAAGGAAACGTATGGTAACCGCATAGTTTCACGCTTCGGACCCGTGAATTGGCCTCCAAGATCGTGCGACTTAACGCCGCTAGACTATTTTCTGTGGGGATATGTGAAGTCGCTAGTCTACGCCGATAAGCCCGAAACGATTGATCACTTGGAGGACAACATTCGCCGCGTTATTGTCGATATACGGCCACAAATGTTGGAAAAAGTCATCGAAAATTGGACCTCCAGATTAGACTACGTCCGAGGCAGCCGTGGCGGTCATATGCCTGAAGTCATATTTAAATTATAATGCCAGAAGGTCTTTCAAATAAAGTAAATTTCATGTCAAATTAAAAAATTCATCTTTGTTTTATTCCATTTAAAAGTTCTGTACCTCTATAAAAACATCCTTTATAAACCAAAAATGGGACTATGTTGAAAAATAAAAAGGTTTATCCAAAAAAAAGAAGTAGTTTTAATTTTTGTACGGACTTTTCAAACGGCCCTCGTAAAGTTCAAATAATCGGAATCAGTATTTTGATTTTTAATACTTCAATTGTTTGTAAATTTGCAAGCTTTCAAGCTATTGCAATGATCAAAAAACCGAAAAAGGCGTCTTTTAAACACGCAAAATGTCTTTCTTTAAACGTCCAGAATGCGTAAAACTTGCCATTTTAGAGCTATTCGAAATTTAAGTAATCGCTCATCCTGCAATTTTCAATGGTTATAAATGGGAAAAATCCATTTTTTGATGACATTTAACAAACTTTGCTGTTTGGATATTTATACGAGTGAATTTTCATATATTTTATGGCTACAAATGATTAAGTTTATTCAGTTTTTGTCGTCATTGTTATGAGAACTTTTTCCCTGTTGAGGACCCATGTGCTAAAATTTTAAACAGAAAAAAAAACAATTCAATAGATACTTTGTTTTTTGTCAACAAAATACTTTTATATTAAAAGCTATTTGGTTAGTTGGCAGCGGCATTTTTGCTGATACGTTCTTTCTCACTTTTTACTACGATATTGCTGGTAACACTGGTTAAAGTCCATCTCTGTTACACTCACACAATGCTTTGCTTTATTTTTATTTAACTCACAATTCGCCCACGTTTTCATAAATTCCTAGCTGTACGTCCCGGGAAAATTTTAAACTACATAATTCGCTGAATTAAAATGGTAAAAAATATAAACTGTTTTATCAGCTCGTGTGCTCACATCAACATCCGTTTACGAGTTAGGGTCATTAAAAATGTACCATGTAGTTTCCGGTAATTTTTAAATGTAGACTTTTTTTTTGGGAAATACTGAATAATTAAGAGAACGTTTAAAATAGTTAGCATCGATACTCGATAACAGTGGCGTTCTTGCCGCGGGACCGACCAATAGTAGCATCGGCGATTAATTCGAAATGATGTTCGTTAATAACACGATGTGAGACCCCGTTGCCACTTTTGGAATGTCCCGTTAGCATCGTGCAGTGCTACACTCTAGTGGGCGGTTGAAGAACCATGGCAGCCAGACGTACCTTCATGGCATCTGGGTGACCGCCACCTCTGGGCCCCGTCGTGTAGATGGCGTCGGCGGGGATCCCGCCCGGACCAATATTCGGCGGTTGAGTTTGGTTTTTGGTGACGTGGTGGGCAGTTTTTTCAATGTCTACCTTTTGGCTGAAAATAAGAAAAGTATTAATAAACATAAACAAAACAGTTTAGTGGATAACCGAGAATGTTGATTATATCATGTTTATAGATTTTATCATTTTTCTTTATTTAGTCTTTTCTTGGGTTTAGGTTCTATATTTAATAAAAAATGCAAAATAATTGACGTTTCGCCCTATATTCAAGGAATTTTCAAAATTTTTTTTCCTCCTAAAAAATTTTTTTATATAATTAAAATACATCACATAAAAAACATATTTTCAATTTCAAAAAACAAACAAGACATTTAAAAACAGTATTTAATCTTTTAAAATTTTTTTAAAATATTTAATTTTACCGGTACACACCTTGACATTTTGCTACTCTATTACTAAATAAAATTCAAACTTTACATCGTCTACTGAGGATATATGGAATGTGAATGTGTTTTATTTTTTTTATATTTTTTATATTTTACAATTCATAAAAAAACAAATAAGGTATATGTTCAGTTTTATGTTTAAGAGGATATTCAATTTTTTATTCTTATTTGACAGGATCGAATACTTAATATTTTTGTTTAAATTAGGCTTGTATAAATGTGGTTCAAATTTCCCATATCTGTTCTGTCGTTAACAGTGTTTTTATCTTTTTTAATTTCAATCATTTCCTTTATCTGTAATTTTTGGTAATTCATATCTTTGTTTTTTATTATGGTACTATTATAATCAAAAGCATGTTTTTCATCCTGTGTTTTTCCGACCAAAAATACTGCAAAAAGTGAAAAAGACACTAATAAATAATAATTTTAACGAATCACCAAAATAATTGATAAACGAACATATAAGTTTTATAATAACGTAAAAACAAAAAACATAGAATATAAACAGCATTACCTTACGCTAGTGAGCTGTCAGAAAAAATAAAATACATTTTAAAAAGCATGATATTATCGTATGCCACAGGTCACATAATAAATTAAATACATTGTTCACAAATTTAAAAAGTAAAACTCCTCTCATGAATAAACCAAATGTAATATATTCGATCCCTTGCACAAATTGTCCCAAAAAATATATAGGCATGACGAGCCTATTGCTGAAGAACAGATTAAATAGCCATAAATATACGAAAAACGCCTCAACAGCGTTAAACAAACATACTTTTGATTATAACAGTACCATATTAAAAAACAAAGACATGAATTACCAAAAATTACAGATAAAGGAAATGATTCATATTAAAAAAGATAAAAACACTGTTAACGACAGAACAGATACGGGAAATTTGAGCCACATTTACACAAGCCTAATTTAAACAAAAATATTAAGTATTCGATCCTGTCAAATAAGAATCAAAAAATTGAATATCCTCTTAAACATAAGAAACATTACGTGTAATTTTTGTTTCGCCCTGTATCTTCAAAATAAATTTTCACAAATCATCAAAGGACAAAATATCCTTGGAATCGTCCCGGGAATAACCCCTTGAATTTTTGCGGTATCTTTAATAAACACCGTATATATATATATATATATATATATATATATATATATATACATATATATATATATATATATATATATATATATATATATATATATATATATATATATATATATAATTTAAATATACGTAACAAAAATCTGCTAATAGTATCAGTACATAATTAAAAATTTTATAAAAAATAATTTCCATATAGCATAGCGATTCTTAAAAACCAATTTTAAATAACTAACTTCTCCTTATCTGTCAGATCCTTTAAAAAAGGGATACAAACAAAATTAAAATGTCACTAAGAAATTTTAATCTCTGGTCAAAACATCTGTGACCAGATAATAAGTGCTTCATAATTTTTTCTTCTTCTAATCCCATATCCTCTTTCTTGACTTTCTACCTTGTAATCTTATTTTCTTCTAATCTGTATGTTTTTATATTTTGTTTTTAAATATTATATTGAATATATATTTACTTTTCTTTACTCAGATTTGTTTTATTTCATACAAATTGTCTAATTTAATTTATATAGGCCTCACAGAATTAAAAATTTTAATCCTCTAATTCACAAACATGGTTTAACTTTCAAACCGGTCTAGATTGACAGTAGAGAATTTAAATTGACAAGGGTAAAAATACGTCAAGCAAGTTTTGAATCTTTAAAATACAATTAAAACAGTATCATAAGAAAAACAAAACTAATCATCTAGAAAATCTAATTTCCAAGGCAATTAGATCGGATCTAAGTCTTAAACCTTCTTAGTGAATCTGGCTATAAGTTTTTTAATTCTGTGAACAACACTGGAGATTCATCGGAAGCATGACTGAAATCTGTTTTTATCCGCTATGAAATAAACAACGTGTCCAAAGATGTAACTAATACAGGTTAGTAAGTCTCATGAGTCATACCTTCAATGTTTATTCAAGTATTATTCACTGTAGAATAAGAAATAAATGCGAAAGCGGCTTAAATGCTGTAAATATACTTCTCCAAAAGTGTCGCGTGTGTGGATATTCAGACAAAGTTTTAAAGGAAGCCCCACATTACAAAGAATTTGGGGTTAAAATCAAGGGCAAGCTAATAAATACGATTCATTATGCTGATGATACGGTCATTATAAGCCTTCAGGGTCTACAGCAACTTTTTTGTGTCAATAGGGTTGAAAAAGAAGTGGGAAAAATTTTTATACAGCACACAATATGACTTACCAGAGAATATTTTTGAAAGAGTAAGCCAACCCTGTTTGATATATACCACAACCTACTCAATTATCACAACCAGACAACAAGGTTGAGCATTCTATCTACATGTCGCTTCCCTACATTGAAAATTTAACTCCCAGACTAAGAAAGGTTTTCCAATATATATATATATATATATATATATATATATATATATATATATTAGATGATAAGTGACCATTATGGTATAGATAATTCCGGATATGTAAAAATTAAAAATTTTATTATTCGTAAAAATTAAATAATCTTTTTAAAACCTAAATAGAATAAACAGAGGTTAAAAGATAAAATAATTATGTATGCGAACTGGCAAATGGCTATAAAATGACGACCGAGGTTCGAAATCAATACCCGACCCCAATTAAAGCCGATATGGCAATGATTTGCTAATTACATCCGATATTCCGAGAAATTTATCGTTTCCTGACGTGCCAAAGACCCATCATAACGTTCGCTTACCGGCACACAGTGGCCCCAAATTCAAAATAAAGCGTTCAAATATCTTACTGTTTCATTTGATATATATATATATATATATATATATATATATATATATATATTTTATTTTCCTGATTCCTTAGATTATATCATTTTTTCTTTATTTTGTCTTTTCTTGGGTTTAGGTTCTTTATTTAACAAAAAAATTCAAACAATTGATGTTTCGCCCTTTATTTAAGAAATTTTCAAAATTTTTTGTTTATTTTCTTTCCTAAAAATATTTTTATATAATTAAAAACATTCACACTAAACATATTTACAATTTTAAAAGACAAACAAACACTTTGAAACACTATTTAAATAAAAAAAATATTTTACCAGTACACACCTTGACATTTTGTTTATTAATTAATAATAAAATTCAACCTGTACATCGTCTATTTATGTACTGAGGATACATAGAATGCGAGTGTGTTTTATTTTTTGTATATTTTTTATATTTTACAATGCACAAAAAACCCAAAAAATGCATATATTTAATTTTATATTTAAGAAAATATTCAATTTTTGATGTTTATTAACAGGATCGAATACTTAATATTTTTGTTTAAATGGTGTAAATGGGGCTCAAATTTGCTATATCCGTTATGTCGTTAACAGTGTTTTTATCTTTTTTTAATTTCTATCATTTCCTTTATCTGTATTTTTTGGTAATTCGTATCTTTATTTTTAATTATGGGACTGTTATAATCAAAAGTATGTTTTGGTCCTGCGTGTGTTTGTTTAACGCTGTTGAGGCGTTTTTCGTATATTTATGGCCATTCAATCTGTTCTTTAGTAATTATATTAAAAAGTATGTATATATATATATATATATATATATATATATATATATATATATATATATATATATATACATAGCTGGTGAGAAAGTTCTTGGACCTGTAACTATATTTTGTATTTTTTCCTGGAATATTGGTTCTTGAAATAATTATTCTATTTTTTTTTCGTTGTAAATATTTATAGATATTCGGCTAACGTTTAGACTTCATCAGTATTTAGAAAACCTAAAACAATTTTCTTCTTGCTCAAACCACAAATTACAAAATTTAACAATAAAAATAAATATACAGGTACAAATTGTTATAAATTTAAAAAAAAGAGAAAAATATTTTTCAATTTATGTAATCGGGTCAACCCATTTTAATGGTAATGATACATTCACACGTTTCAATTCTAATTTTCTTATTTTATGATTTCGTTAAAAGAATTTTACAAAAACACATTTTAAAATAATTTTGTTTATAAAATATTTATTATTAAAAAATACGTTTCACTGATACAGGTTAACACGCGACCATTCGGTATTAATATCAGTGTATGCAAAATACCTTACTAATCTCCATAGACGTAAGAGAAATTATTATTATTTAATATAGACTACGGATCTTATAGAAGAAAGTTAGCTTACGCTTAAAAAGAAATAGAGCCTCTTCGTTGAGTAGTAGCTATCTTTCCAAAGGTGGAGCTAAGCACGATACTCCAAACGTCATTGGATTTCCCTGTCAACTGACCGAAATGAGAAAGACAGATACTACTCATCGAAAACGCTCTATTTATTTTTGAGCGTGAGCCAGTTTTCTTCTATAGGATCCGCAGTCTATATTAGATAATATTAATTTCTTTTATGTCTATGCTATGTTCTTGGACCTGTAACTATATTTTGTATTTTTTCCTGGAATATTGGTTCTTGAAATAATTATTCTATTTTTTTTTCGTTGTAAATATTTATAGATATTCGGCTAACGTTTAGACTTCATCAGTATTTAGAAAACCTAAAACAATTTTCTTCTTGCTCAAACCACAAATTACAAAATTTAACAATAAAAATAAATATACAGGTACAAATTGTTATAAATTTAAAAAAAAGAGAAAAATATTTTTCAATTTATGTAATCGGGTCAACCCATTTTAATGGTAATGATACATTCACACGTTTCAATTCTAATTTTCTTATTTTATGATTTCGTTAAAAGAATTTTACAAAAACACATTTTAAAATAATTTTGTTTATAAAATATTTATTATTAAAAAATACGTTTCACTGATACAGGTTAACACGCGACCATTCGGTATTAATATCAGTGTATGCAAAATACCTTACTAATCTCCATAGACGTAAGAGAAATTATTATTATTTAATATAGACTGCGGATCTTATAGAAGAAAGTTAGCTTACGCTTAAAAAGAAATAGAGCCTCTTCGTTGAGTAGTAGCTATCTTTCTAAAGGTGGAGCTAACCACGATACTCCAAACGTCATTGGATATCCCTGTCAACTGACCGAAATGAGAAAGACAGATACTACTCATCGAAAACGCTCTATTTATTTTTGAGCGTGAGCCAATTTTCTTCTATAGGATCCGCAGTCTATATTAAATAATATTAATTTCTCTTATGTCTATGCTAATCTACCGCCTTAACTTTCCAAAGTGGCAATGTGATTTTTATGACAGTTTGTTATATTGTTTACTAGCGACCCGCCCCGGCTTCGCACGGGTGCAATGCTAATACTAAATACACTACAGAAAAACTGTGACTATTTATTTTATTATTACAACAATTATTACATTGGCCTCCGACGCGCTATTAATAGGCACGCTGCCGCCGCCCCGGTCGGCCAGTACCGCCGCAAGCGCTACTTCCCGCAATTTTAAATCTGTAATATCTTCGAAAATATTCTGTAAAGGACCATATAGATCTATATTAAATCAACAATGTATTTAAGCTATTTAATTGGATAAGGATTAATGCTGTATTAGTTAAAATCGCTTCAAAATTTGCCATTATTTGTCGTAAAAAGTAAATGACAAAAAAATGTTATTGTGGGATATCCATGAGAGATAGACATATACCATCGCGGAGTTTTCTGTAGACCTTTTCAATGTGTACAAATAATTAGTACATTATTTTGATAAATCTCGTACGGTTCAGCCTGCGTTTGCAATGTAAGCGGAAAAAAATATGATAATTAACGACATCACATTAGAAACCTCAAAAATAACAGTATTTCTCCACTATTTAATGGATGTTATTATACATACAAACCTTCCTCTTGAATCACTCTATCTATTGAAAAAAACCGCATCAAAATCCGGTGCGTAGTTTTAAAGATTTAAGCATACAAAGGGACATAGGGACAGAGAAAGCGACTTTGTTTTATACTATGTAGTGATTATTATTTTCATTAAAATTTAAAAGTTATTTTTATTTGAAAAAATAATTATTATAGGGTACATTTGTGATTGAATTCTAGATTTTTCTAAGGTTCTTGAAGTGAGATTTTTCATTTATTGAGTGTGTATTTTGTTAATATGTATCAATTATAAAATTCCTCTTTTTCGTTGATTTAATTCTGGCTGTAATATTTTTGTTTGAAGGTTGTAGATAATATTGAAGATCGACTAAAATGTGGTTTTCACCTCTTAATTAAAACTGGACTTTCAAATGATACTACTTTATCAGATCGAACCACGTTACCACTGGACGGGGTGATGGACCTTTTGGAGTGTTGCCTGCGTAGTGTTTACTTTCAAGTGAAGGACAAGTTCTACGCTTAGGATGACGAGCTTCCGAGGGGTTTTTCGCTTTCTCCAGTCATTGCCAATATACATATGGAATTGTTCGAAACTCATGCCATTGAAACGGTAACAGTAAAACCGAAAGTTTAGTAGAGATATGTCGATAATACCTTCATCGTACGGAAGGGCAATGATCAAGAACTTAATGATTTCTTGAAACCTCTAAATACCATTCGACCTACAATTAAGTTTACCATGGAAAAAGAGGTAAATGATCAATTGCTCTTTCTAGATGTCATGGTAAACTGTTCAAACGAAACGATTAAAACATCAGTATACAGAAAGTCAAAACATACTGGACAATAGCTTAATCATAGTTCTAATCATTCTATTGTAACAAAACGAGGAATTATACGCAACCTCTATAATCGCGCTATATCTATATGCAATAATGCCGAATCATTGGAAAAAGAGGTAGCAAATATTAAATCCGATTTACAACAGAATGGTTATCCTTTAAAACTAATTGACGATGTTATAAATAACTTTAGAACAACGAACACTGGACAGTAAGCAACACATCCCTTCTACACAATTCCGTATATTAAAGGAACTTGGGAGAAAATAAGACGAATTGCCAGTAGTTATAATATAAAAATAGCCTTTAAATCAGGAAATACCCTTAGAGCTCATTTAACAAAAACAAAACCAAAAACTACCAATAAGAAAGAATATGTTTGCAAAGTTCCATATGAGTGTGGTGAAATGTATATTGGAGAAATCAAACGACCACTAGAAGTTAGAATTAAGGAACATAAACCTCATACACAAAAAGGGGAAACGTCGAGATTAGGTATTGCAGAACACGCCTGGGATCAACAACACCATATAAAGTGGTCTGAGGCTGCGGCAATATATATGGAACCGAACATGAAAAAAGAAAAGTTATAGAAGCAGCGTACATTAAAAACAATATGGAATTCAGTAAACCGAGTGTTGGGATACCTAATCTTTGGCAACCACTACTTTGTAACATAAAATCAATGAGGTGTGTACAGCGAAGCGAATTTTTGCGCTTCAGTGGACACACTCCCTATCTAAGCTCGTAGTTTTAAGACAAAACATTCAGTTTATACTTGAAAGGATTAGAGATACAACCTAATCGAAACGTCGTAAAAATAAATACAAATAAAGATAATGCAAGTTCGACAACCACATTTTTGTAATATTTTTGTTTCTGGAAAATTAAATTTATGTATGTTTTTCATTTTCATGATTAGTCAGTACTGTTTTATTTTTTTTTGTCATATTGATGGACATTTGGGCGATTTTGTAGACATTATGATATTTGGCCTATATAAACTTTTGAGCAATCTTTGCATTGAATTTGATAAATTACATATGTTTTTCTTTTGCTTTTAAGAGAGCTATTTTTTTTTAATATTATGACTTTTATGACACATCGAGATATTTAGATGTTAGAAGTATGTTCGTATATTTTACGATAATCCTTGTATGTAGGGTATATATAAAACATTATTTACGTTGTTATTTGTTGTTAAGTGTTTGTATTCTTGAATTAAAAATAACATTAATTAGTTTTTGAGGGTAGAAGTTTTTCATCGATATTTTTGGCCTTATACACAGGGTGTTTCCAAATAAGTGCGAAACATTTTAAATAGTTATTTTGGACCTAATTTTAAGCATAAATGTTTTTTAAATTTATAATATTTATATTAATTATATTTAAATATAATTAAGTCCAATTTGGAACCCATAACACTTAATACAGTTCTCATAAAAAATTATCATTATGTGAAATAATATACAGAGTGGTACTTTTTTTTGGGTTTGTAAAATTTTACCTTCTCGAATTTTTTTTCGGGTGCCATTGACTCGATTTGATTAGTCAGTTAGCTTTTCCATCTTATTGTTACTTTGGAGATAAATTTAGCCATTATTAACGAAAAACCGGATAGATAATGCTGCCTTTTACTAATTTATTTCTAAAATTAAAAGAAAAACTTCACGGCATTCATTTACCAGATGATAATGATGATGGGAATTAATTCGTGGATCGGAAGAAAATAAAGTCATTTGCTGAACCACCATCAAAACACGCATAAAAACTTTTTCATTTCAGGAGCATCACTCTATATTTACAATCAGTTATATTTCTAGTTTTTTTGAAATCCAGAACTACAAGAAAGTCATATAAATACCATGAAAGGGTGTGAAATATATTTTCTGCTAGGTTGGCTTTTCACACTTTTCTATGTACTCCTAGTTTTATTATGATTGGAAAGTTTCGCAGGGAATTTTATAAAACGTATTGCAACTGGTATCCGTAAAACAGGAATTTACTTAGCTTAAACTTGTTGAAAACTTCTTAAAGATAAATTCTTTTTGGACATTGTCATCCTAAACTTAAAAATATAATTTATATCCACATAATTGAGGATTTCTGCCTCACTGTAGCTGATGACCACTTTTACAGTTGTAGATGAATAATATTTGTAGATTGTAGGTTGTTTCAATAGCTTATAATCATGCTAGAATTTCTTAGTGAGGAAATAAATTTTGAATGACTTTGAAAATTTCAAAACAGTTTTTGATTTTTTGATTATTTTTGATGAAATTACTATCGAGGATAAGAAAAATCGTTGACAGACACTCAAAAACTCATTTTGAAAGGGAGAGGTAGTATTAGACGATGCAATAAGCTAAACACTTTTTTATTTCTACACATAGTCTTACGGTAGCACAGTTGGTCATGGAATATTTGGAAGAAAATGTCTTAGAAAAAATGGATATACCGATTCAATTTTTTAAGAGGTACGTTGACGACTGTCTCGCAGCTGTCCCTGAAAATGAAATTGACACCATACTAAATGCATTCAACAATTTCCACCAAAAGATGCAATTTACATCAGAAGTGGAACAAAATGGAAAAATAAATTTCCTTGACCTCACACAATTTCGAAATTATGAAAATAAAAAGACTGAGACGATGTGATTCACAAAATATGCATGGTCGGGACGCTACCTCAACTATCAGTCACATCATCCGAAATCCCAAAAGAACAGCGTAATAATAGGTTTGGCTGATAGAGCTTTAACCCTAACTTTTCCGAAATATCGTCAAGAAGCTTTAAAGAAAGTCAGACAGATCCTAAGCGATAACAATTTCCCCGAAAAACTCACAAACAGAATAATAAAACAACGAAATTACAACCTGTATAATAAGAACGTCCTTACACAAAATAATAATAACCCAATAGTATATGTTGCAATACGATACATTAATTCTTTGTCAGAAAAAGTTACACACATCCTCAAACAGCACGATATTTAGTTTGCCACAAAATATACAATCACTTGTCACCACTGTTTAGAAAGTTAAAAAGTAAGGTGACCCATAAAACGAAAACTAAGGTTGTCTATTCCATACCATGTCTAAATTGTCCACAGAAATATATTGGAATGACAACACAATATCTAGACAGCAGATTAAACGAACATAAATACACATAAAATTTTTATAAAAAAATTTAACCGACTTCTAAAAGTGCGCTAAAAAGTGAAAAATAACCATAAATTTTTATATGAAATTGAACTTTTTGAAGTCGGCGCCAAACTAATACCTGACAAAATGTGATTTGCATAAACAGGTTAAAAATACTTTATTTGTAATTGCTTTCTTACCATAATTTGTATCTATTGGTAGTTATTTATTTCGTGTACAAATAATTTGGCGCCGGCTTCAAAAAGTTCAATTTCATATAAAAACTTATGGTTATTTTTCACTTTTTAGCGCACTTTTAGAAGTCGGTTCAATTTTTTTTTAAAAATTTTATTTTTCTATTTTTAGTTTTAGAATTTATTATGATATTCATAAATTATTTGAACTAAGTACTAATCAAGATTAGTGTACCTCGCAATGACTCCAAACTGGCAAAAAAGTACCCATATTATCTAAAGTTGTAAACCACCCTAAAATGAACAACTAAAAATTCTTTAGTTCTTAGAGTTTTCCAAATACCAATCAAATTGGGTCAAATGAATATTTAGATTGGTAATATAGGCCCCAAAACCTTCCAATATCGATATTTAAAGAAAATAAATTAATTTTTTATCCACCATATTGAATACGCCATATTGAATTTTTTAAAAATAATTTTAGATTCGTCATGTGTGACTCCGAAAACTCTCCCGTACCAATTTTGGTGAAAACCGGTCAAAATTGATTTTTTTGTCCGCCATATTGAAGCCGCCATATTGAGTTTTTTAAAAATAATTTCAGATTTTTTATGTGAGGCTCCGAAAACTTCCCCCTACCAATTTTGGAGAAAAGAGGACAAAATTGATTTTTTCATCCGCCATATTGGATCCGCCATATTGAATTTTTTAAAAATTATTTTAGATTCGTCATATGCGACTCCGAAAACTCCCCTGTACCAATTTTGAAGAAAATCGGACAAAAACGAATTTTTGTCGGCCATATTGGATCCACCATATTGAATTTTTTAAAAGTAATATCAGATTCGTTATGTGCAATTTCGAAAACTCCCCCATACCAATTTCGGAGAAAATCGGACTAAATTAAATATTTTTGTCCGCCATATTGGATCCGCCATTTTGAATTTTTTAAAAATAATTTCAGATTCTTTGGGTACAACCCCGAAAATTCTTCTATACCAATTTTGGAGAAAATCGGACAAAATTAATTTTTTTGGCCGCCATATTGTAGGCGCCATCTTGGATTTTACTGCACCAATATCATCTAAAAAATATGGGACCACCGCAGCAACTCTCTTTACATAACGTAAAAAATTTCAATTAAATCGGTGCAGCCGTTCCGGAGTAATCGGTGTACATACATAAAAAAAAAATACATAGTCGACGAATTGAGAACCTCCTTCTTATAGAAGTCGGTTAAAAAAACGCAACGACAGCATTACACAAATATGAGACAAATTTTAAACATGAACTTGATTTTTCAAACACAAAGATTCCAACCCAAGAAAGAAACTACCATAAACGTCAAATTAAGGAAATGCTACAAATAAAAAAAGAAAAACAAACAGTCAATGACAAACAAGATATCAAAAACCGGAGCTATATATATTTTAATCTTCTTCTTCTTCTACTTCTTGGAGATCTGTCGATCTGTTAATTCTGAAGCTGCCTCTGCATCTTTTCCTGAGAGGTAGATTGCCAACTATCTTTCCACCTTTTAGGGGGCCTCCCGGGAGGTCTTGAGCCGGGCGGGTTATTTTCTAGGACTATTTTCGGAAGTCTGTTCTCGTCCATCCGTCTTACGTGGTTGTACCACTGCCTCTTACGTTGTCTTCCCCATCTCACAATGTCTTGTATCCCGCATTGTTCTCTGATATCTGTGTTTCTTACTCTGTCTCTTCTTGTTTTCCCCACTATTGTTCTCAGTGTTTTCATTTCGGCCACCCTTAACATGTGTTTCGTCTTGTTAGTGTCCTCACGGACTTCCGTGCCGTATGTCATGATGGGTCTGATACAAGTCTTGTAGATTCTAATTTTGCTATCTTTGCGCATGTACGAGTTTGACCAGACTATATCTCGTAGGCATCCTGATAGTGCGGATGCTTTGTTAATCTGGCTCCTTAGGTCTTTAACTGGGTCGTGGGTGCTTGATATGTCTATGCCTAGGTATTTGAATTGCATCACCTGCTCTATGGGATTGTCCTCCACCACCAGCTTACATCTGAGTGGATCCTTTGCGATTGTCATGCATTTGGTTTTGCTGATAGAAATGTTCATATTGAGTTGGCGGCTTACTTGGAAAAACTGGAAGAGTTGTCTCTGTAGATCGTTTTCTGATTCAGCAATAATTGCTACATCATCGGCGTAGCACACCAAACCCACTCTTTTGTTGCCCAGTCTGTATCCGAGATTGAGACATGTTATCTTGTTTATGATTTTATTCATGAGGAGATTAAACAAAAAAGGACTCAGACTGTCACCCTGTCTAATTCCTCCCAGTGTTGGGATATTTTCAGTCAATTGATCTCCTGCCTTGACCTTTGTTACGTTATTGTTATTTAGGTTATGGATTATCTTCGTTATGTTCGCTGGTGCCTTATTTTCCATTAATATATGTAGAATGTCTCCCAATCGGACTCTGTCAAACGCCATTGTTAGGTCAATGAAGCAGATATACGCTGGCATACTGTACTCTGTAGCCTTTTCTTTTATTTGTTTTATTATAAACACTGCGTCTGTTATTGACCGTCCCTTTGTGAAGCCCTGTTGTTCCTCAGCATTCTTAATTTGTGTTTCCAGTTTGTCCTTGAGAATGCTCGTGAAAAGTTTCATTACTGTGTTTAAGAGAGTTATTCCTCTATAGTTTTGTGTGCAGGTTTTTAGTCCTTTCTTAAATATAGGTATGGTGATGCTATTATGCCATTCGTCTGGTGTTTCCGTTTCGTCTAAGATTTTGTTAAATAGTTGCGATAGTTTCCTTGCCAGTTCGGGGCCTCCATATTTTAAAAGCTCGTTGGGGATGCCGTCCGGCCCGGGTGATTTTCTGTTTTTCAATTTCTTGAGTTTTGCTTCTACCTCTTCGTCGGTGACAGTTCCAATTATATCTGTTTCGTATTCATTTATATTCGGCATTTCTTCAGCATCGTAAAGCTCTTTATAATACTGTTGCCATGTCCCTATTGGTACTCCTTTGGTCTGTACGAACTCGTTAACTTGTTTTTTTCTGTTCCGAAGCATTTTCCATATTTTCCTTTGAGCGCCATACAAGTCGTGGTCCATGTCGCTGGTAAAATTAGCCCAATGTTCTCTTTTGATTGATCTTATTCGTGCGTTTACTCTGTTTCTTACTTGGACATATTCTGCGTGAGTTTCTTCCGACGGTGCGCTTTTGTATATTAGGTAACATTTCCGTTTTGATTCAGAGAGTTCTTTTACCTCTTGACAAAACCACGGTTTGGTGTGGTTTGTCGCGTTTACATTAATTTTACGCTTTCCAATCGCTTCCTCCGCTGCTTCGTTGATGCATTTCGCAATATTTTGCCAGCTCTCTTCTACTCCCCATTCTGGTTTTAAATCTTTCTCTTTTAATTTGTTAGTAATCCTGTTCTCGTAGAGGAGTTTTATGCTCTCCGTTGTTAGGGACTCCAAATTGTACTTTTCGATGAACTGTGGTGGTTTTCTCTCTTGTTGTGGACGTTTTAGGAGTATCTTGCATAGAACAAGGTTGTGATCAGTCCCCAGGTTAGCAGATGTTAGGGCTCTGACGTCGAGTACTTGTGTGGGTGTTATCACTCGATTTGTGAGTATGAAGTCTAGCATCGATCGCTGGCCTCGATTGTTATTGAAAGTGTATTTGTGCTGGTCTTTGTGTGGGAAGTATGTGTTGTTGATCCTCATTTCATTTCTAGCGCAGAAATCTATTAGTGTTTCGCCGTTTTCATTAATTATGGCTTCATTATACTTTTGCTTTATACCTGGTATGACATCGTTCCCGATCCGTGCATTAAGATCTCCGAGTATGATAATTTCGTGTTTAGTATTTATGTTGTCCATGACGCTTTGTAGTTGCTGGTAGAAGTTTTCAGTTTCTGCTGTGGGCTTAGATATGTCTGGTGCATATGTGCTTATCAAGTGTTTTGTGGTATTGTTCATTTTTAGGGAGATTTTTAATATTCTGTCGTTGATGTATTCGATGTCTTCGATGCTCTGTGTATATTTATCGTGCAGCAAAATTCCAACACCTGAGTGCGCTCTTTCTGATTTTGCTTTTCCACTGTATATTAGTATGAATTCTCCGTATTTTGATGTTCCCTGTCCTTTTTTCTTTGTCTCAGAGAGCCCGCAAATGTCAATGTTATGCTTCTTCATTTCTATTATGATCTCTTGATCTCGTCCGTTCCACGACGTTATGTTCCAGCATGCGATCCGTGTAGTGTGGTGTTTAGGTTTTCTTTTGCCAATTCGCCAATATTTTAATCTAATAAATTTAAACCACCTATTGTAGCCCTTATTGTTTTGCTACACTTTGTATAGTTGATATTGATAAAATTTATTTACAAATCAGCAAAAACTAAATAAAAAAGTTTCCAAATAAGAAAATATTAGGTTGATAGTAACCCAGGAAACTTCAAATATTTCACTAAGAAATATGATAAAAATAAATTGAGGTGGGAATAATTTTTATTTTTATTTTTCCTTTTTAATACATATTATTTTATAGATTGATATTTTTAATTAATTTGAGTCATGCGAGTGTGCGTTTGTGACCATGGTAGTTCTATTTTGCTTTATTTTAGATTTTAATTTTGAAAAAGCCCACTACGTTGGGCGAAACGTCAAGCTCAGAATAGTAGTAATAATCTGAAACCTAATCCAAAGAAGTTACCACACATTTATATATATATATATATATATATATATATATATATATATATATATATATATATATATATATATATATATAATTCAGTATTAATCCGGGAATACATCCGTTCGTTCGTGTGATTTGACTGTAGAATTTCGCTGACGTTTCGCCAAAATCTCATTCATTTTTCCATTTTGTTCCACTTCTGTGCTTGGTGGTTGTAGATCAACAACAATATATATTATATATATATATATATATATATATATATATATATATATATATATATATATATATATAATGAATCAAAATTACTCCGTGAGTACATTTCTTTGTTCGTTCTGTTTCTCGTAAAAAATTTCAAACTTTTCGCCAAAATCTTGTTTCGCATCTTCCGTGCCTGTTGCTGATCTTCATTTGTTTTTCTAGATCGATTAGTAGCTGATGAAGATTTATAGGCCTAAATGGATTAGTCATCTTTTATAATTATAACTTATGCAGGTATTTACAGAGGGCGTTACTAAAAATAAAAAAAATATTGTTGGATATTAACTGACTTCATTATCTAGTTACAGTGTTCATACAAATTTGCATTTGATTAATTTTCTAGAAATTTTAATAAGTAATACCCATTTTATCACCTCATATTCACCTCGTTTACCGGTAAATCGTCGACAAATAACTATAAATGTCGTAAACAAAGACTTGATACTGGCAACATGCAATTCTCTGACACAATAAGGTGTGGCTTCCGTCACACATTAACTCTGAAACCGGCGGCGCTGTTCAAATACCACCTGCCTAGACAAATTTGCTCAGACTCCGTAATAGAGCGTTTTAAGATGACGACCTGGATTTCTAAATTCCGGGAACGGGATTATTTACTACTAGAAAACTGGGAGAATTTGCTTGATTTTTATTTTTGAAATAAAAGTACAGGAAAAGCCGGGTTTTGTTGTACTATAGAGGGAATATTATGAGAAATGAATTATAATTTTGATATAGGTGATTTATTGTTTTAAGTAAAAGCATTTGTATGTATGGAGAGTTAGAGACATAATTGGTTTAAACTCTGATTTATGCTACTGAACTATTATTATTATATACTGCACTAAAATAATAAAATTTTGGATTGAAAAAGCATTATTTCGTATCAATAAGTAGGAAACAAGAAACTTGAGATATAAAACTGGACTGCTTATGAAAATAATTTTTGATCCCCCCTTATTGGTCGCCATTCGGTGCAATGATTTGTATGGCAACATTGAATTCCCTGCTAGTTTCTTACATTGGCGTGAATGTGTCGTGTATGAATGTCAATTCTATTATTCTAACTAACAGGTTTAGACAATAACTATCTCTTTCTATACTATATCTAAAACAATAAATCGCTCTTCCTTGTTTTACTTGACAGGTTAATCGAGTATATTCAATAAAAAAGACCAGAGCTCCGATTCTGTAAGCATATTTTTTGACATTCTCTTGCCTTATCTCTTTTAGGACAGTGATATACTTATGTGTTAATACAGACTGAACAAAGATAGACGATCCTTATTATGACATTCTCTTTCCCTTTACTTTTATAGAATCGCAGCCCAGGATAATTGTTTCTGTAAAACAATATTTAACTTGAATTTCTACTTTTAGTTTCCACAAAATTATAATTTTTCTATTTAAAGTAACTCCAATAAAGCAAATTTTTTTAACTTCTTTGGAACAGCGTAAATATGTAACAATTTTATTATTTTTAGATAACAAGCATGAAATGTCAGTTTTTGTAAATAAATGAAAATACTTTTTCTATGACTGTTTAAATATTTTATTTTTTACAATAAAACTGTTATTTAGCAAAATAGCTCAAATGTGAAATATGCGCCAAAAACAAATCGAGACTAATTTTTTTTTGAAATATCTGTTTTAGAAACATCCTTATTCGGACGTAGAGTATAAGAAGTTAACGAAAAATAGTATTAAGGCATTTATTTTTAAAAATTTTATGTCATGAATTAATATAGTATATTGTTTAATGTAAGGTATCGAAATGTCCACATAATCTATTGCAAAGTAAGATAGTTTCATTATTTAAAAATAGCTTCGATTAGGTCTTAGTTAAAATTATTTTCTCCTCGATGCTTTTAGGGAACTGATATGTTAGGTATTTATATAGGGTTAACAACATTCATAATAATGTTGACATTTCCTTTATAAAAACGGAGCTTTAATTTAAATGAAGTAAAGTAACATTATGTACTAAACCATTTTTATATAAAAAAATTAAACTCTAAAGGGGATAGTGTTATAGCAGTTTATATTTAATTGTAAACAAAACAATATTTATTAAGACACTTTAAATATAAAGAAGCTTGTAAATACAAGAGAATTCTTACATTAATACAATCATTTTTAATCTAAATATATACATAAAGATTTACTAGCAACTTTTAATTTTTACGTTAGGTCAATTTACTTAACTCTTTAAGGACCTAGAATTGACCTTTCCTAGAGTTCAATTTTTGAAATGGTAATCAATCGCAGCTTCTCACTACTTTGACAAAGGATTTTCATGATATAAATTTTCTATCTGAGTTAAAATCAAGATTTTTTGTTTTATTAATTAATAACATATTTAAACAAAAAGTTATTACTTTATTTTTAGACAAAACAAATACATAAAAGTAAAATTTATGTAATTTCCAAACATCCTTAATAATATTGAAAAATTTCAAATTATATGCAATCATTTATTTCTATTTTAATATGGCATATTAGTTTTTAAACGTATAATCATTTTAAATTGTAACACCATACCAGTTTCGATATTCAGCTTTATTGTCAGTGGAACATTAACTTTATGGTAAAACAATATTGTTGTTGGTTAATGCACACCTAATTCAAGACTTTTTTTTTGTAGAGCCAGTGTATGTTATTAAGTCCAAGTTTAGTTGCTTCAAGATGTTTACATCAAACAGCGCTTCGTAGTTTTTTTCAGGCAGCTTATTTGTAAGAAGCGCAACACAAACTTTTTGCTCATCTTCTTGTATAAAACAATTTTCAGAAAAATGCTCTGGACAGAGTTACTTATCTGATGTATAAAAGAATTATGATCATGACCAATTTGCTTCAGCTCTTGAATTGGAAGATTCTTTTCTCTTAGAAAACTAAAATATTGATAGCATTTAATAATTATCATATATCATATGCATAAGATTAAACTTGTTACCCTTAGATTTACAATTTGATTGTAAGGTAAAATTGTATATAATTATTATTGAATGCTTTATAACTTACCAATTAAATAAATTCCAATTTACCAGATGAGGTATTTGCACATCTTACGATGAAGAATCACATTTTTTAAAATACAAAAAAAAACCTTAAAGTTCACGTTCCTGTTTGAAAATTTCCGTAAAACGTTACATAAAATGTGAAAAAATCCATAAAACAGCAAAATCGAAAATAAATTTTTGTCAAAATGAAAAGTATTCAGTCAATGTCAAAAATACACTTTCACCAATATCATAAAAACTTAGGGAATTCATTGTTGCCAAAACAATTATTTGCACCAAATGGCACGGAGCACGGTGGGGTCATTGTTTTTATAAGGGAGATATGGAACACGAGCAGTCCAGTTTTATATCTTAAGTTCGTGGTTGGAAACTTCAATATATGTTCCAATTAAGTAGAAAAGAAATTACCTAAACTGGCTCGAAACAAATAAAAGGGAGTAATATCTGTTCTGAAAGATTTAAAGAACTATATAAAGCTGATTTTTCAGAAGTGTAACCTTATCTCAAATGTAACAAGGGATATTGATATATGTTGATAGTAATAAAAGGCTTTCCGAAATGTTTCTGGTCTGAACGAATACTTAAGTATAGGAGAGATGAAAATTATTTACTAACGAAACTTACAAATAAATTAAGGGCAACATTTTTACAATAAAAAATTTTATAGCCGAACGAATTATGTCTGTTTTTTGATCTAAGAAGGGCATTTGATGTAATTAGTATCGATTTAATGTTGGACAAGTTTGATAAGTGCGATATACGTGGTCTTGCTCACTTATGGATTAAGGCGTACCTCACTGGGAGAGAGCAAAAAGCCACCCTAAAAAATGGCGATCTTTCCGTTGTGTCAGGGCCATTACCGGTACCTAGTGGTGTGCCGCAGGGTAGTATTCTGGGACTGTTTATTGTATTTTTTGATGGTATCACGGAGGAATTTCCTAATCACTAAGTGGCGATACTTGAAGATGACACGGTTGTAACCTCGGGTGATGGATTTAATATATTATCAAAGATGTCAACTAGCGCGATTAGCTGAATGGTGAGCTTTTGTAGGGAAAATAGCTTAGTTCTAAATTAGTCAAAAACTGAAATGATATTTTTTTGCTTTACCGATTTAAATAAAAAATTACTTGTTAAATTTCATAACAAATCAATTGAGTAGAACAGAGTTACATCACAAGAGACCCTTTTTGCTTGGAATCGGCCGAAGAACAAGAAAATATTTATTTTTTAAAAAATTATTATTTTACAAAAAAAAAAAAAATTAAAACTGTTAACTTTTTTTTCATTCCAAATTACATTTTTCAGGAATCGTTCATGAAAATTGTAATCAAGGGATCAAAATACATAAAAAAAAACTTTGGCTCAGTCATGTCTCTTCATCGGCTACGAAAACCCACTATCTCCCAGACTAAATCATTTTCTCCAAGAATTTTACAAAAAAAAAGTTTTCTTCAAAATTGCGAAAATATCCCTCAATCTGACAATAATGAATTTTCGGGATCGAACCATGCAATTTACAAAACAAAACCATACACTGATACATTGTTATAAATTAAAGTCTCTACAAATGTCTTGACAACATACACAAATATAAATTCCGAAATTTAACTAATGATACTGCACCGCACAACAAAGAAAATAAGCGTCGAGGACTATGGCAAACAACCGCATTAAACATAAAGATTACGCCGGGACGCCGATCGTGTCGCAAACCCAGCCTTGGTTTCCCGTTCTCACATTGCTAACTTCATGCAACAAATTTACTACGAAATTTCTTTTTCCGCTTGCTCCACATAGCCAGTCGATGTCAATTTATGACATTTATTTTCTGCATGGTGGAACACTTTTTTACGCATTTAGCCTATTTTTGTAGTTTTCCCATCCCTTCTAAGTTCCTTGGGCTCGCCACCTAACGGCAGGAATGACAAGCGCATAGCTGGAGCTTATTATTATTTGCTTATTTACTCCTTTCAGTCAATAATTTGTCATCTTTATATAATCTATAAAACTTCGGAATAAATAATAAAGCTACAGTTAAAATTAAGTGACGATTGGTTGAGTATTTCTTGAAAATTTTGGGAACATACAAACATACGTTTCCTGTGTCAGATGTGAGATGTCAGTTAATTGTGACAGAACTTTTTTACGAAAAATTGTTTCAGATGAAGAATAAAAATTTGTTTATTATCTACTTTAGCTATATTACCTACAGACCTATCAAATATTTTCAAGGAAAGAGATAGATACAAAAAAGTCATTTCAATCTACAATCAATTGTGTAGCGGGCCACAACGTATCCGCCATCTAGCGGAGAGCAAACATACTACACTTTAAAGCATTATCTTTTTAAAAGTTATTTTTAATGAAATTTAATATTTTTTTCCGACAAAATATAGCTTTAATCCTTACCAGTTATGTTAAGAAACGTAGGTTAAAATTTGGTTTCTATTGGTTAAATAGGTTTTTCGGTTATCTATAACAAACAAAATACTCCTTTTTCTTTAGATAATTGCATAGATAAATAAATTTAAAACAATCTATTTAAGGTAAAGGTCTAGTATTTCAATATTTTTAGTTTTCGTGTAAAGTTGTTTATTCATAGTTATAAGAGGGGGCTACTAACTCGCCAAGTTTCCGCGCGGTTGCGCCACTGAGCCCCCTAATAAAACATAACGAAACCGCTCCCCACAAATAATTTTCATTACAATTAACGAAAAGGATTCCCGCAATAAAAATAACTTAAAGATAAACATACGATTGAATTGGAGACGCGCCGGTCGTAAAATACGAACTGGAAGATTAGTCTTTTAAACACGATGGGAATTTTTAGAATTTAATTATGTGATGGAAGGGATAAAGCGCCAATTTCACTGCTGGCTTAGATTGTTTGAATTATCTCTGCTTTTGATGGAATCTATTGATTAACTTTTATGAGTTCTTTTAAGTCGATTTTAAGAGGCATTTTTAATTAGCCCAATTGTGTTGCTTACTTGTTGTCAACAAAGTGGTGGGGGCAACGGAAGGGGAATTAACAAGAACAAATTTGGGTTCACACGTAGATTGGAATATACAGGATTAGGTGATTACTATATTTTAGGTATTACAAGAAATTCGAACTTGAAACTTTAATTTTAAGACATTCGCTTAACACTTTAATTATATTATATTCATAGTCCAAGCCATAGGTAAAAATAGTGACAAAATTCCGACATGGATGAGACCTACCAAGGGGTGTTGGGGGTAATGTAAGAACAAACCCTGCATAAAATGTAATAGTACAAAATAGGTTGGGGCCAAGGGGGGAGGGGGTGAAACTTAGCTAAAAAAGGTTTTTCGAATCTACAAACCAAGAAACACATTTTGGAAAAAAAGTTTCAAACAAAAGTTGTAGAGATTTTAAAAATCTACAATTTTAGCTTTTGTGCGATCATTCTTGTTAATTTGTTATTCCAAAAAGGCCAAAAAACCCTAAAAATCTACCATTTTCTTCATTTCAATTACACTACGCAACAAATTTTATTTTATTTGCTATTTCTTGTATGAAAGTTGTTAATTTGCTGATCACAAAATTGACATTGAAATTAAAAACCTAGTTGCAATTTTCAAAAAGTTTTTATATTTTCCTTTTAACAAAATAGCAAAAAATACATATTTTTGCACCTGTAGACACTAAATATCCTGTCATTTTGCTTTTCTTTTGTGAATTGTTTCTGGAGCATCTCTAAGAAGAGTCCGACTGTAGTCGGCAAGCATGGAAGCATTCCACTTTCCCTGGTACCTCTCTCTATTGTTGATATATCCTGATGGAAGCGTTCGCCGTGCTCATCGCTTACAGCTTCGCAGTTGCCAGGAAAAAACTCCACATGTGAGTGTGGGAAATAGATCTTTAGAGATATATTGCAACCCATTTTTTAATTCGATAACAGCATATTTTCAACAAGAGTAACCTAATTGTCAGCTCTTTTATTTCTGAAGAGATTAGTGACTCCGAGGCGAAAGCCTTTCCAAGCATTTTTTCAGTATCTGATAGAGTTCTGTCAAAATGTTTGTCTTTCAGAATATTTCGAATCTGTGGCCCAACAAATATGCCTTCTTTTATTTTTGCTTCACTTAGCCTTGGGAATTTCTGACGCAGGTACTGAAAAGCTGACCTATATATATTGAATGCCTTCATTAGGCCCAATTTGATATGCAATGGTGACAACAAAATCTTTTTTGGGTCAACCAATGGCATATTTGACAAAGTCTGGTACGACGGTCTAGGAATCAAAATGATCAGGCTTGGATTCCCACAAAACCTCACGAAACTGATACTGTCATTTCTAACAGGAAGATCCTTCTCAGTTAGAGTGAAGAAGGCGCTATTAAGACCAAGGACAATGGCTGCAGGCGTTCCCCAGGGATCTCCGCTGTCACTACACCTGTTCAACATTTACACAGCAGACATTCCCAGGTCAATCCATACCAGTCTAAATCTATATACCAACGATACAGCATTCACAGCAACATATAGAAATCTCCGAGTCATAATATCAAAGCTCCCAGAGCACCTAGGCAAGCTTGAGAAATGGGTGGAAAAATGGAAACTGAAGGCAAACGCCGATAAAACACAGGCCATCACCTTTATAAAATCCAGGAAACAGCTTGTTGGACAACTCCACCTCCACAATGAACCCATTCCTTGGGCCAAAAAAGTCAAATACCTAGGACTTCTATATGACAAAAACTGGTATGGAAAGACCATGTGGTGGAAGCAAAAGCTAAAGTACAAGGACTCCTGGCATCCCTGTACCCACTACTAGGTGGAGGTAATAAACTGTCCCTCAGGAACAAGATGACGATTTATAAAGCTGTCATTCCCCAGCGATACTGTTTGGTATCGCCTCTTGGGCACCCATACTAAAACAAGAAGATACATTCTTCAGGTGATGCAAAACAAAATCCTTCGCATCATCGTAAACGCCCCCTAGTACCTAAGGGCAGACCAACTGCACAGGGAATTCCAAATCCCCACTATCCTAGAATTTGCCAGGACCACATCAGAAAAATTCTTTAGCAAGATCTCGGATCACCACAATAACATCATCAGGGACGCCTTCCGCCCCTGCCCTTTCCACAGAAGAACATACACACTTCCAAGTGATCCGCCGCAATGAGTCGTAGCCAAGCCAAGAGAGAACAATAAAATAATTTAAGTTAGCTTTAGTACAAATATTACACAAGTCTATAGATAAAAAAATTTTTGTTTGGTGCCGACAATTCTAGATTATAATTCGGTTAACTGGGTCTCGAGAGGCCGTACAGAGTCGTCAAAACATTGCAGCTACGTTCAGGTTTGTATATATAGATAATTACCAAAAAAATGTATTTTGACACACTTAATATCACATTAAATTGATTTTTTTTTCTTACTTAGTAATTCCGATATGTCGTCGTCCAGGAGGTGTTGTGTAAATGATCCGAATACAAAATATTTACAAAACCTATTACAGACTTTGTGAGGACGACGTATGTTGATTACTTTAAGATAGAGATGAAGGCCCTAAACAAGCCGTGGGTTCCAAACATTGTGTATAAACTATGTAGTGAACATTTAAGACAGTAGGCAAGCGGTAAACGTAGTCATTTAAAGTTTGGTAAAGCTATGATTTGGACTGAACCGAAAATCCACATTGACGACTTATTTTTGTGGTATTGAATTAGATGGTGTAAATAAAAGGAAAATAACAAATCCTGATTTACCGTCTGCTAAAAGGCCTCGACTGTTCTTAGGCGACGTACTATCTCCTATGAGTCAAGATATATCTGATTTGTCGGACACAGAGATGGTGGAAGTTTTTTCGGATGAACATGACAGTGATTTTGATTTTTCCCAAGATGCCTTAGATGATTTAATAAGAAACCTTGCCCTTTTGAAAGAGAGATCTGAGCTACTAGCATCTAGACTCAAAGAAAGAAATCTTTTATCTCAAGGCACAAAAATTCCATTTTATCGCGATCGCGAAAAATAATTTCTTTCATTCTTTAGCTCAGAAGATGATGTAGTTTTTTGTAATAACATTAATGGTTTATTAACGAAAATGGGACTGTCAAGCTACAAAGCTGATGAATGGAGATTGTTTACGAACAGCTCAAAGCTAAGTTTGAAATGTGTTTTACTACATATTGGAAATAAGCATGCAGCTGTGCCTATTATTCATTCTACGAAATTAATGGAGGAGTATCAAAATGTAGACTTAGTTTTGAAAAAACTTAAGTACTCGGATCACTAATGGTTTATATGCGTGGATCTAAAAATGGTTAACTTTTTGTTAGGTCAGCAAAGTGGGTACACTAAATTTCCATGTTTCATCTCTTTATGGGACAGCAGAGCAAAACATGATCATTGGATCAAGAAAGACTGGCCTCTGAGAAAAAAATGACGGTTCGGAAACAAAACGTAATAAACCCGCCTTTGGTTTCTAGAGATAAGATCATTTTGCCTTCATTACACATCAAATTGAGACTTATGAAGCAGTATGTGAAGGCATTAGATAAAACGGTCCATGTTTTGCTTTTCTTTCAAGAAAGTTTCCAGGTTTGAGTTCAGAAAAACTAAAAGCTGGTATTTTTGATGGCCCCCAAATAAGACTTTTAATTAAAGACAGCGATGTCATTCATACAATGAATGAAATAGAAGCAAGGGTCAAAAAATTTCTTAGGAAATCATAACGCCGAAAATTACGAGGAATTAGTTCAAAACCGGGGTGTAAGGGGCGAATGTAGTTTAGAAACACAAGCGAATGTAGTTTAGAAACACAAGCCCAAATGTCAACCTCACCTGCTCGCGCGATGACTTCGGTTATCCGGTGCACCCTGCTAGATAACAGACGAGGCTCTGACGACCGAATGATTGCCGGAATAAGCAATCCCCACTTCCTGGCCAACAGCTTCGGGTGGAAGAGCCAGCAAGTGTAAGGGCACTCTTTTGTCCTGGGGTCAAGAAATTGATCCCAAAGACGGAGGAACTATTAATAGTCAACGGCATAAGGATGCAGAAAGCAAGAGGAAACTACTGCATTAAAGATCTACGGATATCCTTAGTATAAATCATCATGGCGATGTTCAACACCAAATTGTCCGGAGTAATAAGTTCCCCAATTGGATCTCCGGGGGGAACAGTGATGAACAAGACTGTGAAAACAAACAAGTTAAAGATCGGTACATGGAACGTGAGATCCATGTACGAACCTGGAAGGATGCATAATGTTGTGCACGAAATGCAAAGATTGAAACTTAACATCCTAGGAATCAGTGAAACAAGATGGCCCGGTCACGGCCAGATCCCAACAGATGGAGGCATGCTCTACTTTTCTGGAAACGATGATAATCATCACAGACATGGGGTCGCAGTTGCCGTCTCGAAAGATATTATGGCGTCAGTTACCAGTTTTGTCCCTGTCTCAGACCGTGTCATACTCTTACAACTACAGACCAGCTCAAGGAAACTAAACATAATACAAGTATATGCCCCTACGGCAGACAAACCTGAAGAAGAAAACGAACACTTCTACGAATTAATCAGACATACACTCGAGTCTTTAAAATCCAGAGATATCACTATTATACTTGGAGACTTTAATGCGAAGGTCGGAAAAGGGAGATGTGACAAGTACGTGGGTGAATATGGCTTGGGGACAAGAAATGAAAGAGGTGATAGATTGGTGCAATTTTGCCAAGAGGAAGAGATGACAATAACGAATACCTTTTACAAACTTCCAAAACGACGGCTATACACATGGAAGTCCCCACAGGACCGTGACCAAAACCCAATAAGAAATCAAATAGACTACATCTTAATAAACGCAAGATATAGAAACAACATAAAGTCAGTTAAGACCTACCCAGGCGCTGATGTCTCCTCAGACCACAATCCCTTAGTGGCCCGGATTCACATCAAACTCAAAAGAACTCCAAAGCAAAAAGAAACTCGAATAAATAGAGAGCACTTAAAGAACCAAGACGTAAGGAATGAGCTACAAGCTAGAATAAACGAAAATCTAAAAACACTCGAAAGCAAGGAGGAATACCGAAACTGCAAGAACATAAACGAAAAATGGTACGGAGTCAAAGAAGCCTTAATGGAACCGTCAATAGATATTCTGCAGAAAGAAAAACCCACAGGAAAGAAAGAATGGATAACTAGCGAAATTCTTGATTTGATGGATAAGAGAAGAAGCTATAGAGGAAAAAATGAACAGCAATATAAAGAAACACAACAAATAATCAGCACAAAAATCAGAAAAGCAAAAGAAGACTATTACAAACAAAAATGTGAGGAAATCGAGGAGTTACAGGAAAAGCATGACTATTTCAATACACACAAAAAAGTCAAAGAACTCGCCGGCACCACCAAAAAAAAGCAGCTCAATATACTATACGACGACAGCGGAAAAATGGTCCTGGAAATAGAACAAAAACTGGAAATATGGAAGAATTACATTACACAACTCTTCAAAGATGAGAGACAACAAACTAATCTTGTAAATATTGAAGCGGAAATAGGCCCGGACATAATTAAAGACGAAGTGATATACGCAATAAACATGCTAAAGAACGGAAAAGCTACAGGTCCGGACCAACTGCCAGCAGAAATTCTTAAACTGATAGAGGAGGATCAGATTCATATTCTGGTAGAGTTAATCAAAACAGGAATAATACCAAATGAATGGTTGTTATCAACTTTTATACCCCTCCCAAAAAAGAAAAATGCCAAGCATTGCTCCGACTATCGTACAATAAGCCTGATGGCTCACACATTGAAGGTCCTGTTGAAGGTGATCCATAACAGAATATTCAGGAAACTAGATGTGGACATCAGCGATACACAATTTGGATTCCGTAAAGGCCTAGGAACAAGAGAGGCACTGGTCGCACTTAATATCTTTTCACAAAGATGCCTAGACATGAATCAAGATCTAAACGTGTGCTTTATAGACTACAATAAAGCCTTTGACAAAGTTAAACATGATCAACTCATCGAATCATTGGTAAGGAGAAGGATCGACCTCAGAGACATAAGAATAATCTCAAGCCTATACTATGGCCAGAAAGCAACAATACGAATAGAAGACATAACATCAGAAGAAATAGAAATACAGAGAGGGGTTCGTCAAGGATGTGTACTTTCACCAATTCTTTTGATCTATATTCGGAAGATATAGTAAATAAGGCACTTGCTGATCAAGACATAGGCATTAAAATTAACGGCATGACAATAAATAATCTGAGATACGCCGACGATACAGTTCTTTTAGCTGGAACACATGAAGACCTACAGATGCTAATTAATAAGATGGTCACAGTAAGCGAAGAATATGGACTCTCACTGAATATAAACAAAACAAAATATATGCTAGTAATAAAAACAACTCGGGACATTCGTACGGTGTGTGTAAAGAATCAACCTATTGAAAAAGTGAGAAAATACAAGTACCTTGGCACAACCATTAATGAAGACAATGACAGCTCCCAAGAAATACGAATCAGAATCGAACAGGCCAGAAACACATTTATAAGAATGAAGAGGCATTTTTGCTGCCGAGATCTAAACCTTGAATTAAAAGTCCGACTGCTGAGATGCTATGTGCTGTCTGTACTGTACTATGGGATGGAGGCGTGGACACTGAGAATGTCTGACATGAGAAGACTGGAGGCATTTGAGATGTGGATATACCGGAGGGTGCTGAGGATTTCATGGGTAGAGAGAATAACCAACGAGGAAGTAATGAGACGTATGCATAAGGGAAAAGAAGTGATTCTAACAATTAAGAGAAGAAAACTACTATATATGGGACATGTCATGAGAGGAGAAAAATACCAAATATTGCAGATTATTATGCAGGGAAAAATCCAAGGAAGGAGATCCATAGGAAGAAGAAGAAACTCATGGCTGAAGAACCTTAGAGAGTGGTTTGCATGCAGTAACAACGAGTTATTTAGAGTAGCGGTCTCAAAAATCAGGATTGCCTTGATGATTGCCAACCTTCGAAGCGGAGACGGCACCTAGAGAAGAAGAAGTTCAAAACCTTTTAATTAGCGTTAAAAATCTTGGATGTAATGTGAGCATAAAGGTGTACTATTTGCACAGTCATTTAGACAAGTTTCCTGAAAATCTTAGATCATATAGCGAAGAACAAGGAGAACGTTTCCATCAAGATTTATAAGTGATGGAAGATAGATATCAAGATCGCTGGGATGAACATATGATGGCAGATTACTGTTGGAGTATCACACGGAAGTGCCCCAAAGACCTTCATAGTAGAAAATCTAAAAAAAGACGTTTTTAACTTGTAGATTAATTTAATAAAATGTTTATAACCTATAAAATAATTGAAAAAAATGTTTCCAATTTGTAGAATAATTAATAAAATATTTCTAATTTGTAGTAATTTAATAAAATAATTCTAACCTGTAGAATTATTTAATAAAATATTTTAAAATTGTTTATCTTCGTTTGCAAAAATATGATGTTAGTATGTAGTATTATTAAATAAAAACATGCTTAGAGTTGTTGCTTTTATTGTAATTCTGACTCAAATAACTACTACTTTATATCCGGTAGTGAAATAACACCCGATTCCCTGACATTTTTAGCTTCGTCAGTCTACGGTCTTCCGTATTGTACTACTTTTAGTTGTCGGTTGTTTTATCGGGGATTTTTCCGCCCCGATACGGATTCATTTTATATGTGTCTCAGCTCAGGTAAAAACTTTTGCATTATACTTGCCGAACGTTCCCGAAAATCGCAAACAATGGGCGCGCTCGTCTGGAAATGGACTTTTCGCAACTTCGCGTCGATACCTCGGTTCTCCGTTTCCCGAAGCACATCGCTCAATCAGAAACTTGGAGTAATGCCATTTTAAATAGTTTACCAAGGCGGAAACAAAATTCCTTGCGACATGAAGGTTTATGTAGGAAATGTTTTTATAAAGCACTGTATAGAGTTTGAATGCAAAATAAGACTCAAAAGTTACAGGATAACACTCAAAATAAGCTATTAAAACTAATAATGACAATACAAATAACGAGTTTATATGATTTCAACTTAAAATATGCCAATTACACACCCTCGTAAAGCTTATAAATCAGCTGATAATTCATGTGATGATTATCGCTCACAAACAGAAGTAGTTGAACCATTTTCACATTCGTAATGGTTTGTTTTCCAAAGGATATTTTGGTGAAAAGGAAAAAGGTAATTATTTTTTTATAACTTATTTAGTTTAAAAAAGTTTCGTATTATATTTGTGGGTTTAGTCATCTTTTTGATTCGCTTAGATTGTTTTGCAAAATAAAAAGAAATCTGTGAAACGTTTTTGCTTGGAAATTTTTTCCATATGGTGGGGAACTAGAATCACAAATTCTAGGTTTTTACACATTATATTTAGAAGACTAAGATACGTTTATTTATTCTGATAATTACATTACTTATTACCTTCTACTTTTGCGTAAGCATGTAAGCACACCGTTCAATCAGAAACTTGGAATAATGCCATTTTAAATAGTCCACCAAAGCGGAAACAAGATTTCTTGTGACGTGAACGTTTATGTGGGAAATGTTTTTCTAAAGCACTATATACAGTTTGAATGCAAAATAGGAATAAAAACTTACAGGATAACGCTCAAAATAAGCTATTAAAATTAATAATGGAAATACAAATAAAGAGTTCATAAGATGTCAACTTAAGATTGCTAATTAATCACCTATTTTTTTTTATTTGGTTTGAGGGATTCTCAGCTACAAATTACCATTGGATAAAATAAGACAAAGTATATATATATATATATATATATATATATATATATATATATATATATATATATATATACATATATATATATATATATATATATATATATATATATATATATATATATATATATATATATATATATGTCAGTATTGTTTTGCATTAAGAATTATTTCGGAGGGAGTTGGAATCGATGCAGCTCTGTCAGCTTACCATGCATTAGTACAGTCTAGACTCAGATACAGTTTGATATTTTGGGATAATTTCTGATTCGGTGTATTTTTGCAATGAAACAACAAGACAGTTGTAGAAATATCTTATTACTCCAGTCATTTGGTAGTTTTACCTGGAAAGTTTTCCGGAAGTTTTGAAAATTGGTAATTTTATAGATTTTGATGTGCTCTTTTCGAATTTCGACTTTGCCACCTCGTATTTCCGCCGTTTGCGCCGCCATATTGGAAAAATGGCGTTTAATAACAGTTTTTTTACAATATCTCCTCTCCGACGCATTTTACGATAAAAACATTTATATACAAAATTAAACTGGAGAAAATTTCCTACAATTTATATATTAATATTTTTTTTGTAAAATCAATAGTTTTGGCGTACAAATTGTGAAAATGCGTTATCATCTATATTCAACGGTGCGCGCATAATAGCTGAAACTTCGAACAACATTGCTTCGGTGTATGAAGAGCAAAATCCAAGAGATGATAATACATCTATTAATCGCCAAGATCCATATTTATGAAATAAAAATGCAGCTAGTCCGATCTGTAATGATGATATAAAAGATTTCGGCCTTGCTGCTGCAATTATAGAATGGGCGAGAGCAATGCTTTTTTACTTCCATTTTCAAAAGACGCTTGTTTATTTCTTAAAATCACTCCATCTAGGAAAACGCGTAAAGTTTCAGGTATATCTGACTTAGAGTCTTGAAAAAAATTATCTGATGGAGGATAATGTTTTATCTCATAGATAGTAGAGCGAATATCCTCTATAACAATTTCTGCTGCTGTTTTTATAATACGCCGACGTTCTTCTGCATTGCCATTACTTTTTTGATTGTACCAAGCTTCCGTTAATAGCTTAAACCCTGTATTTCGGAAACAAACCACCGGAACCTTATTGGCAGTGACGGCAATTAAAATATCATCACCGTATTTTTTGAGGAGTTGTGCTTTCACTATTTTTATGTGTGGACTGTAATCACCTTCTATTTTGGCTATCAATTCGTCCAGAGAAAACTGACATTCATCGGAATTCTGCTCAAGATAAGAATAAATGAACTGCATCGCAATATCGATCTCATTTGCAAACGGACCTTTTTTATATCTTCAACTTGTTGTGCTTGATACAATTTTTTCATGCAGGAATTGTGGTACTGTGCATAGGCTGCAACCAAATCATTCACATGCTCAAGATGCTCAAGAATTGCTCGACCCCAATCATCATTACGAGCTTTAGCAAGTTCTGAAATACTATTTTTCATTGATAATTTCCGCACACTATACACAACATTACGCTTGCACAAGCGCGTCTGTTTTTGTTTTGCTAAAAACTCTGCTGTTATCTCATCAGCGCATAAAAAACAATGGTCTTTGAATGAGAATGTTGGGTGCGAGGATCGCAGTAGTGGCTGAGGTGTCGTGACATCGCTTCCTCTACGCAATGATGCAGCGATTAACTTTTCATTATTATATCGTTTTCGACATACATTATGAACCACTATCGATTTTAGTCCCGCCAAAAGTTCAACTTTATTGTCTTTTCTTTTAACACTTGACTTATGAAAAGTCTCCAATCCTTTTTCCTTCACTTCAATTGTTTCATTTTCTAATAATGGATTATTACAAATAAAACAATTTACTTTATCAGAAGCCATGGCTCTATAAACACAAACAACACTGTAAGACAATAGACGTATACTGATGACTCAGACTAAACTAAATACTTCTCTTGAGTTCTACCGACAGATGTTTCGTTTAAGGCCGAGAGAGGGACCCGACACAAAGGCGACGCATTACCCTTATACCTGTTTTTTTAATACCTGCGACAATAGTAAAATATTTTGGAGAAATATACGAAAAAAACGTGGTGGTGTAGGTGAATAATATTTTGCGGCGCTCGTACGCCAAAACTATTAATTTTACAAAAAAAATTGTTAATATTTAAATTGTAGGAAATTTTCTCCAGTTTAATTTTATATATAAATGTTTTTGTCGTAAAATACGTCGGAAAGGAGATATTGTAAAAAAACTGATACTAGGCGCCATTTTTCCAATATGGCGGCGCGAGCGGCGGAGATACGAGGTGGCAAAGTCGAAATTCGAAAAGAGCACATCGAAATCTATAAAATTACCAATTTACAAAACTTCCGGAAAACTTTCCAGGTAACCCCCTTTTTTTGACTAAATGACTGGGCTATATTAGTAAGAAAATTTTGACGGTTATAGGTATGTACATTTTGGATTCGGTGATGTTTATTATTGATAACAGTGATCTTTTTGAGGGTGCATCTGTTAAACATAACTATATTACTAGAAATAAATCAAATCTGCTTTCTGATAAATATAATTTTAGTTATTTGCAGAAAAATATCTACTTTTCTATAATAAAAGATTTTAATTCTTTACCTGAAAATGTACATTTACTACCGAGAAATAGATTAAAGTGTGTTCTAAAAATCTGTTTGTGTAACAAAGCCTTCTGTACATTGGAGGAGCCTTATGAATATGATAATAATTGTCTGGAAGTAGAATTTTTGTTATTGGCTGTATCATTAAATTTTAAATGTGTGTAAGTTTCCTTGTTATTTGAATGCTTTTCATTTATAATATTGCCCTTTATCTTTTTTTTTTAATTGTTTTGTTTTTACTACATTAATTTGATAGAATTATTCATGGAAGGTCTTTAAAACTGTATAATTATTGATGAGGTTTTTTCCTTTTCATTTTTTTGTTCTTTGTTTTTCTACAGCTGAGAATGAACTATAATTTTTATAATTTTTTTATGATGTTTATTACAGTAATGATTTTTTTTTTTGACATTGTTCCATGCCTTTATGGTTTTTTTTGTGTGATACTAATTATATATATATATATATATATATATATATATATATATATATATATATATATATATATATATATATATACAGGGTGGGGCATTTATCTTGAAACAACGGAATATCTTGGTCGGATTATATTCTTCAGGGTCATTTGAAGCTTCAGAATTTTAAATGGGATCCCCTAATTTCGACCCCGAAAATGAAAAGGGCGGTAATTTTGACAATAGGATATGACCTTGATCTCAAGATAAAGACAAATATCAAGGCTATTTTAAGGTCAAAATTAAAGAGATCGCAGTATATTGTGAAACGTTCCGAACAAAAGTTGTAGGGTGGCACGGCGGCTAAGCGACAGTGCCCTTGAAAATAACCTTGACTTTAACTTTGAGGTCAAGGTCATTTGAAGCTCAATTTCAAAATTTGGAAAGGTATTTTGAACGGTGCAGAATGTCGTGATATTTTAGAAATTCAACTTCCACTTTTGCTTGAAGATATTTGTTTAGATGTAATGCAACAAATGTCATCTCAACAAAATGGATGTCCAGCGCATTATTCCTATTTAGCTCATCAAATTTAACAGATGGTGGATTAGTAGAGTTGGTCCAGTAAATTGGCTCGCAAGATCGCCAAATCTTATTATCAGATTTTTATTTATGGGGTTATTTAAAGAGCGAAGTTCATAAAGACGTGCCAACAACTCGTGAAAACATGAAGCAGCGAATCACAGATGTTTGGGCCAAAATAATACCTAAAATGTTCCGCAGTTGTGTACAATGGTTTAAAGTGCTCATCAATAAGTGTATTGAAGTTGAAGGTAACGATTTTGTGCACTTATTCAAATACATTCTAATGTAACTTTTAACATGATTATACAAAGTGATGAGTGTCGAGGGGACTCATAGAAAACAAGCACCCCGATGGTGAGAGGAGAGGAGACTTACCGAAAACAAGTATCTCGAAAAGAACTAAAACTTTACAATCTTACAACTTCGGTATGAAACATTTTTTAAAATAATGACGTTAACGATCTTCGTTTGACCTTAAAATGCCAATGATATTAGAACTTCGCCTTGAGGTCAAAGTTATATCTGATGATTAAATAACTATGAAATTGAGCGGACTTTCCATTTCCGGAGGTCAAACTGGGGGTTTCCTTTCCAAATTTCGAAAATGAGCTTCAAATGACCTTGAAGGTCAAAATCAATATTATTTTTAAAGTCAATACTTAGCCGCCATGTCAGCCAACTACTTTAGTAAGACACATTTTTTTGACTTTGATATTTGACCTTCAAATTAAGGTCAAATAGGTAAAATTTTTCGCCGTTTTCATTTCCGGCGTTAAAATTGGGGGTCCATTTAAAATTCTAAAGTTGACCTTCAAATGGCCTTGAAGGTCAAGGTAAAGGTAATTTTTTAGATCAATACTAGTTAGCTCCTCTACCACACTATAATTTTTCGAAAAAATGTGATCCCATTGAGATATTCCGTTGTCTCAAGATAAATGCTGCACCCTGAATATATTAATTAATAATGATTTAAAAGCGTTGTTTAATAAGTTAAAGGACGTAATGTAAGAGGCCATTTTATAATTGGCAGCGATGCCAAATTTTGACGCCAGACAACAAAAATTTTTTTTTTCATTACTTCCTTTAACTTGGTGAATACCGATTTTAAAGTATTTTTAATAATATTTACAATATTTAAATATTTAAAATATAAAGATGCATATACCAAATGCTCTCAAACAATAATATTTATTTGCAAAGAAATTAATTTTGTTTCTATTTGTTGACCGTGTAGTTATTAATTAGTTTTTACTTTTTTGGATTTCGGTCATAATATTACTTTATAAAAAAATTAACACATGTTTTTTTCTGACGTTTCGGTTTATTTTATTGATTAAACCATCTTCAGAGAATTACTGTAAATATGAAAAGGAATATGTAAATTTATGCTATATAAACTGAAAATTCTACTTTCTTACCTAATGTTAACAGGTGGTTCACTTGAAAAACTTACATTTAACTATTTTATTACTTTAATATAATATAATTAAACACTTCTTATTTAATATAAATATAAATATAGAAAACTATTATTTTTTGATGCATTTTTTTTTCACATCTGGTTTGTTGTGCTTTTGACAGAGTACTACCAAAGGGTTTGAAAGTTTCTGGACCATCTGCAATTTTATTGCCCTATTAGATTCGTATATACATTACTCAGGTTACTTGTGCCCGTTCTGAAATTCATTGTACCGGGTGTTCTTTTAATATGGATCATTTCTTTAATTGTTCTTTTTTTGTAATTAATTACTTTGTCTAAAATCTCCACGTTGTTAAAATCGATGTTGTGCATGTTATCAATTGCATGTTTGGCTAAGGCGGTTTTATTATCGTTATTGTGATGTCTAATGCTGTATTTGTGATTTTGTATTCTATTTTTTAAATACTGTTTGGTTTGACCGACATATGTTTGGTTGCAATCTAAGCAATTGATCTTGTAAATGACATTTGTTTGTTCGTCTTTAGGGATATCAGGTTTAAGTTTTGTGTAAAGGTTTTTGAAATTATTCGAAGGTTTTTCAGCTATCTGGATATCATATGGTTTTAGCACTTTTTAATGGGATTAGTAATTTCTGGTATATACGGCAATGATATGTATTTTTGGGTTGATGGAACATTGCTTTTTGTTGGCTGATTGTTGTTATAGATTTTATCTACACAGCTTTTTATTATGGGTTCAACAAATTTCTTTGGGTAATTGTTTTTCGCTAAAGTGTCTTTAACTTTTTTTAAATTTTGCGGTCTAAATTGTGGATGGGAAAATTTGATAGCTCTATCGGTTAGTGCTGTGACCACACTCTTTTTGTATTTTATAGGTGCTACAGAATTGTAATTTAGGTATCTTCCTGACCATACCGGTTTTGTGTACCAGTTTGTTTTTATTTTACCATTGTGATCATATTGAATAGTAATGTCGAGGAAATTAATGGCTTTATTATTTTCTTTTTCTAATGTAAATTGTATTTTATTATGATAACTATTAAATTTATTGAGGGTGTACTGAACTTTGTCTTCCGCTATGCATAATATACAGTCGTCGACGTATCTTTTAAAGAAAAAAGGTTTGTAATTTAGTTGTTTAATTACACTTTCTTCTAGAAGTAATTCTCTGAAGATGGTTTAATCAATAAAATAAACCGAAACGTCAGAAAAAAACATGTGTTAATTTTTTTATAAAGTAATATTATGACCGAAACCCAAAAAAGTAAAAACTAATGAAAAAATTAATGGAAAATTTTTATTTTTTTTTTAAAATTATGTACCCTGTACAAATTCACATTTACCTTTTCTGTTTGACTTAAAATTTAAATTACCATATTACGATGCGGCACTTTCAAAATAGAAACTTCGAAAACCCTAAGTGCATATTGCATGATGCACACGGGGTATATTTTGTCACATGCCGCTCTTATGAAACTCCGCTTGGATTTAGTTAAAGGGAGTTTTGAAACTATTAACAGTACAAGTTTCAAGTATGAAATCCTAAATGAAAATTATAAAAACCCTTAACGTGTTTATGTACAAATATTAAAGTAGAATGACAATCATTGCATCTTATTACAAATTTGTAGCAGTACCGGCTTTAGAAAATAATGTACAGGAAGGAAACAAATTCAAGATGGAGACCTATATCGAATTTTGAATGCACAAGGGCTAGAAGAGAGAAGGAAATATGAAACAAGTAATGTCAATTGTCAAAATCAATGCCCTTTACAAAAGAACTTAGAGATGTAATGGTTCTCTTGCTTTGAGAGAGTGGTCCAGGAGTTGTTACAATATTGACTTTCCAGACCAGTTAAATCTTGTTGATGAAGGAATTATATAAGAAAAGCCATTAGTCCTTTAAAAAGCGTCCTGTGGGATAACCAAATGTCAAAGTCAAATAAACATTGAACATACAATACCACTGTGTTTGTTTTAAGATTATACACAACGATGTCTCTTGCAAAATGGTATATATATATATATATATATATATATATATATATATATATATATATATATATATATATGTTGGACTTCCACTGTCTTTACCATTATCAAACATGGAATTCTATGAAATCTCGCAGATGAAGCACTAAAACTTTGCAACTGTAATAAGAACTTAATGACAAAAAATACATTTATTACATTAAAATTAACCTGACAGACAACGGATGCTTAGTAAATTTGGTGGTTAAGTTTCTGGACTACCGCAAATGAAGGACAAAATAGACAACAGAGGATAAACGAGAAATAGTGTTGAATATTGCCTATGTTGAAGGCATTTCGGAAAAGTTAAAAGAATAGGAAAACGATGTAACATCAATGCTGTTTTTCATTCAAATAACTCTCTGAGAAGCCAACTTACTAGGGTCCAGGGGCGGATCCAGGCTCCTTCTTTGGGGGGGGGGGCGCGGTGATATCACAATAGTACAGTATAGCAAGCAAAAATAAGCTGTCGACGGGGGGGGGGGGGGGGGGAGAGAGACACTGGAAACATTCTCATTTCTAGTGTAAAAAGCAAGGTCGGGTCTATTTTTCTTAATTTGTAGTTCTTGATGAAGGGGGGGGGATGCCAGCAGCATACACATTCCTAGTGTAAAGGCAGAATTGGGTGTATTTTCCTGAACTCAAAGCTCTTAGGAGGCGGCTATCGCAAGGCAACAAGTTGTCAAAAGGAGGGAGGTGCCAGAAGCATACACATTCCTAATATAAAAGACAGAATCAGTTCTATTGTCCTGAACTTAAAGCTCTTGGGAGGGGGAGGTGATCGTATGCGTACACATTCCTATACTATATTCAAGAACTAAATAGAGTAATAAAATTATTACCGAAACCTTCAACGTACCTGCTCCAGTGCCGCAGGTAACTGAGGAGTGCCGTAAATCTAATTATATTTAATTATATTTAAATATTATAAGCTTTTATAAATTTACTGCAACAATAAAATTTCTGATAGTTCAGGTTAGTTCCTGTCAGTACACAGTGTGTCCTTAGTGATTTATCTTGTTTGCGCTTGTTTTTATATATTATTTGAGATTAG
Organism: Diaprepes abbreviatus; assembly: GCA_034092305.1. Classification (NCBI taxonomy): domain Eukaryota; kingdom Metazoa; phylum Arthropoda; class Insecta; order Coleoptera; family Curculionidae; genus Diaprepes; species Diaprepes abbreviatus. The sequence continues at coordinate 7,732,810 of JASJET010000009.1, forward strand.
TGAGATACCCAAGAAATATGGGTTTCACCTCTATATTTATTCCAAAATCTTTAAACCAATACATTTTTTCCTCAACGAAACACTGATTACGATGAATGTTTATGATGCCTTAAGATATCAATATCCAGATAATAATGTTGAAAGCTCTGTTGAGATGTGTTCCAACACGGTAGGAGTTGGAAAATCTACTATGTACCGAATAATGAAGGAGTAAAAACGACTGGAATTGTTGATACTTCCAAGCCACATTCGATCATAGGCAGACGAAAAACCTCGTTGGAAGAAGAAATGAATAAATGTGTTACAATAAAAGGTGTTGTACGTACATTTTATTATGGAAAGCAGATCCCAACTGTCAACAAAATTCTAACTAAAATCAATGAAGATCAGGATTTACCTGAAATTAAAAGACCTGAGCTCTGGAAATTGCTCAGAGAACTTAATTTTTGCTGGGAAAAACCAGAAAACCAAGAAAATCTGTTCTTATAGATCGTCTGGAAACTGTCCGTTGGAGAAGGAAATATCTCTCTCAAGTAAAAGGAAGAGTTACTAGAAATAACACAACTTTTACAAAATTTGTAATTTACCTGAACTTTAGAAAGATTTTTTTGAATAAAGTTACTGCGGAAAATTGGGAAAAATCCATATAATAAAAGAATAAAAGAAAATGTAGAAACTCGATCTCATGATCGGTGAGATAGAGGAACCAATTATAATTAATTTGAGCGAAGATAGCTTCATTGATTTTGATTACGAATTAGATACGTAATGTTTACCAGTGTAAACACAATTTATTATTTAAATTTTTGATTTTGTTATATTTTATTGTTTAATGTTGTTTAGATATTTTTTTATATATTTTTATTTTAGTGTGTCCCACTTTTTAATTTTATATATATATATATATATATATATATATATATATATACATATATATATATATATATATATATATATATATATATATATATATATATATATATATATATATATATTTAATTCAAATCAGCAGAAATTTGTTTATTATTTTATTATTGTATTTGTGTCTTTTTCTTAAGCGTGTAGAATTAACATGTTTATTTTAGTTTTTCTGGGGCTATCGGATATCCATATAATAAAGTAAATAAAATTAAGATGTCAGTACAATAGTAAAAAAAATAAGTAGGTCTAATTTGAACTGTAACATAAAAAAATTAATTACATTTGAATCCCTTTTTAGTGTTTAATTGTAATTCTGCGGATGGTTTAAGAAATAAATAAACTTAAACGTCAAATGTTCTAGAAATGTTTTTAATTAATAATAGAATGTCCGATAGTCGTAATTTTTTAATATTATATGGACGAATTTATTTTTTTTACATATGTTTAAATTCTTGTATTTTTGACAATGGGTATTTTGTAAGTATTTAAATTATAACTTAGAATTTTTGGAGAGAATAAGGTTACGATTTAGTCGGAATGTGCCTTAAACGGTTTCTATGCCAAAATTAAAAATAATAAAAATTGGGATTTGTGTTAAATATGTCAAAATTATCTACATTTTGTAATGTATGTGAAATATTAAGAAATCATAAGAAATAAAATAATATTATAAAAAATTTTTATTTTAATTTTATTACCGAAATAATATTCTATGCCATAAACACTTGGTAATAAAATAAACCTCCCTCCGACGCTTATGACAAGGATTAAAACCTTTTTTAATACTCCACACTTCTAAATATCTATTGTAACCCAAATAGTCCATTATTATAGACCAGTATTTTTGATTATAAAATTTCTAACCCATTCCTATGAAAAATATATGTCTAACAGATTTTGCTAAAGACACCGGGCTAAAGAACACAGGTAGTTTGCGAAGAAGAAAATGGTAAAAAATGATTTATTACTCTCTCTAGTTCTTGAATAAATTACAGTATAAGAAGCAAAATCGGGTCTATTTTCCTGAACTCAAAGCTCTTGGGGGGGGGGGCGATCGCCCCCACCGCCCCCTCCCCTTGGATCCGCATCTGCTAGGGTCAGACCAGTAACACTACTTTACAGTCAATTTGTGACTGTTATGTAACAGACAGTCTTTGGTTAATTTTTGGCCTCTAAATGCGAAAATAATGGTAAACAATTTCTAACACGATCAGATCAGAAGATTTTTAGAAGTAACTGAGGTGAATTTCTGGAGACGTGCGACAGAAAAATCAAAAATGGAAAAGATCTGAAATAGTAGATTTAGAGAGGTAATGGGAATTACAAACAGTATTGTACAAGACTTAAAAATAAACCAACTGAAATAGTATGAACGTGTGCAATGTATGAATGAAGATCGAGTTCAAAAACAAGTTATGTACTGATCACCTCAAGAAAATAAGAAGGTAGGAAGACCATGAATAAACTGGATAGAAGTGATAAATAGAGAGGTTCGTTTTAGGTGGAATTTGAACAAGTTGTTAGACTTGCCCATATACGTCTACGTTGCTTATATGTACTGTACGGGGTGTCCCATTTTCGACACTTTTAGGGAGTATTGGAGTTATTTTCAAAAATATAGTGTTGCTGTTTTCACTTTAGTTTCCTACTTTTTAACGAAACCAAAGATTCCAGTGTTAAATTTGTCATGGCTCTCTTAGTTTTTTATTCTACAGGGTGATTTGGAAAATCTTGTTTTTTTAGGCACACCCTATATTTCTGTTATGCGTTAATTTATCACAAAGGTTAAAACTGATGTTTATAGAGTTTTTTACGTAGAGTTCAGTGAGCAAATATGTCTGGAAAAGGTTACTTTCTTTTTGGATATTTAACATGAACAAAAACGATCAACAGATATGAAAAGTTATCTTAATGATAACGTTTTAAATATATTACCTATTGAAAGATAAATCAAGAGCTTCTCGGGAACTTTCATTGCTTTGTATAAAAGATACTAACATCATACTTTTCATAATTATCATAAACCGTCATTGTAAATGCAAAATAAATAAAAAGTAAAATAAAAATACCTATGTAACAAAAATATTTCATAAATAATAACAATCTGACAAAACTTTGAAGTTTTGGACATTTGTTTTTGTTTCTTATGAATTGGCTTTGGCCTAATGTTACAAATAAAGTAAATTATTAAAAATATCGAATTCTGACCTTGTTTTTCAAAATAAAATAAACACGTTATATATTTTTGAAAAGCCTAAATTATATTTAATAAATACCTAAAATAATATACTTATTTTAAAAAATCATAAGTTTGGTTAATATCTGAAAAACTAAACTTTTTAGAAAAAAACTGATTACACCACTGAATTCTATGTAAAAAACTCTATAAAATCAGTTTTTACCTTTTTGGCAAATTAATGCAGAAAGGAAATACGAGATATGTCTAAAAAACGAAGATTTTTCAAAATCGCCTTATAAATTAACAACTAAGAGAGCCATGACAAATTTGACACCAGAATCTTTTATTTTGTTAAAAAATAGGAAATAAAGTGAAAACCGCAACACTATATCTTTGACAAAAACTTCAATACCTCTAAAAGTGTCGAAAATGACACTATGTACTGTACAGAAATGAAGAAATTACTGTATTTGAGAGACTCCAGCCTGTAGGGCCAAGATTCCAGATTATGTATCCTCTACTCTAATTTAATGCTTCTATTTTGAAGGTCAATGTGATGAATGCAATTATAAAATTTTTATAAAAAAATTAAACCGACTTCTTAAAGTGCGCTAAAAAGCGAAAAATAACTAAAAATTTTTATATGAACTTGAAATTTTTGAAGTCGGCGCCAAACTAATAAAAAGGTGATTCGCATAAACATATTATTTGTAATTGCTTTCATACCATAATTTGTATATATTAGTAGTTATCCATTTCATTTACAAATAAATTTCTTAGCCCGATATATTTTATATTGCACATTGAGTTTGTATTCGCCCTAAGAACCCCGCAATATCAATTTTAGATAAAACCGGAAAATGTAAAATTTTTAGTCCCTTATATTGTAAAAAATTAACCTTCATATTCGCAATACACCACCCAGCCCCCTAATACCAAATCTAAAAAAATGTTAATAAGGTAAAATTTTCAACCAACCATATTGGATCCGTCATATTGAATTTCAAAAAAATAATTTTAACGTCTTCATCTAATCTAAATCTACACCCTCCAAAACCGCTAATATCAATTTTAAATGAAATCGAGAAATTTAAAATTTCTAAACGGTCATATTGTATCTGACATATTAGATTTTCTTAAAATAATTTAATATAAGTTATTTACATCCTCATTTGAACAAAATCGAAAAATGTAAAATTTTTAGTCAGCTATATTGTATTCGCCATATTGAGTCCTAAAAAAATACCATTAAATTCCTAATTTATACCCTCAAGAACCCTCTATATCAGTTTTGGAGAAAGTCGAAAAATCTAAAATTTTTAGGACACCATATTGAAACCGCCAGATTGAGTTGTTCAAAAAATATTTTAATTTCGTAATTAACACTAACAAAAATCCCCTAATACTGACTTTAGACAAAATAAAGAGACGTAGAATCTTTAATCCGCCATCTTAGATCCGCCATATCTAATTTTTTTCTAAATAATATCAGATTCATAATGTGCGATTCCAAAAACTCCCTCATATCAATTTTGAGAAAAATTGGACAAAATTAGTTTTTTATCCACCATATTGGATATGCTATATTGAATTTTTTTAAAATAATTTTAGATTCGTCATGTACGACCCCAAAAACTCCCCCGTTCCAATTTTGGAGAAAGCAGACAAAATTGATTTTATGTCCGCCATATTGAATTTTTTAAAAATATTTCGATTTCGTTATGGGCGATTTCGAAAACTCCCCATACCAATTTTGGAGAAAATCGGACAAAATTAAATTTTTTTGTCCGCCATATTGGAACCGCCATATTAAATTTTTTAAAAATAATCTCAGATTCGTTATGTGAGACCCCGGAAACTCCTCCATACCAATTTTGGAGAAAATTAGACAAAATTAATTTTTTCGTCGGCCATATTGGATCCGTCATATTGAATTTTTTAAAATAATTTTAGATTCGTCATGTACGATCCCGAAAACTCTCTTGTACCAATTTTGGAGAAAATTGGACAAAATTGAGTTTTAGTTCGCCATATTGGATCCGCCATATTGAATTTTCTAAAAATATTCTGAATCCGTTATGTACGATCTCGAAAACTCCCCCATTCCAATTTTGGAGAAAATCGGACAAAATTAAATTTTTTTGTTCGCCATATTGAATCGGCCATTTTGAATTTTTTAAAAATAATTTCAGATTCGTTGGGTACAATCCCGAAAATTTCTCCATACCAATTTTGAAGAAAATTGGACAAAATTAATTTTTTTGTCCGCCATATTGCAAGCGCCATCTTGGATTTTACTGCACCAATTTCATCTAAAAAAATACGGGACCACAGCAGCAACTTCCTGAACATAACGCAAAAAATTTCATTCAAATCGGTGCAGCCATTCCGGAAGAATCGGTATACATACATAAAAAAAAACATACATACGCGACGAATTGAGAACCTCCTTCTTTTAGAAGTCAGTTAATAAACAAGGGGTAGGAACGTGTGGTGAGAATTTTGTATAAATGTGTAGGAACTTAAATGACTGAAATTTTCATTTCTCAAATATTTTACTTACTAGTTTACCTTTTAAATGTAAGCTACCCTACACTGTCTTGTACTTTCCCTTTAATATTTATATCTGTATACTCTTTCCTCGAATTTTCCTCTATCCCGTCTTTATTTATACAAATTTATTCGAATTGAATCGTAACGGAGTGACTCTCCCTTATTTTAACTTATCAATTATTCCCAATGCCTAAGTACTTAGTTGCTGCTGCTACAGCTGCTAGTATAAAAGCATTCTTTCAAATACCACTTCTTCGAGCTTCAGTCTCTGCAAAGCTAAAAAGCTCTTTTAAAAGCAGCTGTAGAAATCTGCTAAAATCACAGAAAGGTGTGGCACAATAGAACTTAATTTATTTTTCATTGTACCTGCGACGTTTCGTAAAATGCTTTTAAAGATATTATTTTAGTTTTTTAATGTTTTAAAACGGCACGAATTTAATTTACTAAATGAGTTTATTCAGAGGCTTAGTCTGATCATAAAAAAGGTTTTTTTGAGTAGTGTATAAAAATAAGAAAAATGAAATGAAATGTCTTTATGCTTATATTCGAAATTCCTTCAGAGTTTTCTTATTTTAAAATAATAGGATATTTGATTCCGTTAAAATATGTTACTAATTGTCATTTGTTAGGCTGATTTCAGCCTAACAAATTGTATTTTATTTATTTTCCGAGTAAAATATGTTTATATTGCGTAAAAACGTAAATTAATAAAGATATTTTTTATGTTTGATTACGTGATGAAAAACACTCTACAATTAGTCGTAACTCTAGTAACGTTACATATAAGTAAAAAGATAGGATGCCAATCTGATGATACGCGATTTTAAAAATTCCTGGTTATATTGAGCGATTTTTGAGTTAACATTTGAAATATCTCTTACGAATCTTTGAGAGTTTAGTTGTTTCGTTATAAATGTTAAAGTGGTGATAAGAGGAATTTCAAATAAAATCAAATAATTCAGATCTAGATTATATTTTCTTAGCGTTTCAGCATGTCTATATATTTATATAGAAACTTCATAAATCAATTTGGTTAAATTTTAAAAATAAAATTAAATTTAAGAACAAAAGCAAAATCATTAGTGTTAATATTTTCCCTACGTTAGTTGGATATACACGAGCACCAGGTGGAGTAATTACGGATTAATTTACAATAATCAGTTCAATTACGGCATAAATCACATAGGTAGCCCGTCGATGTGGACTGCTTATCCGTATATTTTCATGTGTCCAGTCTTACACACGACACACAATATAGTCTTCATCAGGTGGGGTTATATATTATTCATGGCAAAAAATATAATAGTAGTCACCATCACAGGAGCGGATCCAGCCTCTCTCTTTGGGGGGGGGGGCGGTGATATCACAAAAGTACAGTATGGCAAGAAAAACAAGTTGTCAACGGGGGGGGGGGGGAGTGCAAGCAGCATGCTCATTCCTAATACAAAAGGCAGAATGGATTCTATTTTCCTGAACTCAAAGCTTTTGGGAGGGGGGGAGGGCGATCGCAAGCATACAGACTCCTATACTCTATTCAAGAACTAGAGAGAGTAATAAAACTGTTACCGAAACCTCTAACGTACCTGCTCCAGTGCCGCGGGTAACTGAGAACTGCCGTAAATCTAATTATATTTCATTATATTTAAACATATTTTATAAATTTACTGCAACATAGAATTTCTGATATTTTGATTTAATTTCTATCAGTGAGCAAAGTACAACTTACAGTTTTTTCTTGTTTGCGCTTGTTTTTATATATTATTTGAGATTAGTGAGATACCCAAAAGATATAGCTTTCACCTCTATATTTATTCCAAAATCGTTAAACAAGGGCATTTTTTCCTCAACGAAAAACTTATTACGATGAATGTTTATGATGTCTTAAGATATCAATATCTAGATAATAATGTTAAAATCTCTGTTGAGATGTGTTCCAACATGACGGGAGTTGGAAAATCTACTATCTACCGAATACTGAAGGAGAAAAAAAAACGACTGGAATTGTTAATACACCCAAGCCACATTTGATCACAGGCAGACGAAAAACCTCGTTGGAAGAAGAGATGTAAACTGCAATTAAAGGGGTTGTATATACATTTTATTATGAGAAGCAGATCCCAACCATCTACAAAATTCAAACTAAAATCACTGAAGATCGCGATTTACCTAAAATTAAAAGAACTGATCTCTGGAAATTGCTCAGAGAACTTAATTTTTGCTGGGAAAAACCAGATAGAAAATCTGTTCTTATAAATCGTCCGGAAACTGTCCGTTGGAGACGTAAATATCTCTCTCAAGGAAAAGGCAGAGTTGCTAGAAATAACACAATTAATAAAATTAGTAATTTAACTAAACTTTTGAAAGATTTTTTGAATAAAGTTACTGCGGAAAATCCATATAATAAAAGAATAAAACAAAATGTGAGAACTCGATCTCATAATCGGTGAGATAGAGGAACCAATTATAATTAATTTTAGCGAAGATAATTTCACTGACTTTGATTAGGAATTAGATACGTAATATTGACTAGTGTAAACACAATTTATTATTTAAATTTTTGTATTTGTTGTAATTTATTGTTTAATGTTGTTTATATGTTTTTTTTATTTTTTTATATATTTTTATTTTAGTGTGTCCCACTCTTTAATTTTATATATATTTAATTCTAATTAGCCGTAAGTTTTTTATTATTTTATTATTGAGTTTGTGTCTTTTTCTTAAGCGTGTAGAATTAACATGTTAATCTTATTTTTTTGGGGCTATCGTATTTCCATATATAAAAGTAAATTAAATCAAGATATCAGTACATTAGAAATAAAAATAAGTTGGTCTAATTTTAATTACAACATAAAAAAAGTAATTACATTTGAATCCCTTTTTAGTGTTTAATTGTAATTCTGCAGATGGTTTAAGAAATAAATAAACTGAAACGTCAAATACCCTAAAAATGTTTTTAATTAATAATAAAATGACCGATAGCCCCAAAAATATTTTATTATTATATGGACGAATTTATTTTTTTATTTATGTTTAACTTTTGGTATTTTTGACAATGGATATTTTGTAAGTATTTACATTATAACTTAGAATTTTTTGAGAGAATAATCCTACGTTTTAGTCTATTATTATAGACCGGTATTTTTGATTATAAAATTTCTAACCCATTCCTATGAAAAATATATGTGTCTAACAAATTTTGTTATAAACACCGGACTAAAGAACACAGATAGTTTGCGAAGAGAAAAAGGGTAAAAAATGATTTATTACTCTCTCTAGTTCTTGAATAAACTATAGTATAGGAGGAAAAATCGGGTCCATTTTCTCAAAGCGTTTGGGGGAGGGGGGCGATCGCCCCCACTGCCCCCCCCCTTGGATCCGCGCCTGCACCATCATCACTGTTTTTCTTCTTCTAATTTCTTTTAATGTGATTTTTATCATCAGAATTACGAAACTCTTGTAGAGTTTTAAATATTTTTGCTGCTTTCCTAACCTTTTTGTTCCGGTTTTCTACATTCATTTCTTGGTCTATTATTTACTGCTTTGGTATATTCTCAATTATTTTACTATTTTTTAATTTTTCTTTCTCTTACAATACTTCTTTGACAGGTGTACTAGTTAAAATTAGTGACTGTTTCTTTCTGATATTGAGTTTAGATTGTCTAGCAGGAATTATAGGTAAGTTCACGATTTCAGTAAGGGGAATAGACTTATTAAGTGCATTGGTTGATGGATCTTGCTAACTCTTGGTGGAGTATCTTAGCGGCTGAATCGTGTCTTTCCTTATACTCGGTTGTGGCAAACGCTTGGCGTCCTCCAGTTATGTGCTGAATTGTCTCCGATGTTCGACAGCCATATCTGCATTCATCATTTTCTATTGAGGGATCTCTAATGATGAACTTCCGATAGTTCTTCGTCGGAATACCCTGGTCTTGGATAGCTAACAAGAAGCCCTCCGTTTCCGGAAACATCTGTCCTGAAATCAACCAGTAGTTCGACGCTGAGTTGTCGACATTGTCCTGATTGACATCATTTGGATTTTTAAATAATCAAAATTTCAGTAAGAAATAAAGAAATCTTTCTGCCGTATTTAAATAGTTTGTTATATATGTAATTCTCCTTTATAGGCAGAGAATATGAAAAATATATGTACAAACAGTTTATTTCCTGCAAATATCGCTCTGGTCCTCTCTCCATACGCGTTTCGATCATCTCATGATCTCGTCAGTGGAGCTGTATCGGACCGAGAGCAACATTAGCAGGAAATAACTGATATATAATCCATAAATTTCAAGGTATGTCGGCAGGATATTACACCTGCCGTCTACCAACTTCGATGTCAGACTGAAAAATATCGCCAGTCGAACGACATCTATGAATCAACGGATTAATATGAAATTTTTAAACAATCAAAATTTCAGTAAGAAATATAAAATATATTTTTATATTTCTCCGTTGATTCATAGATGTCGTTCGACTGGCGATATTTTTCAGTCTGACATCGAAGTTGGTAGACGGCAGGTGTAATATTCTGTCGAAATACCTTGAAATTTATGGTTCATATATCAGTTATTTCCTGCTAATGTTGCTTTCAGTCCGATACAGCTCCACTGACGAGATCATGAGGTGATTGAAACGCGTATGGAGAGAGGACCAGAGCGATATTTGCAGGAAATAAACTGTTTGTACATATATTTTTCATATTCTCTGTCTGTAAAGGAGAATTGCATATATAACAAACTATCATTTGGATTTGTTATAATTATCTACTACGAGTTTTATTCGACCCACATGGTACTTGCGTTTGGTATTTCTTTTGTTTTGTTAATAGTGAATTTTAAAGAGTAAAGTTGGAAGCTAGTTCCAAACAACATCGTGGGAGGTTTCTGCATTCATCCCGGCTCTGATGAAGTTCCTCCCTTAGTTTCTCACTCCTACTCTCCGGCATAGGGATTAGCTTGACATTTTGTACGCTGGTGCTGCTACTAGCCTTCACCTGTACTCTGGTGATTGACTGTTCAACCTATTTTACCTTTCTAAATCTATCTTTCCCCTCACTGTAAAGTTTTGCGCCTCTTGCGCCTTTCTAGTAAAAACCAGTGTAGCAATTTCAGGAATAGGGTGGGCCTTAACTGCATGAGCGTTTTGTTTTGTCTATAATTCAAAAACCGTTAGGGGTACGGGGGCACGGGGGGTGTCGTTAGACGCGCCATTTCGTGAAATTTTTAGTCACCATGGACGCGTTCTCGGGAGCACAGCGTGCGTTTTGTGTTCGCGCATATTATGCCAACAATAATTCTGTGACTGTTGCTAGGCGAATGTACCGCGCTCACTTCGGTTTACGTGACATCAGAGAAGCACCATGCGCAAATTCTATTCGCAAATGGGTTAAAATGTTTGAAGAAACCGGGTGTACAATAAGAATTAATAATGCGGGCCGCCCTAAGTCAATACGGACGCCGGAGATTATTCAACGTGTTCATGAATCAATCAGAGAAAATCCTCGGCAATCGACTCGTAAAAGAAGCCAAGTCTTGAACATCAAGAGGACCACTTTGCGCAGGATTTTGCACCGTGATTTACATTTAAAAGCTTATAAAATTCAGGTGACACAAGAGTTGAAACCTAATGATGTTAATCTTCGACTTAATTTCGCTAATGTTATGCTTAATCGCTTTAACAATTTTTCTAACATAATCTTCAGTGATGAGGCTAACTTTCATGTCAACGGTCATGTTAATAAGCAAAATTGCCGGTTTTGGTCCGAGACTAATCCTCGCAAGATGCATCAAAGACCTCTTCATAGCCTTAAGGTCGTTGTGTGGGCTGCAATATCGGCCAGTGGAATAATTGGGCCATACTTTTTTGAAAATCAACGAGGAGTGGCTGTTACAGTGAGAGCTGAGAATTATTGTCAGATGTTGCAAGAATTCTTGGTCCCAGCTCTTCGAGAATTTCAAGGTTACAATTCTAGGACCTAGTTTCAGCAGGATGGAGCCACTTCCCACATTGCTACAGTCTCCATAGACCTACTGAAAGAAATGTTTCCTAGAAAACTCATCTCACGAAGAGGTGACATTGAGTGGCCCCCAAGGAGTCCAGATCTGTCTCCGAATGATTATTTTTTGTGGGGATACCTAAAATCAAGAGTGTATGAAAATAATCCAACAAAAGTTGAAGAGTTAAAGCAAAACATTGTGCGAGAAATGAACGCTATTTCCCGAGCAACTTGTCAACGTGTTTTTCAAAACCTGCGAGTGCGACTTCAAGAATGTCAAGAAGGTGGAGGCGGTCACTTAGATAACATTATTTTCAAAAATTAGATGTTACTTAAATTTCAATTTCTTGTACTTTTTAAATATATAAATAAAAAATAATAAGATTTATAGTTTTTTTTTTATTGCATATTGAAACCACTCACACAGTTAAGGCCCACCCCAGCTATATTTAGACAGGCTGAGGAGAACAATCTAGTTATAGTATAACCATCAAATGAACAAATGATCGCCTACGTGCGGTTTCGCTCATGACGCTCTAAGAAGAAGACGAAGAAGAAAAAGAGATTTATCTTAATAATACTTATGGTAAAAAAATTAGAACATTTTACCTCATTCTTAGCTCACATATCTTTGATGCAATTATTTCCTTAAAAACGACTTACTGTATATAAGAGCACAAGAGCTCCTGCTTCTTTGTTTACACGAAATTATTTCGACTGAATAACCTTAAAGTGAGTCTTGCTTATTTTAGCTTAAGAATTCCGAATTCCTGAGTACCTGCCCGCCCTTATAAAAACACGATTTAAAAATTTCTATTTCTTAAGGTAAAGCAGAGCTGACAAAACCATTTTATAAAGAGGTTCAGAGTCTGGTTAAAATAACAAAAAAAAATATGTAATACAGGAAAATTTAAATGATTTAAGCTTTGTACCTGAAATGTTTAAGGGGCTTTTAATTTTTTTTTTATTTCAATAAGTTAAAAGAAGAAGATTTTCTTATCTATCTATATTCAAAATAATTTCAATCAATTTTAATGAAATGTCTTTTATTTTTACGTATGCCGCAAGTTACTATTACTATGTACAGGGTGAATTAATAACACTGGACAACAGCTAAAATGTATTTAAAATAAAATCGAGCAAATCTTACTATTTATGCTGTGCTAAAACCGAAACTAAACTTATCTTTTTAACATTAGTTCAAGTTTTAGAGATACGTGATGTAATATCTCCCTATATATTAACAATGTAACCACAAGAATGTACGTGGTATATTTGTATTGTTATAATAATACAAGGGTGCGAAGTTGCTAAATATACGTTTTCTTTAAGTTAAAGTATGGGGGATCTCCAGAGATGACCCCTCCCCCTATATACGAAGTTCCAACCTCTCAGGGCTTAAAATAAGGGAGCAGCCCTAATAAAAAAAGTTTAATGGATTTAAATCTGGGAATTAGGGTGGCCACATAATTGGACTTACGCGTGCAATGCATCGTCGTGGATATCTTTCGCTTAAATATCTCTGTACTGGACCGGAACAATGAGCCAAAAGTCCATTATTTTGAAGCTATGTGCTCTGCCAAATCGTTAATGATATTCTAGCCCAATTGCTCCCATCGACTTTAGTCAAGTGCCAAATTTTAAGAATTTTCCAAAGTCTGTTTTCCGATAAACCGATCGCGGCAGTTCATCGTGGGACACCCTGTATATATGTGTATATATACATATACATATATGTGTATATATACATATACATATATGTGTATATATACATATACATATATATATATATATATATATATATATATATATATATATATATATATATATATAAATATATATATAAAGCAAAATGCGAACTGTAAATGCAAACTCTTCGTTCCAACTATATCCTTTCCGTGTTGGAGGTTGCACAGTTGGGACAAATTGCTAAGGAACACAATTTTTCCTATTCCACCACCATCGGAATGATGGCCTTACCTGTACCACCGTACCGAGAAGAAAGTCAAAACTATCCCTCCCCGCCACAGTGATACGGCAGAGGTACATGTTTCGTCTCTACTAGACTCATCAGGGTACCGACATGCACCTGTCTGTGCAAAGGACAGATCGGAAGGAAGCATGCAAATACTGAACGCGGCTTCGCCAACCTCCCGCCGGATGGCGTATACATGTTTATGCGGCTTTCACGAATTCCTCCCGTGTGAGATGCAATAGCAGTGGATATATCCACATTATGCCGTTGTAGTGCTGAAATCACATTCAGCAAACGTTCCGGGAGGTTAAGTTTTGACTTTCTTCTCGGTATGGTGGTACAGGTAGGCCATCATCTCAATGGTGGTAGAATAGGATAAATTGTGTTCCTTAGCAATTTGTCCTAACTATGCAACTTCCAACACGGAAAGGATATAGTTGGAACGAAGTTTGCATTTACAGTTCGCATTTTGCTTCATTCATATACGGAGCTGCATCGTTGTAGGTTTGCTGAATGTGATTTCAGCACTACAACGGCATAATGTGGATATATCCACTGCTATTGCATATATATATATATATATATATATATATATATATATATATATATATATATATATTCTTTTCTAATATTTTCTTGGGTATAGGTTTTTCCATTAGAGAAACAAAGGACAATAATTTTCTTTCTGACGTTTCGCTCTACATAGTGAGCGTCTTTAAAAGAGGTATATTTATTTTACGTCTACAAAAATTACAAAATTTTTTATATAATAAACATATATCACAGTAATTACATTTTTATATTTTTAATTTAATTAAAATTAATAAAAACAAAACAGATTTTAAAATAGTCTTAAAGTTTAAAATTTAAAACAATACAAACAGGTTAAAATAGTGAAGATTATAAAATAGTACAAACCTTGAAAGTAGTTTTGTGTGTATGTTTAAAAATAAATTCAATTATGATCTTTGGTATGCAATTGATATGGATAGATTTATTTTTATAAAAAGCAAAAAATAGGAAAAAAGATTATTATTTATTTTTTAATGACGTTCTTTCACCTGTATGAGTGTATATGAAATCGTTCCAAGCATCATTACATTATTTCTCATATTTATTATAGAGTCGCTTCAAGCATGTTTTATTCAAAAATCAAATTATAGTATATCTGACTTAAATTTTTGACATCTTGCTTGTCATTTACAACATTTTTGTCTTTTTTTATGTGTATCATTTCTTTGATGACTAATTTATGATAATTTTTGTTAGTATCTAAAATATGGGTGTTCTTAAAATCAAATTCATGCTTAGATGTTTGTTCATGTTTATGTAAGGATGTCGATGCATTTTTAGTATACTTGTGTCCGTTTTTCAATATATTGTGTCGTTATGTCAATGTATTTCTTAGGGCAGTTTAGGCATGGAATTGCATATATTACGTTAGATCTTTTTTTGGTGGGAACTTTGCTTTTTAATTTCGTATAAAATGATCCTAGTAAATTGTTCGCCTTATGGCATACCGTTATGTTATATATTTTATTTTTTCAGACAGTTGGTTTATATACGGTAATGCAATGAAAGTGTTTTGTGTTTTGGTATTGTTAATTTTATTTTTTTTTTGTTAGTATTATAATGTAAAAAGGTTCTTTGTTTAATTATTTTTTTTATGAGTAGTTTGGGAAAATGGTTCATTATTAGGGTCTCTTCCACTTTTTTTCGCACTTCTGGGTGAAATTCGGATGAAGATAATTTTATAGCTCGATCAACTAAGCCGATTATGACACTATTTTTTTTGTTTATTTGGATGTTGAGAGTTAAAATTCAAATACCGGCCCGACCAAGTATATTTCGTGTACCATTTTGTATGGAGATTGTTATCCGTCTTATTTCTGTGTATAGTTAAGTCTAAAAAGTTTATTTTTGGTCCATTTCAATTTCAGATGTAAATTTCAGTTTTGGGTGGAAATTATTAAAATATTGTAATAAGCTACCTATTTTGTTTTCGGGTACAGCTGCCAAACAGTCATCTACATCGCGTTTAAGAAATATTATATTAAAATCCAGTTTTTTCAATACTTCTTCTTCTACATATTCCATAACTATTTGTGCTATTGTTGAGGAGATTGGTGAACCCATAGCACAACCGTCTAATTGTTGGTATAAACTATCTTTGAACTGGAAATAATTATTATTTATTGTAAGTTTTACAGATTCTATAAATTCATTGAGTGTCAATGTTGTGTGTTCTTTTAAATCGTCCATTTTTCTTCCAAAACTTTGGGAATGATGTCATTGGGTATATTTGTATACAAAGAAACTACATCTAGTGAAACTAATTTATAATTTGTTGGTATTTGTATTGTATCAATGAATTCTTTAAATGCGAAAGAGTCTTTTATATAATGATTATTTTTTCCTGTGATGTTTGTTAGGCAAGTTGATAAGTACTTGGACAGGTTATAAAATGGGGACTGTATGCTTGAGACAATTGGTCTGAGAGGTGTATTTGGTTTGTATAATTTAGGTAACCCATAAATTTTTGGTGCTATAGCATTATATATTGTTAATTATTTACTTTCTTCCTCAGTTATATGTTGATTTTTTAATAGTTTTTTAATTAGTGCTATATCCACACTAGTTGCGATTA
This sequence comes from Diaprepes abbreviatus, assembly GCA_034092305.1. NCBI lineage: Eukaryota > Metazoa > Arthropoda > Insecta > Coleoptera > Curculionidae > Diaprepes > Diaprepes abbreviatus. Next base: position 7,749,080 of record JASJET010000009.1, read on the forward strand.
CCCACAAAATTCCCATAAATAAATTTAGAAAACTTTGTAGTTATTTAAAATTTTGCAATGTTTACTTCTGTATTTATATTTTCAAGTGTCAGTATATTACCAAAATTTAATTAAAATATTAGTACTTATTGCTTATATATGGTTATATTTTGTTGTTGTTGAGCGCCAGGTATAAAATAATTATAATTATTTTTTACCAATTTGAAATATTTTTACCAATTTGAAATATTTTCAAATTTTCAAATTTTCTAACTTATCATATATATATATACATATATATATATATATATATATATATATATATATATATATATATATATATATATATATATATAAATATATATAGATGTGTTACTACCTGTAAATTGACTCCATCTCGGTTGAGTTCAGAAGTTATTAAAATATCAGTAAGACAATCAAAATACAGACAGTAAAATATAAATATGGCACAATATTATTATTATTATTTCCAGATGGAATTTAATGGTCAAAACTTATTTCCTTCATGCAACACTATTGCTACTCAAGATTACTTTTCAGTTAATTTGATCTACCATACATTAACTTTTAACCACCTGGATCACAAATCGGCGACGTTTAATTTCGTAATTGTCTACTAGATGGCTATAGTGTTATTTTGCAAAGAAAGCGTCGTTTATTTCTTACAAAAATAATTACTAATTTAAACAAATTATCGTGTGCTGTATTGTGAAACCAGATGTTAATATTGTTCCAAACCTAATATTTATTATGATAAATATTGTTATATTCTATCAGGTTAATACACAAAACAATAATTTATTAATTTTATTTTTTTTTCTAAATTAGGTTAATTTTTTATACTAGCCTTCAATGTCTAAGAGAAATTAAAGCTTTCTACTGCTTTACCTTATATATAAATACCTTGTTATGTTTTTTTTTTATTTCGTCCCAATATATTACCACACAATTCCAGCTACTTTATTTATTTTCTTTTTTCAAAAATCTACCATATCTCAAAAAAAATATTAGTTGTCGTTTCCCGTGAAGTAGGGAATTGACAAAAATATTTTCCAAAATCTCGTTCGGCCAAGTTCTTTTTAATTCAATTTGAATTATTTTCTTCTATATTCTTCTTATCAAAATAATATCTCATTTGTTGTTGTTTGAGAGTTGCAAAAGTATTTAATAAAAACTAATAAACTTTTACTAATTGTTTTAAAAAAATTATTAATTTCTTTATACTTTAAAACAAAAGTAACACATAACCTCTTTGAAACCAAATATTTAAACTTTTTTTTTTTAAAACAATTGAAAAATTGAAATTGTGTCAAGTTTCGGAAGCTCAAGAAACGCAGTGCTTCCGACAAACTGATTAATTCAACCCCAATTTTTTCAGATTGGTAAAAAATAATTATAATTTTATTATAATTATTTTTTACCTGGCGCTCAACAACAACAAAATATAACCATATATAAATAATAAATACTAATATTTTAATTAAATTTTGGTAATATACTGAAACTTGAAAATATAGATACACAAGTAAACATTGCAAAATTTTAAATAACAACAAAGTTTTCTAAATTTATTTATGGACATTTTGTGGGTAATCGTAAGTAATGTAGGTATAGCGCGAATGCCATTATCGTCACAATATATATATATATATATATATATATATATATATATATATATATATATATATATATATTTTTCTTTTCTTGATCATGTCTAGTTCTTTTTCTTAATTAGTAGCTCTTCTGTTGACTACTTTACGTTTTGGATAATCAGCATTTCCAGAAGAATCAAATCTTTCCATTAAGTTCTGAAAAGTGAGAGGACTATGTAGCCGTCGATTGGGAAATTGGGAAACTTCATTTTGTAACTTCTTTTAGTAAGGAAGCAATTTTTTCCAACATCATCTAATACATTAATCATATCTATGAAATCATCATATGGATAATTCATGTTAAAATATAAATGTGGTTACGATTGTAAATCCGATACTTTATAAAATGTTATTTTACATAGTTTTTTTTACATGGCTATTATACGATTCAAAAAAATTCATCACAAAGAACGAGAGAAAGTAAAGAAATAAAAATATCTCAAAACCTATTAGTAATTGGTATAGAACATATTAAATAAAAGTTGTAGGGTTTTTATTAGCCTATCAAAATATAGGATGTGTCATTTGAAATAAATGATATATTTTAATTTAAAATCTTTCGAAATTTTAAAAATGTATTGCGCACCCTGTAGTTTTTTTTGCAAATATTTAGTAGAAATAGTTTTAACTTAACTTTGGTTTTTTTTTTGATAATAAATCTGAATATATTTTTCCCAAAATTAAGAATCTTATTTACGAAAGAATGCATGCTTTAAAATGTGACTTTTTTCTTTAATCAAATATATATATATATATATATATATATATATATATATATATATATAAATAGTTTTAAAATATGCGTATAAATTAATCATATAATGCACGAAATATAGTTTCTTATTTCATCCAATCGTGGACTCACCCTGTACTTATCGTAAATCCCGCAGAAAAAATAAATAAAATTTTGTTTACATTCCTTATATAATAGGCTCTACTTAGTAATTTAAACGACATTTGGACATAAATAATGGAAAAGATGTATTATATTTGTTGGGAAACATATTTGTATGAATTTAACATAGAATTACCGTATGAATCCCGCATTATTGTCAACTTCAGCAAATAGATATAAACCCGAGATATAACCATCAATTAAACAAAAGGGGAAATATAATAGAGTAGTTTTAAAAGAGCAGTCTACCCCGTGTGTATTTATTTAGATTTGCTGAAAGCGCGGGTGTAAAGGAGCAACGATAGAAAGGACATTTTTGAATAAAATTTTAATCAATACAAACTTCTTAGGTTAAAGGTTATCATTTATTTGCTATAAAAAATGTACGAGGGATATTTCATAACTACTGCACAAACTGGCCATACTGCGTCGTGAATGATGCGTCGAAAGTGAATATTAAACCAGTTGTAGTTCAAGGTTTTAGGAATAAGCACGTGTTTTTGCTAAGCCAGTAGCGTGTATTGTTGATTTAGAAATGGAGTCTGCTTCGGTCTCGGATACTGTTACTATGGAGGATCATTGATCGAAAATGTATTTGGCAAAACTCCGATGGAAATTAACAAAGCTTTAAATGAAGTGTGTGGAGGGTTACCAAGGGATCGTAGTACAGTTTCTCGTTGTGCTAATCGTTTTACTGAAGGTCGTGTAAGCATAAACAATGACAAAAGACCAGGAAGGCTGAAAACGTCAACAGACGAAAGTAATGTGAAACATGTGACAGATGTACTCGAAAAAGACCCTCGTGCAACATGTGAGGATATTTCTGTAGCCAGGGAAATTTCAACAACGTTCGTATTCCGAATTATGACAAATGAAAAATTTGTAAATTATGGTTCTTGGGTTTAGACCGTGTCAAATTGGAATTATCCGACGTTTCGCCTACAATTGCACGAGAAATATTCAGGGATCTTTACTTTACGAGATTATAACACTGAATGACTATCGAGAAGCAACAGACCGGTATTTATACCCGACTAGTGCTCAGCGAGCCGTGATCCAGCGTTATAATCGATTTCTACGTGTCATGTAGACTGTAACCTGCATCTCTATTAATATTATTTAGATATTTACAAATTTCGATTGATTCTCGAATTTTACGTTTAATGAAACCAGACAATTATGCTAGCACCTTTGTTTCTTTTTTAACAAAGGATTCGGTTTTTCTTATAAAAAGATATAAATGTTTGGCCAGATATTTACCTATTTTGTAGGTTGGTGAGTCTATTACGTTGACGATTGGACGTAGAGGTACATTTTCTTTATGTATTTTAGGCAGTCCATAGAAGCCCGGAATCTTGGAGCTGATTGGTTTAACAGCTTTCTTTTTTCTGGAGTGAGGCTGGACGGTTTAATTAAAGATGTGAGGTTCCTTTGGATTTTGTTTTTTGGATCCGTCCGACTGACGTTGTAAGTATTGTCGTCCAAGAGTTGGATTATTTTTTCAGTATATTTGTCCTTATTCATAACAACAGTTGCATTTCCTTTGTCAGCTCGGAGAATTAAGATGTTGTTCTCGTTCAGTTTTTAATAGCCTTCCTTTCCGCTGATGTAATATTTGATTTAGGATGCTGTGAGAGTTTTATGATGTTTGCTGTTTCGTATCGAATCGTATTTGCATGCTTTAGAGGTAATTTTCTAATGGAAGCTTCGACACTAGAAATTAATTCTTCCACTGGTATGCGCCTTGGAGCGATGGCGAAGTTCTGTCCTTTGGATAAGATAGTTTTCTTTGATTCGGTAAGTTGTATTGTAAGAGAAAAATTTGTGCGCTGTTTGAGTGTTGAACAGAAACAAAAACGCATGAATATTGTGAGATTGCTGAAACAAAGATGTGATGTTGAAGGTCATGTTTCTTGCATCGTATCATCACTATTGATGAGACTTTAAACCGGAGATGAAATGTCAGCCGAACGAGTGGAGAGTACCTTCTTGTTCATGTCCAAAAAAATTTCATCGAACTCAAACGTGAAACAAATGGTAAGCTTCGCATACGATGATTATGGAATCATCATATCAGACAGAATTACACAGAGAACAGATATTACAGGACTGAATTATTACGAATTTATCTTAAAACTGCACAGAAAAATGCACAAATCCCGATTCCAGTTGCTCGAAGCTGGACTACTCATTCTCAATAATAACGCACGTCGCCAGTGTCGTAACTGAAAAGCTGTATGAATACAGTTGGGAAATGTTACCTCATCCATCCTGGAATTTTGAAATGAGTCTTCCAGACTTTGATTCATTTCCAAAGGTGAAGTAACCTATGAAAAGACATCCTTTTTCATCTTTAGAAGAGCTTTCTGCAATTCGTCAGATGAGTAAAGAAATAACAAGAGAGAGTCTATATTGAAGGACTGTAAAGTACAAAATATTGGGGATTCTTAATTTGATTTCTTATATAAGCAGTCGAGGTAGTAGTGACAAAAAAAATAATTTTTGGGATAGTGTAACACTGATCTAAACTAAATAGCGTGGTTTTACGATTGATTCTTGTGTATTTGAGTTGCTAAATCTGACTTTTCAGTATGACAAGTCTAGAAGCTTGTTTTTAATAATTTTGTTATCTATTACGCTGTAAGATTGTCAAAAAGAAGTTATCGGCTTGAAACCCCCATTTTTTTTTATTTAAAATTAATGACAAAGACCATAGTATTTTCAAACTTGAAAAAGGTTGATTAGAAGCGAATATAGGGGAGACCGGGGATGGTTAACTATTTTTTTTACTGTAAATATGTAAATTACATTAAAAAAAAAGTTCTAACAATATGCTCCAGAAGAGGTCTTTATGTACTCATCTACCTTCTAGAATGCATGCTCTAACAAAAATCCTTTTAATTTAATTTTAAATCTCAAAAAGTCTAAATCTTTAAACGTTTCAGGCAAAGTGTTGTACAATGACACATTCAGTGTATTTTTTTCAGATCTCTCCAATCTATACCTCGAAGATCTAATTAAATTAGCTGATCTAGTGCTATAAGAGTGAAAGTGGGAATTTTGGTGCAATTTCTCACGGTTTTTATGAATCTCCAGTAGTTGGTATAAGATAAATAAACTAGGCAACGTTAATATCCGCAATTTTATAAAGTGTGGCCTACAGTGGTCCCTATAGCCGATACCAGAGTCAAGTCGAATAGCCTTCTTTTGCATTCTAAAGATTTGAATCGCTCCAACACAGCATCCCCAAAGGAATAATAAACAGAAAGAAGGGTGTCACAGTGAAGAGACCCATGAAGTTGCCTGAGAACAAAAATAAAGGATGCCAACTTATTTCTCAATAATGTGATGTAAAAATCCAGTTCAAACCATCGTCGAAACTGACACCCAACAATGTCACCGAAGAAACATCAACCACTCCACGTCCATTCATGAAAAACAAATTCCGTGTTTTTTCTCCATGGAATTTAAGGGACTTATTAGCAAACCAACATCTCGCACGCTCTCCCAAAACAGACATTTTCTTCATTAAACATTCTGGGTCTCTACTTTTACAAATTAACGCCATGTCGTCAGCGTAACAGATACACGGACCCGGTGATAAATGCCTAAAGAGATTGATATATATATATATATATATATATATATATATATATATATATATATATATATATATATATATATATATATTGTCCGTGTATCTGTTACGCTGACGACATGGCGTTAATTTGTAAAAGTATATATATATATATATATATATATATATATATATATATATATATATATATATATATATATATATATTACATTCTCCACGAATGGCAATTCTTATTACAAGCCTTATAAATTTAGCACCAAGAAATCAGTTGATTTTATCAATAAATTACCTAACTCCGTGAAGGTTTATTAAGTTGAACATTCGGATTTAGCAATTCAAATTACAAATGAATCAACCCTAAAACTCAATCGGCTACAACTCTTGGGTGCCAACACTAAAAATTTCCTCTGATTTACTACCTCCACGTTGGCTGCACTGTGAAAAATATACATTGAGTATTGAAGATATATACCAAGGTATTTGGAACTAGCAGCTGGTCCGACGTCGGGACGTGAGCCATTTTTTTCGGCCATTGATTTTAAAATTAGGTGACACAGAAGATAAAATTATAATCTTAATCTACAATATCTACCTTAAATTTGCGTCATACAAAAACCTAATTTATTCTCTAATTTGATTATGTTCCAGTAAATTCGGGCCTTGTCACATTTATTAGGACAAAAAAGTAGGATACCTTTTAAAGCAATTTAAAATGTCGGAGGTATCAAGCTAAAATAAATTAAATTTTTCAATTTTACAGTCGCTTTTTAAAGGAGAAATGGAAGCTGGTAATTAAAAGACTGTTTTCTATCAAAAGTCGTTTACAAGGCATTAAAAATATTTTGTAAGTCCAAATAAGCGGGCTTCAATTAAAATAAATTTGTGTAAATAAAGACTGGAAATGAAAAACTTAAATTGAAAATGAGATAGCAATGAACTTAGAAGTTTTTAAGTTTATTCAGAGCGACGGCAAGTGATGTTTTCATTTAAAGCAGTGGTTCTCAACTTTTTTTTTTAAATTTCGACCCCTTTTTGATTTCCTATATATGTTTGCGACCCCCCTTTCCAATCCGCCATATTTGATTTTCTTCTTCTTCTTTCTAATGTGGTATTCTGCCACATTAAGTAGGCTAGTGCTTATTCTTTCTCAATACATCCTCTTTGGAAGAAGAGGTCCAGCATTCCCACTGGGTTGTTTAGTTTTGCATTCTTAACGAGTCTTATGCCTTCCATGCTTTTTATGGCTTTGTTGCAAAATATTCTTCTTTCCCTTACTTACTTTCCTATGTCCTGTATTCGGCATTATTTTACAATGTCTTCGTTATGGATTTTGTCTTGCAATGTTTTGCGTTGTTTACTTCTTAATGTTCTCATTTCATCTTTGGTAGAGTCTTGATTGAGAGTGCAAGAAATAAGCACGTTTTTGGTGATCGCAAGTGAAAGAATTTTTTTTTTTTTGATATTTTTAAATTTCCCTGATAAATATTAAGGTGCGTAATGACTTTTTTATTAGTTGAATTATTGATTAATGTAGTTTGAAGAACGTAGTGTAGTTTAGTCCTCCGATTGGCCCAATTTCTATAAACATACGATATAATGACTAATGTTAGGTTAGGGAGATCTGATCAATAATGCGTGAGGGAGACATGATCGGTTCAACTGTCTCTCAGGTGTATTTGACAGAAAGATAATAATATGTTTAATTATTTCCAGGTATTAATGACACGCCATTTCAATATAAAAAAGGTAGGTTCTACCAGTAACAAAGTCACCAAGCAGGAATTACAAAGCGCTATCCGAGAAGTGAAATCTGCGATCTCTCTTAGAAAAACAGCTGTGAAATAAGAGATCGACAGGACCACTTTACGTCGATACAGTAAAAAAGAAAAAAAGCTGCAAGTGTTCGACGAAAAGTGTAGATACAAAGCTTCTCAGATTTTCACAATACCAGAAGAAAAGCTTTTAGCTGAATATTTATTAAAATGTGGTAAAATGAACTACAATCTGACTCGGATAAAAATAATGAAATTAGCTTATGATTTTGCTTTACAAACCCTAAAAAAATTCCAGACATTTAGTCAAAAAATAGTTCAGCTGGAAATGACTGGTTTCGCGGATTTCTTCATAAAAATTCTGAAATAAATGTGTGGACTCCTGAAGCAACTAATTTGTGAAGGGCTATAAGTTTCAACAAGAAAAATATTAGCAATTGTTTCAAAATTTGTTCGAGAAAAGCGTAAGTCTGAACTGAGAAATATTTATAATTTCTAGCAAGCAAAAAGTCCTAACAAGTGGGACATGTTACTTCTGGTTACACTCTGTCCTGCAGACAATGCAACTGGTAGTGTCATACCATCAGTTTTTATATTCCCTCGTGCGAAATATCGGCAAGATTCTGTGTCTGATGGGCTAGAAGGGTCAGATGGTGACCTATACTTTACTGGGTGGATGACTAAGAAGAGCTTCTTAAAATTTATGGAACATTTTAAAAAGTATTCCTGTACATCAAAAGAAAATTCCATCTTCCTGATTCTTGACAACCATGTGAGCCATGTAAGCGTAAATGTAGTTAAGTTTGTCAAAGACAATGGAAGAATATTACTGACGGTTTCTCCGCACTGCAACAACCAATTATAACTATGTATATATATATATATATATATATATATATATATATATATATATATATATATAAATATGTAGATAAGTTTTTGTCCGTGTAATTTAAAATCAAAATAGAATAAAATATTGGCGAAGCGGACGTGAAAATTTGTCAATCTACATGATTCTCGTATTAAAAAGTGCGGAATAACTCCGGGTCCCACAGATGGCGACAGCGCTGTTTCGTCCTAATATGGGACTCGTCAGGCCACCGCAGTCGGTACAAACCATCACCTCGCCTTTGCATCGTATAAGCCATACTTATAATCATAATACGGCAAATAAGACGACAAAGGCGACATCTCGTTGGTCCACTTGATAATACAAGAACCATACAGATTAACAAAGTTTGTAAGAGAACTGTCATATGGTGGCGCGACGGTGAATTAAAACAGAAATATGTAAAATCGAGTACACGAAACGCGCTGCCCAGTACCGAAAAATGCGACCCCTATCTTTTGGGCAGCGCGTTTCGTGTACTCGATTTTACATATTTCTGTTTTAATTCACCGTCGCGCCACCATATGACGGTTCTCTTACAAACTTTGTTAATCTGTATGGTTCTTGTATTATCAAGTGGACCAACGAGATGTCGCCTTTGTCGTCTTATTTGCCGTATTTTGACGGACCCGGAGTTATTCCATACTTTGGAGTGCTCCGCACTTTTTAATACGAGAATCATGTAGATTGACAAATTTTCACGTCCGCTTCGCCAATATTTTATTCTATTTTGATTTTATATATATATATATATATATATATATATATCTATATATATATATATATATATATATATATATATATATATATATATATCAAGTAAAATGCGAAACAGTGAATGCAAACTTCGCTCCATCATATCCTTTCTGTGTTAGAGGTTGCACAGTTAGAATAAACTGTAATAAAACACAATTCATCCTATTCCACCACCATCGAGATGGTGGCCTACCTGTACCACCATAGCGAGAAGAAAGTCAAAGCTTACCCTCCTCGCCACAGTGATAAGACAGAGATACATGTTTCGTCTCTCACTAGACTCATCAGGGTACCGACATGCACCTGCCTGTGCAAAGGACTGATCGGAAGGATATATGCAACACTGAACGCGGCTTCGCCGACCTCTCGTCGGATGGCTTATATATGTTTATACGGCTTTCACGGATTCCTCCGTGTGAGATGCATTAGCAGTGGATATATCCACATTATGCCATTGTAGTGCTGAATTCACATTCAGCAAACGTACAACTATATGTAACTCCATATGTAAGTGAAGTAAAATGCGAAACAGTGAATGCAAACTTCGCTCCATCATATCCTTTCTGTGTTAGAGGTTGCACAGTTAGAATACTTCGTCTACCTTTGTAATTCAGTTTGAAAATGACTCTGTGAGTTGAAACTGCAGTCACTGTTTTCTTAATAAATTTAGTAGTATAAAACATAGTAGTTTCTTTTAAACATTTCCCGACTTTATGTTACTTTTTACAGGGTGGCTCATATTTCAAGCTCTCTTCACAAATCTTAAAAATTGACACTTCAGTCAGTAAAGATAATGCGGCTTGAAACTATAGATAATTTGGGCTAGATGGTTGAGAAATGATCAAATAATACAGCTCATTGACATATCTAATACAAATTATTAACATATGTAATATAAATTATAACAATATTATATGCATAACAAAAAAACTAGAGGATCAGGCAACTAAATTCGATTTAAAACTTTTTAACAAATTTGACTGTAAAAGACTTTTTACTACACACTAATATAGGTGGCGCCGGCAGTTTCATTACCATGTATCTCTTCTATAAAATTTTTATTCACACGTAACATAAAAATCCTCCACTTATCATAAAACAAGATGTACACACGTAAAAGTAATGAGAACCGTAAAGAATAACTCCTATAAACTGAAATATTGAAAATGCACGTTTACCATCTATTAAATGGACTTTAAACTTTATTTCTTTTCTATCCCATCGTAGTTCATGCTTTATCGAATCATGTTACGCGATTTCATGGGCGCCGATGTTTAAATTTCAGCAAGTTGCTGATTTTTTTATACATTATTTAGGATGTTATAAAAAGTGTCTTAATCCCCGGGCCTCCTTTATTATATTTGTCATACCATAGAAGAAATATACCAAGAATTCCTAACTTGTGCTATAATTCTGACGTTCCTAAATGGTACGCAAACTGGTACGCCGTCTCATTCATAAAAACAATTTACAATATTGTCAGTGATTAGATATCAGTATTTTAATGTGATATACATGCTTTTGTAAGAAACAAGTATAAAAGATTTAAATTTTCGGATTTATGTTGAAAACGTGGCAATTCTGCATATCCCTTTCTACCAAGTAAGAGGGGTAAGCTCCACCTTTTTATCGATTTAAATGTAAGGTTACCGCAGCCTAGTGAAGTTTTACTGAAAGGTTTGATCATTACAACGATCTCTTTGTAAACTTAAACAAATATAATAAACCAAGAGATAAAAAAACTTGTACCCGTAGTTTAGATGAACTAACCAATACGGCAACACTGCATATACATCATTACTACTTATAGTAAAAACTACCTTTTATCAATGACCGAGTTTTAATACTTAGCGCTTCCAATCCTCCCATAAGAATGAGCCGTCTTAGTATAATTCGTCAATGATTGTACATTCCAAATGCAGGATGTACCCACAAAGTGGAAGATAAAGAAGAGTGAAAGTTGTACTCCCTTCTCTTTCGAAAGGGTGAAACATAGAGTCACGTGATCTTCAAGTGCGGATAATACGAACAACACCTAAAATACAAAGATACAGTCTGGATTTGTGACGTCATTACCAGGCGCCATGAAAGCAACACATTGTAATTTGTTCTTTAGAATAGATCTATTAGGTCTTAGTGTACAGATCCCTACACACGCACAACTTGCTCTTTATTTAAAAAGTTTTATTATAATTTTTTTGATAAATGTTAAGGTGAGTATTAATACTAATTGTATAAATTAATACCTAAAGTTAAGTAACAAAATGCTAAGGATTTTGAGTATTCTCAGGTTGCAAAAGCTTTGAGAAAACTTTGCTCTTTTTCATCACTGAATTCCCTAGACATTTTTTATTATGCACTATGAAACAGGGTAATTTTTGCCACAGTAATTTTTAATCAGAGTATTGATAATACTGATAAATAAAATGTCAATGACTGTTTTTGATCAGTTTTTACTGCATTCATCCAAGTACTTTAAATGTTCTTGGTTAAGGATGTACAAGGTGATCCAACAAAAACGTAACGGAGTCCGTAACTGCTCTAAGGTGTTTTTTTTTAAACCCGTCGATTTTCATTGAAAGGGGGGATATCTTTAGGTGTGCATTAATTAGTTCTAGCTGAAACCCTCCACGCAGGAAATGCATTTTTACTATACAACAGTGGGTCATTCTGAGGTTCAATCCATTATTTACAAATTTACAGGGGACAATACTTGAAATATGCAAATTTTAGTCTCGAAATTATCTAATTAAAAATATTTATGATTTTAATAATTAAGCCAAAGAGGTTTCCTTAAATTTAAGGCAATAGTGAACAATAATTTCCATATAATAACTTTTTCGAACAACGTGTGACGATCTTTATAGCAAAAATTAACAGACAGTAGGGTTGCGATGATGGTAATGAAGTTTAGTGGCATAACTTCTCGACTGATGTCAGAATGTAATGATGTATTGAACACTCTGACAAGGAACGGCTGCACAATTAGACTCGTGTGGGTCCCGAGTCACCCGGGTATGCATGGGAATGAGGAAGCAGATTGTCCGGCAAAGATAGGGTCCGCGAATGAACTGTATGGATCCCAATCAATTCTAACTTCGCCAATTGCCGTTGGTAAAGGGGAACTAACGTTGTTGCTGGAAAGTAAATTTATTTAACCGAAGAGCAGCGCTCCTGGAAAGAGGTGTGCCAAGGAACACGTAACTGGACCTAGCGCGCGGCTTACTGGAGAGCTTCTCTCCTTAGAAAGAGAAGAGCTATGAATTCTGGTGAGACTGTTGGCAGGACATTGTCACCTGAGGGATAATTTTCACATGATTGGTGCCATAGAGGACCCGATGTGCAGATGGTGTCTGGAGAAGTATGAAACTGTTAACTATATCCTCAGAGAGTGCTAATCACTCAACAGGCTGAGGCAAAGATATTTCGGAGATACAACTTTGTTACTGGAAGCAGTTAAGCAAGTTCAATTAACTAAGCTGCTTGGATTCGCATGGCCTACTGTTAGAAATAAAGTATTTTATTGTATGTTTTTGAAAAGTCTAAATTATACTTTATCAAAATCTAAAATAATATACAGGGTGTCATATTTAAAAAATTACAAGTTTGGTTAATACCTCAAAAACTAAACTTTACAGAAAAAAGCTGACTGAACTCTACGTAAAAAACTCAATAAAAATCAGTTTTTATCTTTCTGATAAATTAACGCTTAACGAAGTTACGATATGCGCCAAAAATAAAGATTTTCAAAATTACCTTGTGGATTAAAAACTTAGAGAGCCACGACGCATTTGACACCGTAATCGTTCGTTTTGTTAAAAAGTAGGACACTAACGTAAAAACTGCAACATTATCTTTGATAATAACTCCAATACTCCCTAAAGGTATCGACAATGGGACACCCTGTACTCAAACGTGGAGTTTTTGTCTTGTTTTTTTTTTAAACATCCTGGTAAAAACATTTATTATTTACTAGTTGACGAGTTTGCTGACAAATTTATACGTGCTTAATCTTTCAATAAAAAATATTTAAAAATGGTGTACTTTTAAGTAAGTAAGTTAAGAAAGAGTGGAAATGATTCTATTGTTTTATAAAAATAATAAACGACATCCCGATAAGCACGTCCTCTGAAAAGATCTGTGGTCAATCAAAAACGGAACAATGAACACTCTGTGTGAAACTAAGCTGTAGAGGTAGCGATTCTAGGAAATATTGCTGTAGATCCTACGTTAAGTACCTGACAGTTGGTTTCTGTAAGTGGTGTGAAACGCAGTATTCCATAATGAATTTTAAAACATTATAAGTTCCATCTATACAAGATTCAACTTGTCCAAGAACTACACGAAGATGACTTTGATCGCCGGCTCGAATTCTGTGATTTCATCAGTGAACGAGTGAGAAACAATCTATATTTGTTTTTCCGATGAGTGCTCTTTTTTTCTAAGTGGTTTGATTAATCGCCATAATTGTCGCTACTATTCATGATGACTCCGTAGTTGGTCCCTTTTTTATTCCTGATCTTAACTGGTGGCTGCAGAACGCTACTAATATAGCTATAACTTTTATTATCGAAAAAGAACGATTATTATCTGGAAGATGAAGTAACGTTTCAGCAATATGGAACTCTTTCTCATTATGCCCGGTATGGACATGAATTTTTGGACCACACATATAGAAGTAGTAGAAGAGGACCAATAAAATGGCCTCCTTAATCCCTAGATCTGAGTCTCTTGGATTTCTTTTCGTAGGGACACTTGAAAAGCAATATGTATATCACCCATCGGGACTTTCGGGAAGATTTACGTCAGCGATTATCAATATTAATTAATAGTTAATAAAATTTGTGTATAGCGTCTTGTTTTTTGTAAAGAATTGATTGTACTTCAAAAAAGACCACGGTTGTATGGAGAATTAAAAGATGTGCAATTTGAATACTAATTCCATTAAAAATTTTGGTGGGCATGCATTCCCTACGTAGGATGCTGCAGCTATAACTTATTATTACATGCCGAAACATATCTTTTTTTCAAAGAAAATAGACGGATTATTGAGTTAAAAAAATACCTTCCAGCAATTTCGGGCTCCATTGCATTTTCTTCGGACTTCTTTGTATTTGAATATGAGATTAGTCAAAAATGATAATTGAAACAAAAATTTATGAATTTATTCATGGTCGCTAGGTATTTTCTGGAAAAACTATTTCAACAACAGGATTTCTTAGTGCACTTCTGCTTAAGTCAGTTAAAAGATTAATATTATCTTCTACAATAAGTTCTTTATCGCATATCAATGAATTACCGGAATAGTTGAATTTTAGTTTATTTAAAGCAATATGGCTTCAATATCCTCCCAAATTAGTGAACACGGTCATTTATAGTTTTAAGTTATCCATATTTTGTTCTTTAAAACCAGTTTTTCGAGTATTTTATCAATTTTTAGAACAATCTTCACTACTGTCCTATTTGCCACATTCGGGAGATAAGGGAAATCTTTGTCAACATTTTGAAGTCCCCTAAGCTATATGGCTAAACTGATAAAAGAAATGCTTAGCTCAACAGTTTTCAAATTGTTGGTTTTTAATTGTTTAAGTGAAAAAAAAAGTTTTTGTACATTTGTTTTAAAACTTATATTTATTTCAGACAACAAATAAAACTTTTTTACTTTACATGAAATGATCTTTATGGTTAAAAAATTTCATACATTTCATTCATGTACTATAATTTAATATTTTTTGTTTTTCTATTGAAAGCCTAAAACTATTGCTTGTATTTAACAGAACATAACTATTGAAATTAAAATGAAATGTTTATTGAACCATTTCCTTTTTTCAGAGCTCAAAGCTTTTAAATTTAAGGATAAATCAAATTTTAGTAACATATGTTTCTAAGTCATGCATTTTATGAAGAACCGAAAAAGATGCAAACTTTTCTTTGTTAGAAAAAAATGGATATATAAATGTTTGGTCAGTTTTTGAGTTTAGCTAATAATTGAGCTCTCATTAAACCACTTGTAAGATAATTAAAAAACCTAAAAAATTGTTTCTGTAGATCCCTCTCGGATCATTTTTCACCGAGAAAAGTGGGAAAAACGTTCAAAAATTACTTTCTTTTAAATTCATATCTTTGGTAATTTACAATATTAACCGAAGATTTTTCGGAAAATTAAAGTTTATTATGTGTACTTTAAATTGGCGAGAGATAAAATTTGTAGCACTAGTTATTTTTGTCTAATTGCAATATAAACAATTTAGAGCATTTTTTTTTGTTGGTGCCACCGTATTAACCTGATAGGTCCGATTTGAATTTACCAAACAAACTCTGAAGATAGAGCTCATAAATTGCAATTTGTCTATCTCAGATTTTCCTACAATTTTATTCCCAAATTTCTTGAAAACGTGGTAACTGAATCTAATGATTTCTGGTGTGTGGTCTAACACTATAATATGACATTTTCTAATGGTATAGCGACCGGCTAAAAAGTAGTGTAAGGGTTATAAAAGTGACGTCACTTGTAAACATCGCTTCTGATCTTTTATGTCATCAACGTTAGGGCCAAATAGATATTTCTATCACATAATCACATGTATTTGGAAGCCTTTTTACATCTTTTAATTTTTAATTGTGTAAGTGTTATGAAAGTGACGCCATTTGTAAACATCGCTTCTGATCTTTTATGTCATCAACGTTAGGGCCAAATAGATATTTCTATCACATAATTACATGTATTTAGAAGCTTTTTAACATCTTTTAATTTCTAATTGTGTAAGTGTTATGAAAGTGACGTCATTTGTAAACATTGCTTCTGATCTTTTATGTTATAAACGTTAGGGCAAAATATATATTTCTAACACATATCACATGTATTTGGAAGCATTTTTAACATATTTTAAGTTTTAATTGTGTAAGTGTTATGAAAGTGACGCCATATGTAAAATTCGCTTCTGATCTTTTATGTCATCAACGTTAGGCAAAATAAATATTTCTATCACATAATCACATGTATTTGGAAGCTTTTTACATCTTTTAATTGTGTAAGTGTTATGAAAGTGACGCCATTTGTAAACATCGCTTCTGATCTTTTATGCCATCAACCTTAGGCAAAATAGAGATTTCTATCACATAATCGCATGCATTCGGAAGTTTTTTTACATATTTTAATTGTTAATTGTAAAATAAGATTTTTAAAAAAAATTTTAAATTGTTTTTTAACTCTGTGTGTCAAAACACATAATTTCTTTAACATTACAAATTACCCTAACCCTAAGAATTCAAAAAAAAAAAGAAATATTGAGACATATACATCTATATCTTCTTCATCTTTATATATATATATATATATATATATATATATATATATATATATATATATATATATATATATATGAAGTAAAATGCGAACAGTAAATGCAAACTTTTCTCCATCATATCCTTTCTGTGTTAGAGGTTGCACAGTTAGAACAAATTGCTAAGGAACACAATTTATCCTATTCCACCACCATCGAGATGATGGCCTACCTGTACCACCATACCGAGAAGAAAGTCAAAACTTACCCTCCCCGCCACAGTGATACGGCAGAGGTACATGTTTCGTCTCTACTAGACTCATCAGGGTACCGACATGCACCTGGCTGTGCAAAGGACAGATCGGAAGAAAGCATGCAAATACTGAACGCGGCTTCTCCGACCTCCCGCCGGATGGCGTATATATGTTTAAGCGGATTTCACGGATTCCTCCGTGTGAGATGCAATAGCAGTGGATATATCCACATTATGCCGTTGTAGTGCTGAAATCACATTCAGCAAGCATACAACTATATGCAGCTCCGCGTATGAATGAAGTAAAATGCGAACAGTAAATGCAAACTTCTCTCCATCATATCCTTTCTGTGTTAGAGGTTGCACAGTTAGAACAAATTGCTAAGGAACACAATTTATCCTATTCCACCACCATCGAGATGATGGCCTATCTGTACCACCATACCGAGAAGAAAGTCAAAACTTACCCTCCCCGCCACAGAGATACGGCAGAGGTACATGTTTCGTCTCTACTAGACTCATCAGGGTACCGACATGCACCTGGCTGTGCAAAGGACAGATCGGAAGAAAGCATGCAAATACTGAACGCGGCTTCTCCGACCTCCCGCCGGATGGCGTATATATGTTTAAGCGGATATATATATATATATATATATATATATATATATATATATATATATATATATATATATATATATATGTTTGTTTAAAGTAGACTAATCAATTTTAAATTTAAATTTCGACCCAGTTTAATTTGGGAACAAAGCCTATCAACTGATAAGTATATAAAATTAGAAAATTATCTTAAATTTTAATTTACGAACTTGATTCGTGCAATCTTTCTTAATTCAGAATTCTAGTTTTGAAAATTAGTCCAGTCATTCCAGATCAGCTTAATACTTTTTACTGGATTACAATCTAGAAATACATTTGAGTTTATTCCTCTTTATTGACTTTTCAGTGTCGCGTATGCGGCGCCTATGGAGACTCTATTTTATTGCACGTAAATGTTGTTTTATGGACTCTCGGATGCCCGTGTACTTACCCGTCAATTTCTGATGGCTTGAAGTCGCCTTTTCCTGAAAATAAAAATATTGTTACAGTTTGTTTCCAATTCCCTATTTGTTTCGAAAAATACTGTATAGCTTCAATGTAGCTACATAATCTCTATTTATAGGTCTGTGTGTTAGTGTATATCGAGTGGTGTATTACAAAAGCTTATTTTGAAATCTCGTTATTGGAATTTTGTTCATTCTACAGAAGGTAAAGGTAGATAAATAGGAATAATTTTAAATAATTTAATTCCAATATTGAATTAGGTTATTAAATTACTTTCTATTCAGAGTGACTGAGATCTAATTGTACATAGCCTAGTGGTGTGTTTTACTTAACCACATTAATATTTATCTGCTATGGGAAAGTTCTGCTACCCATCCGTAATGAAGATACAGTGTGTTGAATTTTGACACTCTCAGTGCAGATTTAAGCGTATACAAAAGATATTACAGTCTGAATATACCAAAAGTTTTATCTCAAAGGATTTTGAACGTATTTCATCGAAAAATTTTAATTTGTTCATGCTTTACCAGCCATATTGATTGTATCGTGTTTAGTTTAGAGTCGCCCATATTTACGCGTTACTTTGGGTCCACTATTTGGTTTGTCTTTATAAAGGCCGCTCTTCAAAAAAGTAAAGATCATAAGTATATATATATATATATATATATATATATATATATTGTGACGCGCACCCCTCACAAAGTATTTGCCCGACAATAAAATTTAGAAAAGTGTGTTATTATTTATTTATGAATTTATTTTTTAAAATTTTCAAAATATTGCCAAAATTTAATTAAAAATTAATATTTATTTATTGAGCTCCAGGTAAAAAATAGTTATAATAAATTATAACTATTCTTTACCCATTTTTAAATATTTTCAATTTTCAAATTATCTGTATAAATACAGATGTGTTCCTACATGTTAATTGACTCCTTCTCAGGTGAGTTCAGTTGTTTATCAGATATCAATCCGACAATCAATACACAGAATGATTAAAATACAAAAATATAAATTTTATTTAATAATATAAACAAAAGGCACAATATTATTAATAAATATTAGATTAAATTAAATGGTCAATACTTTTATCTTTCATTCAATACTATTTCTAATCAATATTACTTATTATTTACTTTTGCATTGTTTTTTAACAACCTGTATCACAAATTTGGCAACGTTTTAGTTTTGCAATCGCCTAATAGGTGGCTATATTGCAGTTTTAGATGGAAAGTGTCTTTATTTCTTAAAAATGATGTTATTTTAAACAAGTTATCGTATGCTGTGTTGTGATTCAAGTAGTTAATATAGTTTCACACCTAATATTGACGATAATAAATATTATTATTGTTCTATCAGGTTAGTATAGCAAACTATTATTTACTAATTTAATTATTTTAATTTTTAGAAAACTTGGGTTATTATAGGATGCTAGTTTTCAATGTATACGAAAAATTTAAAGGCTTTCTACTACTTTATCAAATATAAATACCTTGTTACGTTTTCTTTTACTTTGTCCCAGAGTTGAACAATTACATAATTAAATTATGAAATTCTTTTTTAATTGACAACAACAATACATATAACTTCTCTTAAAAAAACAAAATATTTTACTTTTGTTTTCTGGTGTTGTAGGAAAATTTCCGTTTCCTTTTTTATTTTAATGAATTGAAAATTTAAAGTTATGTAAATTTTCGGGAGCTTGAGAAACGCAGTGCTTACAGCAAACTGATAAATTCAACTCTCAGACAACAACAAATACGATATATTGTGATAAGAAGAATATAAGAAAAATTAATTGGAATTGAACTAAGAAGAAATGGTGGAACGAGACTTTGGATAATATTTTGTCAATTCCTTACTTTATAGGAAATGACAACAACAAAAAAATATTTTTGGAGATTTGGAAGTTTTTCAAAGAAGAAAATAAATAAAAAACTGGAATTGTGTTTTATAATATATTGGGACCAAGTAAAATAAAATATAACAAGGTATTTATATTTCATAAGGCAGTAGAAAGCTTTTAAATTTTTCGTAGACATTGAATACTAGCATCCCATAATAATCTAACTTTTCTTAAAATAAAAATAATTAAATTAATAAATAATAGTTTGCAATACTAACCTGTTAGAATAATAATAATATTTATCATCATCAACATTAGGCGTAAAACTATATTAACTACTTGAATTACAACACACAAAATAATATCATATTTAAGAAATAAAGACGCTTTCCTTTAAAACTACAATATAGCCATCTATTAGACGACTGCGAAACTCTCATATTTATTAATAATATTGTGCCTTTTGTTTATACTGTTAAATAAAATTAATATTTTTGTGTTTTAATCATTCTCTGTATTGATTATCTGATTGATATGTGATAAACAACTGAACTCACCTGAGACGGAGTCAATTAACAGGTAGGAACACATCTATATTTATATAGATATATAACTTGAAAATTGAAAATATTTAAAAATTGGTAAAAAATAGTTGTAATTTATTATAATTATTTTTTACCTGGCGCTCAAAAAATAAATATAAATTTTTAAATAAATTTTGACAATATTTTGAAAATTAAAAAAAAATAAATTCATAAATAATAACAAACTTTTCTAAATTTTATAGTCGGGTAAATATTTTGTGCGGAGTGCGCGATAACACCAATATACGTCACAATTGGCGCCCAACATGGGGCACAAATTTGTTACAAAGGTCATTAACGTGAAGCGGAAATATATATATATATATATATATATATATATATATATATATATAATTGTATATATATATATATATATAATTGTATATATATATATATATATATATATATATATATATATATATATATATATATATATATATATATATATACAGGGTGATTCAAAAATCGATCACGAAACTTAAGGGGGTGATTCTACTTGACAAAATAAGGGTAGAGCTTCATATAATTTTTTTTCAAAATGTCATTCGTTTTCGAGTTACAAACCGTCCAAGTTCAAGTTTTTATTTTTTGTTTTTTGAATTACTCGCTTACAGGAAAACCGATTTGACTAATATTTGAAAGATAGGCTAAGTCTTCTGCGCTTCATCATTTTAGTAACAATTCACATTGATTGTTTGCCGCTAGAGGGCACTTTACCTACATTAAAATTGTTTTTTTGTCATAATTTTTTAGTGTTGACAGCTACAGTAGTTTTTGGCATAATTTCTGAAAGACTGATGCCAGGCCTTTAAAAAAGGTGCTCTTTATTTACATCGCTAAACCCAACGGTTTAGACGTAAATCACCCTTAAAAATTAAGTGGTAAATTTACTTTTCTCATTTCATTACCACCAGCTACCAGGTAAATAGCTATCAAAGTATGCTAGAGCTGTCAGTTTAACATCATATAAATTCGCTTTTTAAACTATTTAATTTATAATCTTAAAATAACTAATAATGGCTAATCACCAATATTCAAATATCGAATATTGTGATATCCATTTTTGTTATGGAAAAGCAAATGGTAATGCAGAGTTGGCAAGAAGATATTATATGGAGAGTTATCCGGAAAGAAATATCCCTCATGCTCAAACATTTTCCAGTGTGCACAGGAGGCTTGCGGAATGTGGTTCCTTTAAAAGTTATAATGGAAATAGGGGAAGACCTAGAACTGCTAGAAACGTGCAACAAGAAGAAAGAGTGCTTGAAATTATTGAAGATAATCCAGGTATTAGTACTAGAAAAATTGGGAATGAAGTGCGGCTCTATCAGGCTAGTTCATGGAGGATACTAAGAGAAGAACAACTCTACCCGTTTCATTCAAAAAAGGTGCAGGCTCTTTATGACGATGATCGGCCGAGACGGTTGGAAATGTGCAATCAGATCCTAGCTAAGTATGAACACGATAATCGATTAATTGGCGTCATATTATTCACTGACGAAGCTGGTTTCACTCGTGATGGCATAACAAATCTACACAACATCCACACATATGCTTACGAGAACCCAAACAATGTGGTAGAAACGAAACATCAGCGTAGATTTTCACTAAATGTGTGGGCAGGGATAATAGGAGATTACCTTATTGGTCCTCATTTCTTTGATGGCCCATTAACTGGTGACGTATACTTAGATTTTATCCAAAATCGTCTCCCATTGTATCTGGAAGATGTGCCATTGGAAGTAAGGGCCAACATGTGGATCCTCCAAGACGGAGCTCCGCCCCACTTTAGTATACGTGTCCGACAGTATTTGAATGCAACGTATCCTGAGCGATGGATAGGACGAAGTGGACCATTGGCATGGGCAGCGAGGTCACCAGACCTTAATCCTATGGATTTTTTCTTTTGGGGTCATTTGAAACAATTGGTGTACGATATTCCAGTAATCAACGTCGAGGATCTTCGCTTCAGAATAATCGAAAAGTGCCAAATTATTAAAGAAACACCAGGAATTTTTCATCGAGTTAGGCGACATTTTTTGAAGAGTGTTAGGAAATGTATGGAAGAAAATGGGGGACATTTTGAGAATCTTTTTTAGTTTGTTTAGTACTGTTTCATTAATTTTTATCAATTAAATGTATATCGCAAGAATCCATAATATGAATATTTATTGATTAACCATTATTAGTTATTTTAAGATTATAAATTAAATAGTTTAAAAAGCGAATTTATTTGATGTTAAACTGACAGCTCTAGCATACTTTGATAGCTATTTACCTGGTAGCTGGTGGTAATGAAATGAGAAAAGTAAATTTACCACTTAATTTTTAAGGGTGATTTACGTCTAAACCGTTGGGTTTAGCGATGTAAATAAAGAGCACCTTTTTTAAAGGCCTGGCATCAGTCTTTCAGAAATTATGCCAAAAACTACTGTAGCTGTCAACACTAAAAAATTATGACAAAAAAAAAATTTTTCAATGTAGGTAAAGTGCCCTCTAGCGGCAAACAATCAATGTGAATTGTTACTAAAATGATGAAGCGCAGAAGACTTAGCCTATCTTTCAAATATTAGTCAAATCGGTTTTCCTGTAAGCGAGTAATTCAAAAAACAAAAAATAAAAACTTGAACTTGGACGGCTTGTAACTCGAAAACGAATGACATTTTGAAAAAAAATTATATGAAGCTCTACCCTTATTTTGTCAAGTAGAATCACCCCCTTAAGTTTCGTGATCGATTTTTGAATCACCCTGTATATATATATATATATATATATATATATATATATATATATATATATATATATATATATATATATGTATATATATATATATATATATATATATATATATATATATATATATATATATATATATATATATATATATATATATAAATACTAGAACAATTAAAAATGTTATAGTGACATTTATACTCTTTCATTGGGATGGAATCATCACATATACATATTTTTCTAAATTTAGCATATATATTTGTAACTATATGGAAGCATGCAATTTGACTTATCGACTAACCGTTGGCCCCAGAGAATCGTATGAAAACTGCTGTCTAAACAGAAAACCAGAAATTTTTATACATAGATGAAGCAGATATCTGGAAACCAAGTATTCGCAATATAAGTTTCATGTTTATTCTGCAGGCTTTATCAAACCATGTACAGAGATACTCGTGTGGATTTCAAACAAAGAGATGGATAAAACGAAGTTTGGACAAATAAGTTATTTTTTTTTGAAAAACTACAACTATTTTTAAAGCTAAACAGCAGAATGTAGTTTTTACTGATATATTGAAAAAGGTTACATTCCATATGTTCACTTGTTTTTGAAATAGTAATTTAATTTTAGGGTAAATAACATTTTTATTAAAAAATGTAACCGACTTTTAAAAAAAACCAAATATAGCAAACCTATTCACCTAGATCACATACTACGTTACAGAAAGCCACCCATTCAAGCCGCTGAACTTCTCATTAACAACAATTCCAACCTGGAAGAAGAGTGGTGAGCTAATATACTTCGAACATTCATGGAATTCTCTTTACTAAACAAACACTACAACAGTGGAGTATGCGTCGATACCCTATTCAGGACTGTAGAATTTAATCTACAAGAACCTAAAAAATCATAAAAATAAAATAAACGAATAAAGACCGTTGAAATTCTAAAAGAAATAAACTTCAGGGTGTTGGCGGCAACGGCGCATAGACACTGACACGGACGGCGGCGCAAACACAAAGCTTTGGCGGACCGCGCTACAGGCTGATTGGTTCTATTTTAAAAGACCCGACGGAGTGCCGAGAAAGTATAAATAGTACCTGATGTCACGATTCGTTAGCAGAATCAGTTTGTTTATTAAAGAGCACAGATCTCTCAAATTTCTTACACACGTGCACACGAGTATCTAAGTCTTTTAAAGCATTTAGCGAAACGTGAGATTCTATGCCGTTGCTTAGTAGTCTGGCACTTACACCACGTCAGAGAAAAGCTCGGGGAATCTTCAATAGGTGGGCCACTAGTCGGTAATCTCGCAAGAGATTATTGTCAGTTTCCTTCTAGAAGAAAAAATTCAACAGATCAACACGTGAATAGGGAGTTTTAAATTTCCTAGATATTATCCTGGAGAGCCACTTTCGGCATCAAGAGGATCACTAAGCTGTTTACGCTAGTGCAACGAAGAAGGAGCTCTGCTTATGACGGCTTAAGAAGAACTAGAGGTTCTTGGTTGTCCTGATAAGGCAATCAAGAATTCGATTTAAGAAAGAAGATTGCGGTACTAGATAGGCTAGGAAACCTCGTCTGTTAGACGAAAATTCGTTAGAGGCGAACTCTAGTAGCTGATAACAGTTCAATGCTAGGGGAGGAACCTCAAAGTAAAGTCTTCAGTTTAATAAAAGCCGTGAAATGCAAATTTTAGTAAAATTCCAGCGCCGTCGGAAAACATAAGCTTCACTAAAAACCTTTCCACGCCGATTTTTTTTTCAAAATTCTTGCGGAAACTGTTTAAAATAAATAATATACGGAATATTCACACGCCTACTTCTACGAAAAAAATAACTTGCGGAAATTCAATTGCGTAAAGGAAAGCTGATAGCGACATATCCGATTTAGACATTCCCGATTGCGACAAATAATTTTCTGTCTAGAGAAAATTAGTGACAACCTGACAGTGACATTGTTAACGAATCTAAGAACATTAAACGTGCTTTAGCTTGCGCTTAACACAAAAAAAAGATTATCGGAATAATTGCATTCTGGAACTTCTACTGGTCCCAACATTACATTTTAATTTCGATACAAAATTTAAGAGTCCTAGTCTAAAACACTTTTGCTGCAAAAATTCTATAAGAGCTCACGTCTAATAAAAAACAAATTAAAGTAAATATTGTCCAAGTTCTTATCTAACCCAAATTACATATACTTATTTTTTTTTTTATATATTAAGTATATTAAAGCCCAGCTCTCCATGATTTTTTGTATTTTTATACAAAAGTATTCCAATTTAAGAGGAAAAATAATTTATTTAAACATGTCCAATCCCTTTTCTCACAATTCGTTCCGGTCTGATGAGGCGGGTGGCATTTCAGGCTGTCCAGGTGGTTTTGGTGGGACCTCCGCAGCCCCTCGTGATTTCGCGCCAGACCTAACAGGATTCTACACTCGTAATGAATATGAAATGAATCAAAATACTCAGTTAAATCCCAACACTCTAATTTCTCCAATGGAACGATTTTTAAATGACATCCAAGCTTCACTTCAAGGTGAGGACCACGTAATGCAGGGACAAACGCATACCATAAATGACGAAATTCCTGATACTCAAGTCATTTATAGTTCGTATATGTCGTTCGCGTTCGATCGAAACATACCTCGTGGCGTTCTTGCGGAAAATCCGATCTCCATGAATAATTTTCCTGAAACTACGGACTTGAATATACGACATCAGATAGGGCAAATCCGAAACTAGCGCATGTGGTTATGGTAAAAAAGGCAGATAATCCATCACCTTGTCTACGATTGCGGCAATCGGCCTAGTTTTTGTACAAATGAGACCTTCTTGAGCGCTGATAAATAAATAAATACAGTAATAAAATTACGCGACCTTCAAAGAGGACGGAATTTTCCCTTGATCGAAGAAATTGCCATCCATAAAAATAATAACTCCCTTTTCCATTTCGCAATATCGAAGTAGAAAATCGCTTACACCTACCACCAAAATGACATTTACTTACTTTATCTTATCTGAGCAATCATCAACCAATAATGTCTCCTAAATAAAATTAGGGCCAGCCTATCCCAACACAAGTCTTAATAAAAACGCGTAACACGCACTTTTTCAGGTTTATCAACCCATAAAGATAAAGGGAAACGATTGTAATAATTAGCTTTTAAGATACGGGAAAATGGGGAGATGGGGATAGGATTAAGGCCGTTTCGGATGTGCCTTCATGAAACTGGTAATAACGCCGTTTTGGGGTGAGATTAATTTTTAATACCCTTAAAATAATTAAAGTGTGTATAGAGTGAAACTCTCAGGACATTTTTTAAAAAAGGAATAACGACATCGATCTAGTTTCGTGGGCAATGACGTATGATGATTTTACATAGCTGCATTTCTACCAAAAAGGTGTAATTCTAGGTGAAAACCTGACAAGATTGACGTTTTGGATAAACAAACACAGGTTAGAAATGATTATTTGAATATCAAATCGTAAAAAAGATCTAAAACCTTTATAAAGTGTTCTCACCCTGTACTTTGAATAAAAGTGAATTCATGGATGTTGAAGATGCAAAAGCCATTGTAAAACTTCATGAGAACTCCGATGACTTTAAAACTGAAAGGCCTACAAGAGGGATATGTTACCTCATGGTCTGCGCTCTATTAGATTATATGTTTAAACAAAATTGAGGTTGGCGCTTAAGAAAGAAACATAGATGGCGACAAGTTTCAGCACCGTAAGGTCAAAGATATTTTACAGGGACTAAATGCAGCATCAAGTGAAGTGAGATTAAAGGTTGATTTCACGAATTTGTAACCAATTTGTAACCAATCTGGTGATAAGGGAATGGATGTGGAAGGCAAGCTTGTTAACCAGGTTAATTGCTACAAGTATATGCGATATAATCAAAACTGTCCAATCAATAGCCAGATTGTATCATTTGATCTGGAATATTAGTGTATCCCTAAAGAAGACTGTATACCCATTGTGTCCTGCCTGTGTCGATGTGCGGTGATGAACTCTAATGAAGCAATCAATGAATAAAGTCCAACCTGAACTAACCTGAACTAACCTGACCTAGAGGAGCATGGAAAGGGTAATAGGCAATATAACTTGGATACAAGATGCCATGGAAAGAATGCTATGTAGCGAGACAGATTGATGACAGATGGTTAAAACGAATACTCGAATGAGAACCAGACAAGCATGCACTTCGAAGCAAAGGTCGTCTACCAAGGCGTTGATCTAATGATATTAAGAGAGGGGGAACGAACTGGATGAACGCTGAGAGAGACCAAAAGTTTAAGAGAGGCTTCATTTCAGCAGTGAGAGCGAACAGCTATATGATGATAATGATTGATGTAGACTATTGTATATGTTTCTAAGATAGCTCAAATTTTAATTCATTTTACTGGAGGGAGATTTGTATAGTAAGAGTCTGCTTCAAATCTCGTCCAATATGAATTTATTAAATATTTTTTTTACCCTGAACGCCACAGTAGTCTTGGGTTTGGATGAAACAAGAAGTGAGTAAAGACTAGAATTGGACATTTTAAGAAATTATTATATTTTGCATATATTACAAAAGGAAGAGAAAAAATATTATACTTTCCAGGTTTTCATTTTATTATTGTTTCATTTGTACATGACATTTATTTCAATAACAGATTTCTTATCTTTTTAAAATTCTACAAGCTCTGAATTTAATAAAGCAACTATCCGAGGATCTGGACTAACACTTGCATTGTCCAGGTTATTTCAGAATTTAGTATACTGGTGATTTGAAAAGTTTATAGATTGTCACATAGATGGTGTTGATGTCAGAAAAAATATGCTTTTGCTGAAATTTCCATCCCTGTTATGAACACATGGGAAATTTCAAAACGATCTAAAATATAGTTTTTTTTTCTATAATTGTTGAAATAGACTCGTTTTGATTTTTTCTCGAAATTAGAAAAATTGATTATTTGTGCAGTGATAAAATATTTATATAAAAAAGGTTCTCAGGGAGATGAAATTCATACCGATATGGTAACGATGCTTCTTCACGAACAACAGTATTTAATTAGCTTGCTGAATTTAAAAACAAATGTACCGACATTAGTGATGAGGCATGAAGTAGACGTCCAAAAACTGCTACCTATGAAGAAATTATCGATTCTATATAAGACATTGTTTGGAACAATAAATGAATGACAACATATAAAATTCCTGAAACTGTGGGCATCTCAAACAATAGAGTGTTCCATATTTCGAAAAACGAATGAGTTCAGAAAGCTATTGACAAGTTGGGTGAAGCATTCTTTAATTTTAGATCAAAAATGCATTCGAGCAAAAGTTTCACAACAACATTTGGGATGATTTACAAAGAACACAGCTAATATTGTGTTTTAATTTGTAATTATAGATGAGATTTGGGTTCAGCATTAAGTTCTTGAACTGCGACAACAAACTACAGAGTGGATTGATCCTGATTGTCCTGCTCCGAAGCAGGCAAAGTGGGCAAAATCCTCTAAAAGTGTTTTGGTATTATATACAGTGTGACCAGTAAAGTCAGCATCATATGGGATTTTTTTATTAATAGCTTTATTCGAAATTTGACTTTGGTAACAATTCCTGTTTCGATCAAGATGATAATTATCCAAAAAAATAGTAGTCACGTGATTAGCATTATCTGTCAAATTTTATTTTTTTTTATAAAAAATTTAAAAGTGTGGTTATATCTCAAAATATCGAAGAAACTTATAAGAAAAAGTTTTTCTAAATGCAATTTTTAATCGATGTGCAACATTTTAGCTGTATACGATAATTTAGATTTTTTGCCCATTTTTCGTAAATTGCACCAGTGTGGCAAAATAAGACTCAACGCAACCTACACAAAACTTCTTAGTTTTGACAATGCTTCATCCCAGACATATTTTGTTTAAAGTAGCGCCATATTAAATGTGTGTTTTCTATAAAACCCAATTAGGGCTATTAAAGTTTGGTCACATGCGATGCAAAGTTTATTTGTTTTTGACCCTGTATAAGGTAACTTCATAAAATAACTATTTTTTCAAACGCAGTTTGTGTCTAAAAGTAATACACATCATAATTAACTATTTAGTTTAAAAATAGATAACACTATTATTATCTGCAAAGCTGATTTTTTAACTTATTTGAAAATGCAACTGAAACTATATTTGAGCTGCTTATAAAACCAAGTTTTCAGTAAAATAAATATTTCAATTTAATTCCAAAAATTACCCTTGCAATTAAATCAATTTATCACATTAACGCATCAATACCATCAAATTAACGGCAATAAATTCAAAAATAATAGGATTTAGTTTTATTTTAATTGAAATTTAAATTTTCAATAGCAATTTAAAATAGTGCGTTCTGTAGTTATAGTTTAAAACTGATATTTATTTATTAAAATTATATATAAAATTTACTGTTAGTGAAAGTATTATTATTCAATTTAATATAACATGAATAAATCTTGGTTAATATTAATATTGACTTAAATCAGTATTTCACTCAATTTACACAATACGGTTTTTTCCCTTTTAGTAGAAATTGTGAAAATTCTTACCTGGAATGATCTTTTCTCATAAGAAAAAATTATTTTTCTTATACAGGGTATCCAGAATTGGTATTTAAATTTTGATATTTTCAATTTCGTTTTTAAATCAAAACGTATTTAGATGGGGACTTCTATTTTCGGGTCGTTGAACCCGAATATGTTTGTTTGAAGGTTGTAGACAATGTTGAAGATTGACTAAAATGTGGTTGTCGGACTTGCATTGTCTTTATTTTTATTTATTTTTACGACGTTTCGATTAGGTTTCACCTTTAATTATTATCAAGTATAAACTGAATGTTTTGTCTTAAGACTACCAGCTTATGTAGGGACTGTGTCCATTGAAGCGAAAAGTGATGCTACAACGAAGTGGTTGCCAAAGATTAGGTATCATAGAAAAAGAGGTAAATGATTAATTGTCCTTTCTAGATGTCATGATGAACCGTTCAAACCAAACTATTAAAACTTCAGTATACAGAAAGCCAACACATACTGGACAATATTTGATCATAATTCTAATCATTCTGTTGTAACAAGACGGGGAATTATACGCAACCTATATAATCGCACTATATCTGAATAGAATAGAATGCCGATTCATTGTAAAAAGAGGTAGTAAATATTAAATCCGATTTACAACAGAATGGTTATCCTTTAAAACTAATTGACGATGTTATAAATAACTTTAGAACAACGAACACTGGACAGCAAGAAACACATTCCTTCTTCACAATTCCGTACATTAAGGGAACTTCGGAGAAAATAAGATGAATTGCCAGTAGTGATAATATAAAAACAGCCTTTAAATCAGGAAATACACTTAGAGCTCATTTAACAAAAACGCAACCAAAAACTACCCATAAGAAAGAATGTATTTACAAAGTTCCATTTGAGTGTGGTGATATGTATATTGGAGAAACCAAACGACTAGAAGTTAGAATTAAGGAACATGAAAAGTGGAAAAGTCGAGATCAGGTATTGCACAATACGCCTGGGATAAACAACACCATATAAAATGGTCTGAGCCTGCGGCAATATATATGGAACCCAACATGAAAAAAAGAAAATTTATAGAAGCAGCATACATTAAAAACAATAATGGAATTTTCACTAAACCGAGTGTTGAGATACCTAATCTGGCAACCAATACTTTGTAGCATCAAATCATTGAGGTGTGTACAATGAAGTGAAAGTTTCCACGTCAATGGACACAGTCCCTATATAAGTTCGTAGTCTTAAGACAACCGAATTATACTTGATAACGATTAGAGATATAACCTAATCAAAACGTCATAAAAAATAAAAATAAAGACAATGCAAGTCCAACAATCATAAATATATTGTTATTTTTCGCCGATCTTGCGTGGTTTTTCCTAAAAAAAAATACATTTTCACTCATATAACTTGTTTCTCTCGATCACTACCTTTAAATTTTAGGCATTTCTTGTAAACTTCAAAAACACTATACAATATTTAATCATTTTTTTTAACAAAGTTTACATAAATAACCGGGGAAAAATGCGAATTTTCTATAAAACGTAAGAAAACCGTTGGCTTGTCGTTTCATATTGTTTCTGAATATGCAAGGTTGCATAGGATTTAGATCGAAACATGTGATGCGAGATTGCCACGTTGACGTGGATTTTAAATTTCATTAGGATGAAAAACTTGGAAATTTAAATGCAACTAATTGCGGTCATTCCAGTATTGCAGAATCGGAAAGCCAAGCGTGAACAGATCGTTCGGCAAGCTATGTCGATCTAAAAACGAGAGTTATAACTAAAATAATGTGAACTAACCTGAACTAAATTGAAGAATTTTCCGAATTTTTCGATGATTTTTCACAATCTCCTATTTTCGCAAAACACAAAAATGTTGTTTTTTTTCGCCGATCCTGCGTGGTTTTTCCATGGAAACTAGAGAACTTTAGTTCAGCTTAGTACAGGTCAGTTCAGGTTGTTTTAGATATGATTTTCGTTTTTAGGTCAATGTAGCCTACCGAAAAATCTGTATATGTTTGGTATTCCAATTCTTTACTTATATTTACACTACAATTGTTTTATTTGTAAAAAGTTTTTCATCCTAGTAAAATTTAAAATCCACGTCAACGTGGCAACATCGCATTACATTTTTCGATCTAAATCTATGCAGCCATGCATTTCCAGAAACAGTATGAAACGACATACCACACTTTTACCGATCAAATGAGAAAAATAGACAGTTGTTTACAAAATTGACAATAAAAAAACTTGATTACTAACTGTCAGTGGAAAGTCTGTCTCGTAATAGTTTGCGAACACACAGAAGAAAAAACCTCAGTGGGTTTTTAATGTTGTTTAACCCCTTATTATTTCAGCGAATTGTTTGGCAAACAAATACAATTGTTTTCTTAGCATCAACGAAGTGCTCCTTCGGAAGTATATTGATTTGTTAATAAACAACAGTGTATTATTTCTCTGAACTATCGAAGTAGATGTTGAGTCTCCTTAAACTTGGAAATTACAACAGAATATTTTCAAGTAATTCTGGAATAATTTCTTCAAGGATTTCTAGGTATCTATGTGTAGGCTATGCCTCGGCCGAAAATAAAACATGAGACACCAACCCCGAAGCGTCCTTGTTGAGCCCTTTTAAAAATTAACTCGTGATTTTCTGCAGATCAATGTCTTGTATTATGACGATTAAAAATTCCCGAGCTTGAAGACAAATCTGTCAAAAGGTTCGTTGGTGTTTATTTGTTTTAAATACTAAGTAAAATGATATTTTATAATAGTAAATCAAATAATTTGTTGTTAAGATATTGCTGCTTGTTATAGCAAGATGCTGATTGCTATAACTTTTTTTTGGGTGAACATTTTGACTTTCACAAAGGGTCAATCCCTTTGTGAAGGCCTAAGTTTTCATATCTTGTTAGGGAAAAATGAAAAAATTCATTTTCAACCCTTTATAGTAGAGGAGCCCAAGCGGGGATTTTGGGATTTATGCAAGCTTGGTAGAATACTATAAAGGAAGAAAGTTTGTACCCTGTTATGAATTATCAACCGGTTATGAACCTTAAATATAGGGGGGTGCGTCTAGGGCAGCCGATTAGATTAGTAAAGAAAAATCGATCCTTAAAGTAAATCGAGCTCGTCAGATTAAGACAAGGTAAGTTAATTACATGCGGAAAAGTGTATATTTCAATATTCTGACGGTTTTAGCGTGACATAAGAAAACGAGCGAGTGACAAAGTTGCAAAAAAAACGACACCTGGACATATTCGAGCGCGGTTGAATTTTTTTAAATTTTAATGGAAATCATGTAAGGATCACGGAAATAATATAATCTGAAGATTTTCGCAAGCCAAAAAAAGCTAATTTCATCAATCAAGTGTAGTATGTGCAGGTGCTGAGAATAATGTATTTCCCACTCCGCACCTCTCTCCCCCTCTGACTCTTTCTCTATTTCTCACTCTCTCGCACCGTCCCCACACTACTTTCTGCCGCCATGATGTTATTCCAGCTGATCACAACAACGCGTTTGTGCTCTTAGATGTATAATGTTTGTTTATTGTATTTTCAAAAAGTTTAGTGAATTAAATACAGTAAGTTTTGTATGTATTATTACAATGAGTGATAATAGTGATAAAAGAGTAAACTATGTATTTTGTGGTCAAGAAATATATGAAAAATTAATAAAATTTACACCAGAAACATTAAAAAAATTCATGGTGATTTTGAATATCGCCTAACCAAGCCGGTTTGAAGAAAATCACGCAGCACCTACACTGAAAGTGAAATTTCAGAGAAAACATCATTAAATGACGGCTATCACGCGCAGTGTTATTATGACGCTTGTAACTTGCCCCGATGCCAATCAGAGCTACGGCAACAATTATTACGAACGTAATACATCGCATGCTTATGAAGGAATGCCCACTTTCGAATCGTCACTGAGATGTCACCAACAGATTTCGGGTGGAAAAATGTGGATGGAAAGTTGGAGATGACTTGGTTCGTTGGAAATCAACTCCCAGAAGCATATGAAGATATTGTCATAACACTTGACATTTTAGGAAATTCTCCAGATTCGGGTATGTTTTCTTTTTAAAATACTAATAATATCATGAAATAAATTAAATATTGTTAAATATCATAACCATTTCTGATTACAGATACGCAAGATGTAGATGAAAATGACCAAAGTGATTCATTCGAACTCCCGATTCCACTGATGATGATGAAGTAATCTTCTTTTTGAAATTTTTTTTTCATTCAACATTCTTCTCATAAATACATAATAAAATTGTACATGTATATATTTTTCTATGACATTATATATTATTTGCTGTTAATTGAAATTATTCGGTTCATTAATAAAAAAAAATTAGACTGTCAGATTTAAAAAATTCCCCCACATAATCTGACAATTATAGTTCTAAACGATAAGGATATCATGCTGAACCGACTGTATACAAATCTGACGCGCTCGAGTATTTCAAGGTCTGTTTATTTTTACACTTTCAAAAATCGGCTATGAGTTTTAGTTGTGTCAAAATCGTCAGTCTTTCTAATATGACATCTTTAAGGGTTCACTTAACATTCTCCCTGAATATCTGACGCGCTCGAATAACTTTTTTTTTCTAATTTTTTCCACCCCTTCGTGTGGCTATCCCCATCTAGCAAGCCGTCAGATTAAGATTCCTCCGTTACCAGTAACAGGTTGCGCGTATATATTGTTATTGTCTGACGCGTTTGAGTATGTCTTTGTGACTGATTTTTTTTACATTTGAAAATTTATACTCGCTTCACCCACCAGTATTGGGGCATACATCATACAAACTTTTTTTCTATTTACCATCTAATCTTCACAATCCAATAGGTCCCGACAACGCTCGAGTAACTACTCATTTAGCCTCTTGGGCTCCCCTACTATTATATATTGCTCTAAAAAAGGGGATGTGCCATATTCACAATTTTTCGAGTTACCTCAGATTAAAAAAAAAACATCGAAATTGGTCCATTCGTTGCTGAAAGTTCAGTTTTCTCGCGCGCGCGAGAGTTTTATTTCTTTATAAAAAAAAACTTTTTTAAAGCGCTTTTAAGGGGTTGAAAATTAATTTTTTCATTTGCTTCTAACAAGATATGAAAGTTTAGACTTTCACAAAGAGATTAAACCTTTGTGGAGGATAAAATGTTCTCCCAAAAAAGTCTTGAGATAAACAATTAGCAATATCTCAACAAATTATCAGATTTACTATTATAAAATATTATTTTATTGAGAAAGACGAGGGCTTTCTTTTAAAGGCAAAGAAGTGTAAAAAAAGTAAATTTTGCAATAAATAATTAATTTGAAAAAAATGGTCGATTTTGAGGGTTTTTTGGCTCTTTTGCAATAACAAATTAACGAAAATGATCGCATGAAAGCTCAAATTGTAGGTTTTTAAAATCTCTACAACTTTTTTTTGATACTTTATTTCCAAAATGTGTTTCTAGGCTTGTAGATTCAGAAAACCTGTTTTAACCAACTTTCACCGCCCGCCTCTTGGCCTCATCCTATTTCTTACTGTTACATTTTATTTAGG
Organism: Diaprepes abbreviatus; assembly: GCA_034092305.1. Taxonomy (NCBI): domain Eukaryota; kingdom Metazoa; phylum Arthropoda; class Insecta; order Coleoptera; family Curculionidae; genus Diaprepes; species Diaprepes abbreviatus. Next base: position 7,784,531 of record JASJET010000009.1, read on the forward strand.
GTTTATTCTTACATTGCCCCCAACACCCCCCTGGGTAAGTCTCATTCATCTTGGAATTTATATCACTATTTTTACCTATGCTTTGGACTATAACTGATTTATTAATTTATAGGTGAAAATGGAGCGAGGTTCGAAATTTAAAACTTTGTCGAGTCTCCTTTTAGATACAGTTTTTAAAATTCGCAAGTAAAAATTGTATATCTTTTGTTTGAAAAAAGATATCAGTTGTAAAATATCTCATAATATTTATTTTGCATCCCCACATTTTATTTTATTCGTGAAAGAAAAATGGTAGACAAAATGACGAAAAAAAATCTCTTTATCTTAATTAGTCTACGAAATTTAATTTTTAATAATGAAATTCTTACAGGAAAATAACTTTTTTTATTACAAAATTTTAATAAACCACCAGGAAATTAAAATTTGAAGTTAAAAAACTCCCGCGAACGCTTTTTAATATTCTCACTCCTCAAAAACACTCAAAGGGAAAAATCATAACGTCTTATCGTCGCACAATGTGATCGTTAATATTTCTTTTTCCTTTTTTAGGGGGCAGTAAATGGACATACAAAAGACTTTTTGAAATATTGATGATAAGAAATTGCTTAAGGGAAAGAAAATACAGTCCCTTTGGGATAATTTAAATAGAGAGTAACAATTAGGCATAGATCAATCAGATGCAACATAAGGCATTCCTGAAAAAAACAAATTTTTTTATGCATTGCAGAAATATAGAGTTTTTCCGTCAGTTTTCGGCTGAACTTGGCTTAAGTCGTATTATTCGATTGAACTAGAGTTGGGTGAGATAGCGATTCCTTGATAACTATACCTAAAGTCCATAATTTTTATCTGGAGGAAAAAACCTGCATAGGCAAAAGTGAGAAACGTAGTGTCAGATTCTTACTGACTAAAACCCCGCCGGACTTAAGATCCTACCGATTTCCTTTGGTTTGCCGTTAATCGCGGATGCTGGTAATCCAAGGTTATTCACTACGTTTTCAAAAATAGTTATTTTATGAAGTTACCTTATACAAGGTCAAAAACAAATAAACTTTGTCGTACATGTGACCAAATTTTAATAGGCTATTTGGATTTTGTAGAAAAACACACTCTTAATACTCGTATGGCGCTACTTTAAACAAAATACATCTGGGATGAAGCATTGCCAAAACAAAGAAGTTTTATATAGGTTGCGTTAAGTCTTATTTTGCAACAGTGGTACAATTTAGAAAAAATGGGCAAAGGATCTAAATTATACAGCTAAAATTTTGCAAATGGGTGAAAAATTGCATTTAGAAACACCTTTTTTCAATATTTTGAGATATAACCCCACTTTTGAATTTTTTTTGTAAAAAAATTAAAATTTGAGATAATCACGTGACTACTATTTTTTGGTTAATTTTCATATCGATCGATGCGGACTTTACTGGTCACAAACACACACACACACACATATATATATATATATATATATATATATATATATATATATATATATATGTTACGTCGGATATTCTCACGGGTGTGATGCGTAATCGAAAGTTTTCGGGCAACTCGTGTATGTGCTGAGTCCCTTTCAGGACTGTAAGGCAGCTGACGTTTCGGTGAAATCTCACTCTCCATTTCAAAGCGCCATATAGTGAGCTTTTATATATATATATATATATATATATATATATATATATATATATATATTTATGCGGCTTTCACGGATTCCTCCGTGTGAGATGTAATAGCAGTGGATATATCCACATTATGCCGTTGTAGTGCTGACATCACATTCAGCAAACGTACAACTATATGTAGCTCCGTGTATGAATGAAGTAAAATGCGAACAGTAAAGGCAAACTGCGTTTCAACTATATCCTTTCCGTGTTAGAGGTTGCACAGTTTGAACAAATTGCTAAGGAACACAATTTTATCCTATTCCATCACCATCGAGATGATAGCCTACCTGTACCACCACACCGGGAAGAAAGTCAAAACTTACCCTCCCTGCCACAGTGATAGGGCAGAGGTACATGTTTCGTCTCTACTAGACTCATCAGGGTACCAACATGCACCTGGCTGTGCAATGGACAGATCGAAAGGAAGCATGCAAATACTGAACGCGGGTTCGCCGACCTCCCACCGGATGGCGTATACATGTTTATGCGCTTTCACGGATTCCTCCGTGTGAGATTGCATCTCACACGGAGGAATCCGTGAAAGCGAAAGTTTATATATTCTATCCTAATAATTGCAGCATGGCTGGCCATTTACTGCATATTAACCCTTAAATGCAGTTTCATCCTAACAAAACTTAATAATAATTGGATAAGGTTGGCAGCCCTACTGACAGCTGACAAATTTCCTAACCTCATAATTTCAAACTCATTTTACATTTACATGTGACTCGGGAAGAAACGAACAATATGGTTTCTCCTGTTTTTTATTTTATTTTAAATTTTAAAATCAGTTTTATGTAACAAGTTGTTGTAAATTGGACTGTGACCCTAGTTTTTTGGTCTCTTTCCCGAATGTACATTGTCATAAAACCATTTAACATCTTAGGGAACATCCTCAAATAGAGATGTAAGTTATTTAAAATTATTGGGGAAAATTTATCTCACTAATTTCCCTTTTTTGTAACTATTGTATTCTCCCTGAAGCTGAAAATGATAATAAAGATTTTCAAAAGCTTGGATTAACTTTAAAGGGTATTCTTTTACTTGCTGCACACCCCAATATTAACTAGTTTATCCTAACTAGTCAGCAAAGATTACCCTCTCTCTCTCTCTCTCTCTCTCTCTCTCTCTCTCTATATATATATATATATATATATATATATATATATATATATATATATATATATGTATATATATATATATATATATATATATATATATATATATATATATATATATATATATATATATATATATATATAAAGTTATTATGAATTATGTGTACTAGGCGAGCACCTATAAGTGGGCTTCCACTTCCCTTCAAACACGGCGGGGCGTATTTATACCGTTAAAAAGCAATAAAAACATAAGATTCTCGAACTGCGATTAATTCCAGCCTGTTGTTCTTGACTTCAACTAACAATTGCTGGGCGCAAAATTTGAAAATTTTATTTAATCAAAAGCAACAAAAAGTGCCATTTTTCAGTTTTTAAAACAAAAACTATGCGTCTGAAGGAAAAATCACAAAAGACACTTTTTTCTTGAAATTGGTCTAGGAATGGGAAGATAATTTTATATTTCACAAAAAAGCCAATTTTTTAAGTTATGAACAAGTTTTTAGTTTATAACGAATTACTTGACCATTTTTTCGGGAATCCGCCTTCAATATTCGTAATCATGGGTCAAAACACATATAAAAAACTTTGGTGGGACCAGGTCTCTTCATTGGCTACGAAAATCCACTCGACTACCAGACTAACTGACTGATGTCAAAGCAAAGTTGCTTGTAACAAACCAGAATTGGTTGCAAATAAATATCAGCATATGTTCTGGATAAGTGAGTGTTCCCTGGCAGTGGCGGCGGAAGATCAAAATTTTATCTGGGCAAGATATATTTTGCGAGGCCCTCTGCTCGCACATGAATAAAGATTTTTTAAAATAAAAAGCATTTGGCATTATTAAATTTTTATTCATGCAAAATCTAGTCAAACTCACAACTAACATATAAATATTTAAGCTATTTAAAGCCTACCAACATTAAAAACAATTTTAATTAAATATTAAAGGAACAGAAATTTTCTACTTTTTACACTGCTGAATTGTTTATTTACGTACTCGTAATATAGCTTGGATGCTATATCAGCCTCGATAGACAAAATTGCGACCGCAAAAAGTCTTTCCTGTGACATTGTACTCCTTAAATAATTCTTAATAAGTTTTAATTTTGAGAAGCTCCTTTCAGCGGAATTGGTATTGTTAATAATATTCTAATGACGATGTATATGTTTGGGTATATTTCTTTTAAGCTATTTTCTGTAATATATTGAAGCAACTGTTTCACATCTGTTACGAAGTTAGGTAAATTAAGGATCATTATTTTTAATTCTTCATATAATTCGTAAGGTTGAAAGTCACTGCTCTCACCCACTCGTAGGACTGTGTGTAAATCTTGACATTTTTTTAATATTTGATCGTGTGAAATATTTTTTAATTTACTTGTATCATACAGAAAACCGAAATTTTCATGATGTTGAAATAAAGCCATAAATCTCAAATCCATATTTGTAATAACTGAATCAAGCATAGTGTTAAAAAAATTTGCTTCATACCGGCTTTTGGGAGACTGTATAGGTAGATCCTCACCTTCATAATCAAAGACCCTTTTCTTTTTGGCTACTCTTTTATTTTTAAATTCGTTTGGCAGATCATAACAGCTTCTGTCAATAAACTGTTGAGCATCAGACAAGCATTTTTCAAATCCAGTTTGCCGATATTCTTTGATTCAGTCACAAAATGAATGCAAATGTTCAAGGGCAATGCTTAAATGAACTTGTACAGATTGCCATACTATGCTTATTACATTAACACACGATAACAATTCATACCATACATATAAAGATATTATAAATTCTAAACTGAGCATTTCGTTTAATACTGAATCAAAAATCACTGAGAGTGTCTGATTGATCCGTTTGATTTTTCAAACTTTCTATGCATCCCCGACATCATCAAATTGAAATAGTATGGACTTAACTGCCTCGATTCTGCTTTCCCACCTGGTGTCTGATAAAGGCTTCATGGTAAGTTTTAATTTATCTTTGACCAATTCCCAGCGTTTGCTGGAACCTGAAAACAGCAAATAAATTTTTTGGATAAAACCAAAAAATGTTTTTGCTGCCACCGAAGAATTAGTGGCGTCTACCAACAGCAGATTCCAGCTATGACAACCGTAAGGTGTGAAAAATTCCCTGGGATTTATATTTAATATTCGAGTTTTGACTCCACTATTTATGCCTACCATATTTGCCCCACTGTCGTATCCTTGGCCACGACAGTTTTGAATATTTATGTCATTCTTTTCTAGCTCTCCTAGTATTGCATTACTCAAATATTCTCCTGTTGTCTCACATACAGCAAGAAATCCAATAAAGTGCTCTTCTATTATGCCCGTTGATGTATTACAAAATCTTAAGAACAGACATTTGTTTTACTTTACTACAGTCTCTAGTGCAGTCAACCAAAAAAGAATAATATTTTGCCTCTTTTACTTTGCGAATAACTTCTCCAATGACAGTTTTTGACATCAATGTGATCAATTCATTTTGTATATCGTGGCTTAAATAATGATGCGTAAGTTGCTTGTCAGTAATACGTCTCATATGTTCTCGTAAAGTAGGATCAAATTTTGATATCAATTTAAATAAATCAATGAAGTTCCCACAATTCCTAGTATCACCGTCTGTCTTTATAGATTCTCTGTGACCTCTAAATGCGAGATTATGAGAGGCTAAGGAGTTAATAATATCGATTAATCTCTCAAACAAATTGTACCAATGTTTTTGAGATTCACGAATTAGCCTTTCGTTTTCTTTGTCAATTGTTTTTCCGTGTTTTATGCCTTTCTCTAATGTTATCTATTGGAGCATAAATGCCATATGTTCTTTGGTATTCTCATGTCTTTGTAAAATACTGCTTAAATGTTTCCAGTCACAGCATTCTCCCTGTACCATCTGAGTTTGTGAATTGCCAAAAAATCTGCATGGAAAACAGAATACTTTATTTTTAGAATTTGAATAAACTAACCAGCGACGATGTTGAATTTCACCATTATTTAGTTTTCTAGAGAAATGAAAATTTGAAAAGTGCCTAAGGTTGTCATCTTTGGGATAATCTTCATCGCCATTATTTAATTATTGTAAGGGGCCGTTTTGAACTATATCATGACGCTGAACATCTGATATGGGTATCGACCACATTCCTGGATCAAAATTATCAAATACTTGTTTAATTGCGTCACTCGCATCATTGCTAATTGGTGGAGAACAAATTTTCATTTCTTTTTCGTGATCTAAAATCTTTATATTGCTCTCAGGCAACACAGGAAGTTCGTCGACGGAATCTGATTCGTTAGATATTGATTTTGTATCTATTTCAGACTGTCGTTCGGTATCAGTATTCAGTGGTTCTACATCAGTGTTTCCCAAATTCATAGGAATCTCCAACATGGCTGAATGTTTTTTAGAAGTCGACGCAATCGATTCACATGGTTCTGTACTACCAGGTGCAGTTGGATTAAGAAACTTCATCATACCTGTACTTAGAGCCTGGTTTGATACTGCTCTTACAACTTTTCTTTTTTGTTTTGCTGATCCGGATTCCCATTTCCTCCCGGCATCCCCATCTCTCTTAGGGCCTAGGCCGGACATGTTATGTTATGTAATCTGTGGGCAAAAACAATAATACCATTTAAGACATAATAGCTCTCGTGGTCCTTAGCCTTTGCTTATCCATACATACATACCTACCTACACATATAACATAAAAAAACTCCACCGTCTCGTCTATCTTTCTGCCTGCTCGGTTTAGGTACCTACATAATACTACTAGATAATTAGAGTTTACTGCTTTATGTCGAATGCCATATGAATGCCCATATAATTATTAGGTTCCGCGAGCAGAATCGAATCTGAGTCTTCCGCTTGTGAGGCGGACACTCTTGCCGCTCGGCCACTAAAAATAAAGTAATAAAGTATTATGTGTAAATAAAATAATTTCTTACCTTACACTTAATCTAGGTACAACTGTTTTTCTTCACATCATAATCAATGATCGGCCAATCAATAGACACTAGGCTTCGTATCTATTAATTTATAGCTATAAAACAGTGTTTTAAAACAGTGAACCACAGTTTAAATTTCTTAAATAGAATGCTGTCACACAAAAAAATATGACATAAGTACGGCGCAAGACTACGTGCGGTCAGTGCGTTAGTTAGCTCTGTTGTGTTGACTTGACAACAAAAATATAATGAATGGGGAATAGGGTATTCCCCGCTCGTTATACTTTTGTTCTTTCGGGCGGCGACTTGCAACGGGGATTCCTCGCTAGCGATAGCAACGCAAGTTCGGGGAATACCCTATTATAGGCCGGCGGCGACGCGCAGCTGGGATTCCTCGCGAAGATACCGACGCAAGCACTTTTTTCGGCGCGTTCATGGATTTTAATTTTAAGTAATACATAAATCTCCGTGGTGCGAGGCCCCTCGGACTGCGAGGCCGTGGGCTGTGGCCCACGTCGCCCACGCCCTACGCCGCCTCTGTTCCCTGGAGAGCGTGAGAAAGCAGTTTGTCTAATTTTTTTTATTAGAACCGTAATTCATTTTAGACATGTCCAATATAAAATATTGAGAAAAAGACAAAACAATATCGTCGCATCCTCTTTATAGATAAAATAGAAAACTTTACACCAATCTTTATTCGCTATGTAAAAAATTCAAATACTATCATTTCCCTGACCATTAATAACTTACACATTTATAATGGTTTCTAAACAAGTTTTTTTTTGTTAACATTAATTACTCAACTTCCACGTGTACGGTAATTTTTTCAAAAATAAATTAAGCCTCAAACCCGAATATCCTTTATAATGACCTGTCACTTAATTTGGATGACATTTATTATGTTTTCTCTAAAAACTTGCTACAAAAACACACTTCCGCTTTGAATCAGGACAATGATTTATGTTGCGCCCGAAATGTTGTTACCGACGAAGGCGCACAATGGTGGCTACACAAAAATGCAATTAAAAAATATATATTATTACATGCTGGGATATTGTATCGAGTATAATTTATAATTTTCAATTATTTCAGTCTCAAGTTACCTTCATTTTACCCATTTTAATCGCAAATAGGGACCTTTAAAATAGAATTAATAAAGTACAGTACAGGGAGTCCAGGAAAGTGTGGATAATCCCCGGATATGAGAAAAACACGTAAAGGGATACTACAAGTTCATATAAACTTTCTTCGTATAGACATCCTCTCAGAGCTCCCAAAGAGCTGCAATAGAATCAAGTTTTTTACACATACTTATTGAACCACCAGGTATATTTAAATTTTTTTTTTAATATCAGGTAAGATTCTTCAAATAATTATCCAAGAAAATGTCGTGAATTACTCACAGCTGCAGGGACGGACTAGCTGTAACACTCATGTTCCCATTTATTTTATGCCCTGTATGATAAGGACTTTGGACAACGTTTTTTACATACCTTTAACTATTGACTAAAAATTAAGTAGTCTTTATTTATGTCACTAATCCTAACCGTTTTCGAAAAAACGTCATTTTATTTACAGTGTTAGTCCCCTAACTTCAGTAGGGTTGAATTTGAAAAAGAGGAATTTTCCCCTGTCGCCATAGTTCCAATAAAAAGGTAAACTAACTGCTTCGTTAAAATCTGCGTAAGAGGATTCAACATGGGCTCAGTAAAGTCTGATAACTCGCGGGCACAACTATTGAGGGTTGCTAACCCGCCACAGTAACTCAACATTGTTGAAACGAACCAATACATTAGTGAGACAAGTTAAAAACAAGCACTGGGAAACCTTTTCAAAAAGGATGGAAAGCCACTTCTATGGACTCCAGAAACAGATAAGGTGGCTGATCAGAGACCAAAGAAAGGAAACATATGAGTTAATTAGCAATAACCGTATACCGAAGGGAACTTGGGTGAACTACTTGAAGGAATTATACAAGAAACAACAGACAGAAATCAAACCTAAAACACCCGAAATGATAATTAACGACGATATACTTGTAAAGAAGGAAGACGTAAAACAAGCCTTAAAAAAACTAAAAAAGAGGAAAAGTGCGGGACGTGACGGAATTACCAATAAACTACTGAAATACGGAGGAGAAAGCTTGACAGAACAACTGAAAATTCTCATCAATAAAATCATATACCATCACAGAATCCCCAATGAATGGAGGACTAGCACAACAATACTCGTATTCAAAAAAGGCGATAAAAAAGTGCCGGCTAATTACAGAGGAATCAATCATCTCTCCACCTCGTTAAAACTAACCACAAAAATTCTTACAAGCAAAATTAATGAACACACTTCCTTAGCAGACGAACAGCAGGGATTCGGGTCGGGAAGGTCATGCACGGATGCCATATTTGTTATAAGACAAATAACTGAAAAGTCAATTGAATATAATCGTCCAGCCGTTATGTGTTTCATCGATCTAGAGAAGGCGTTCGATCGTATACAGCTGGAGGATGTAACACAGCTACTTTACGACAGACAAATACCTCAAAACATTATCAAAACGATTGAAAATATATATCAGGCAAATACAATTCAAGCTAGAATAAACGGTGAATTGACCAAAAAAAAATAGAAGTAAATAATGGCATCCGACAAGGTGACTCTCTTAGCCCCCTACTATTTAACATCATCATGGATGAGTTGAAAAAGCAGGTGCGTAGATTGAAAGGGTATAAAATGGGAGACAGAGAAATCAAAATACTGTGCTACGCCGACGATGCAGTGTTAATAGCTGAAAGCGAAGACGATTTGCAAAGACTACTGCACCAATTTAACATAGCGAAAAAGTTTAACATGAATATATCAGTGTCAAAAACTAAAGCCATGACTACATCTAGAACACAACTCAGATGCAAACTAGAAATAGACAACAAATTACAGCAAGAAATGAAGTTCAAGAATCTCGGAATAGAAATATCCGGATACGGGGATGTTGAAACGGAGGTGAAGGGACAAGCCATGAAAGCAGCAAGAACAGCCGTATGTCTTAACAGTACCATATGGAGCAATAAATATATAGGAATCTAAGTTAAATCCAGAATTTATAAAACAGCAATAAGACCCATACTAACATACACTGCAGAAACCAGACCAGAAACTTCGAAAACAAAATAAATACTGGAAACAACAGAGATGAGACTGGTGCGCAGGATAGCTGGCATGACACTTATGTATCGGAATAGGAGCGAGGATATAAGAAGAGTGTGTAAAGTCGATAAGATCAATGACTGGGTATTACAAAGAAAAAGGGAATGGAACGAACACATCAACCGCATGACCGACGACAGAATAGTAAAGATCACGAGGAACAAATCACCAATAGGACGTAGGAGTACCGGAAGACCCCGTAAACGATGGAGTGATAACCTCGCAATAGACTGGAACCAGGCAAAGAGATGAAGAATAACAAGCAAATTATATATAAGAAGGAAGAAGAAGAATGAAACGTAATTCTCCGTAGAAGTTCCTCCCTACTATCGATTGGAGTGGAATATAGCAAGGTTTTGTGGTGTTCTTACAGATAAAAATCCAACGCCGTTAGGTCAGGAGATCGAGGAGACCAAGCAATAAGTCTTCCTCTACCTATCCAACGGTTTGTATGGAAGTTATTCAGGTGCTCCCGCACAGCAATGCTGAAATGAGGTTGTGCTCCATCGCGCATGTAGTACATGTTTCAGCGGGTTTCAAGTGGTAAGTGCTCTATTGAATCGTGAACAGCGTTCTGGAGGAACTCCAAATAAAATTCTTCAGTCGTGCCGGCCATACGAATGGTTCAGTCAAAAAATTACCAATAATTCCTGCCCAGATATTAATTGATTGGAACTGATGTTGATGATCCGAAACAACAGTTGCATGAGGATTTCATCAGCCCATACATGTGAGTTGTGTAAATTTATGATACCATTTTTGGTAAACGGTGCTTCATCAGTGAAGAGTATAGTGCTAATGAAGTTTATATTATTTCGTTGCTGATCCAATAGCCAGTTTGGAAACTAGCATTCTACAGGAAAATCTTCAGGAATCAGTTCATGCACTTTTTCAGATGATATGGATATAACTGCTGTTCTTGAAGAACTTTTTCGAAGTATTAAACTTGTTACGGTTAAAAATTGATCTTAAATAATAAATATTTTCGTTTATGTTTTTCTACATTAAATTATAGGTTCAGATTACTAAAGTAATAAATAAATTTTTGTTTTCTACGTTTTTCTTTAAACGTAAATTTACAGTCAACGATATTTTCTACTATAAAACTAATGATTACCTTTTGTTTTTACTCATTAATATTGGTTTCATCTATATCAGATCATTCCTTTTGTTTATATTTTGAAATTTTGATTGACATCGAAAGTACCTATTTCTGTAATTGTAAATTTCGTTAGGTACCTAGAGACAATGTATCACAGATTGGGAAAAGCGCTTTCTTAATGACTGGATAAATATAAACAGTGTTTATTGGTTTTCTTGTTGATTTTCCTTTCTCAGAAAATGTTTATTCTCACATATCAGCTGTGGAAAGTTTTTATGGTTGCCTATATGGTGGCACATCTGTTGAATATATTGAAATGCTAAATTCGAAATAAGTTAAAATCGATCTTTTCATTATGTTGTTTTTAGTTTATTAGTTGAATATTTTCCTTTACTAATTAGAATTTTTGGTAATTAAAATATTTGAAATTAGACCCTCGAACTATTTCGAACTAATTGGATTTCATTTTTAAATATCTCGAACCCATTAAGTAATTTGTTATTGGGTATTCGTTTTGTAGGTCAAGATAGTTGCGAGTATTATGTGTCTTTGTGTGAGATTTTTGGATATATTTTCCGGAAGTGGATCAAATTGTATGATAAATTTCATGGGTTCGAGATTATTGCTACGAGATTAAGGTTATTTTTTTTGGTTAGATTTCTGATGGACTTTTTTTAAAAGTTTTTTTGGTAACTTCCGTTGGAAGGAATGTGCGAGTGATTTGAGAAAAATCGTTCTCTTTTGGCTGACGCAAGAGCGAAAAGAAGTAGTTTTAGTTTTACTACTTTCCCAAGTTAAGGAATTTGGTCATAAATGGCTGATTAAATTAACGAAACCAAGTCGGGGTGCAAATATTTTTTGGTGATTTGGTCGTTTCACCCTATAGCCAGTTTGGTGATTATTTTCTTCAGCTAGCCCAGAAACAACGGCTTAACTTTTATCAGATGCCACCATTTTCTTGAGTTCGAGGGTCTTTGGGATAACTACAATACGTCTTAGAATAACTACAGTACGTCTTTGGGATAACTTCAGTACATCTTAGGACAATTTCAGTATGTCTTAGGATTTATTTAGTATTTATTTCTTTTGGATGAAATTTTATAATGTACATTTTGGGAAGTCATATGAAGTTTGGGTTAACGTGCTGCACTTCTGGGATTGTGAGCCTCTGAATGGGACAATCTCCATACTGAGCCAGGTCAACGTCCTTTCTGGTGAAGCCGACTACGTCACGGGCCTTGATTATCCACATGTTTGAAAGTGATTCAGCTAAGTGCCTAGTTTTAGCCAAAGTCTGTACACGAGAGTTTCTGATTGTTAAGCCTAATGGGTATTAAACCTGTATTTTTAATCGCTTAGTTATCTGAGCAAATTTTTTTTTTTCGATTACCTAGAGGGCTAACAGGTGAGGGATTTTTCTGTACATGATTTTGAACCTTTTTTAATTAATAGACTTTAAATATCTGGACTTTAAAATTTCTCTAATGATATTTATCTTTTGGTAAATTTACCATATTACTTAATCTTAACTATTTAATACTTGTTTAAAGTAATGAATATTATAATGATAAATTTATTGAAAATTTTAATTACTTAATAATTCAATATTGTGGAAACTAGTAATTTTGTACAAAATTGTAATATACTTTTCAGCAAAATTTTGTTAAGATTTTAACCACTTGAGCGGCAGTTATAAGTTGATTTCTATGATCTAATTTTTGTAATTATCTATCACTTTTTTGTGTAATTTTCTATTGCTTATATTTCTGTTAACTATCATTTAAACACTCATTATCTCTCTCATTATCAATTTTCTAATTCTTTCTCTTTGCAGACATTTTTGTAGTTTTTTTTTTAATATTGCTTATTTTTTTTATTACTGCAAAGTTGATAGTCTCCTTCATTGTTGGGCTTATGGAACTTTATAGTCTAGTTTAAAATAGAGATTTTTTTATCTTCTATGACTAGGCTATGTCGACGTAAACCTTCCAAGTATAGTAGTTGATTTGTTTACTTTTTGAATCGGTTTGCCGTTCACTGTGCAGGACACTGTCAAGTTTAACTTACTCTTTTGTTTTAATTTTCACTTTTTTTACATCATGGAGGGACATAACTTTCGACTAAGTCGTTAACAAAGTTTTTTAATTGATTGCAAATTTACCATTTGTAAACGCAATTCTGTCAGATAGCCCCCATTAGAGGAGCTTGCAATAATTCACACTGGTGATAACTTTTTCCAGGGGTTGTACTTATTTTCTGGGAAGGGGTATACCGTGAGGAATAAATGTATTGGCCTCTATTTAATTGGTTTTATTTCCTATAATCTTAAATTAGAATACTATAAAGCAGTTAAACTCAGCGATTTATTTACTCGGATATGACATATTAAATATTTGTTCTTTTCCAAGTTTTCTCTACTACAATTGCTCGTAGTATAATCATTGGGGCAAATTTTAAAGTAAAATTTGGTGGGGCCTTTTTCCCGATTTAGACATTTATAAAACTTACATAGGCAATATATTAAAAATAGTGGAAAAATATAAATATAACGAATCTACCCTGAAATGAGCTAGCATATGGGTAGACTCCAGTCAGCATTAGGTCAAATATTAGGTAAGTCTGAACTGAAGTACCTTACAGGGTGTGGCCAGAATTTGGTAAGGCGTTCATAGTTTGTAATAATATATTACATGGCATCGTAAAATGTTAAGATTTCATTTGCGCCAAAAAAATTCTTGATTTCAAACTGCGCTGATAATTTTTGAGTGCTCGTTGAAGGAGTGTCATCTACAGCATTTAAAATATTTTCCTCTAATTGCTTATCTGCATACTCAATAGACGTGTATTCCACATTTCAATTTATTTGACAATTAATTTTACAACGAAATTCAAAAATCAGTAAATTGATATCCAAGTAAAGGATTAATGTGTCAGCGATGTGCCAGTTGGCAAGTTTGCCAACTCAGGCCGAACTGCAATTCACAGACTTAGACGTTTTTAACTAAAGAGGTAAACTCTAATTTTGGATCGAATTTTTTTTTTTATCATTTTGAAGGTTAAACATTTGATAGGAACAAAGATGTATCTTTTATCGAAATACGCCAAATATTAGATGCAAATAAAATTAATCGAAAAAAGTTGAGATTAGTGACATGAATAAAGAAAGCTTAATTTTTAGTCAATAGTTAAAGGTATGTAAAAAACTTTGTCCAAAGTTCTTATCATAATGATTGTCACTGCTAGTCCTTCCTTGAAGCTGCGAGTAATTCACAACACTTTCTTCGATAGTAATTTGAAGGGTCTTATCTGGCATACGGCATATGTGAAACTATTCTAATTATCCATAGTAAACTAAAGCTGAAACTTGAACAGTGGCACTGTGCGTTGATATGTCAGTCAGTCAGTCAGTCAGTCATGTCAATGCCGGTTATAAGTATAATTACTGGGCTTAAATGTTACTCATTTCATGTCAGATTTTTGTTTTTTCTTGTTGTTGAAAATCTACTTTGTTGTGTATCAATTGGTGTTGCCAATTTCGGTATTTATTAAATGAACGATTTAGAGAAAAAATACGTCTCAAGCAATAATTTAATAAAAAAGAAAACATAAATATCTTGTTGTAACGGGGCTAACATAATAACCCAAAATAGGTTAAAAAGCAGTACAATTCTTTACGAGTGAATTTCGAAACCCTCTTAATACTCACCGTGCTTGAAAAACCTCGTAACGTCTTATCATCACATGATATAATCTTTAATATTTCTTTACCTTTTTTATAAAAGCCAGTAAAATAGACACATAAAAGACGTTTTTGGCATTTTGGATGATAAGAGATTGCCGAAAAGCGCGTTAATATAGTTCCTCTGAGAAAAATCAGGAAAGGAGGGCAGTGGTGATGGAGATAATCCTAAAATACTTTTCGTACCTTTTTCTTATTTACTACCGAAAAAAACTGGAGTTTTAAAAATAATTTTCGCCTCTGATTAAGGGATCATGTACAGTTATATAAGACGAAAAAAATTCTTTAGTGTTAGTTAAGAAATATATAGTACGTCTTCAGATTTTGTTAATAAAAGGAAAAACTTTAAATATTTGGCATTTAAAAAAATATATTCTTCTTAAAATTCTTTCTTACATGTTATGACGTACTCAATAAAAACTGTAAAATTACTACAAGTATTACTTCACAACATTAATAATAATATATAGTTACTTGTTAAAACTTGGTTAATAAAATTACAATAATTAAGGGACGAAGTCTAGCTAACTATTGTCAGCTACTCAACAATCATCCTTAGTCACGGTTGAAATTTCGGTTTAAGTTCACTATCACCAGTTTGGTTAATTTTACCTTATTTTTGGAAATTCTCACGGTATCAGCAAGCATAATAGCATTCTCTTTACGCATCTCTAATAAATTCTAGAGAGGCTTTATTCGCTCTAAATATACTTCTGCAAAAATGTCGGGACCAACTCAAGGATGTATTCGTATGTTTTGTCGATTACGACAAGGCCTTCGACAGAGGACAGCACAGAAAACTCATAGACATTTTAAATAACGTAGGGGTAGACAGCAGAGATGTAAGAATTATCAAAAATCTATATTGGCGGCAGAAAGCAACAGTAAGGCTAAATGGAAAACTCACAGAAGAAAGTAAAATTCGGCGAGGCGTCAGACAGGGCTGCATACTATCTCCACTGCTTTTAATATATATTCAGATAAAATGTTTAAACGGGCTACTCAAGGACAACGAATGGGAGTACAAATCAATGGATCCTAAGCGACAAACTAAAAGACCTGCAACATCTATTAAACTGTGTTAACACTGAGGGACAAGAAATGGGGCTCAACATAAATATCAAAAAGACAAAATTTATGGTCTTTAGTGGACAACCTCATCTTAACGCTTCAATACAAATAGAAGGAAAAAGTATAGACAGGGTGACTCATTTTAAATATCTTGGATGTTATATCATCGAAAATCTAAACCCAGATAAAGAGATAAGGTGTAGAGTAACTTTTCCAAAAATGAAACCACTTTTCTGCAATGATAACCTCAACATAAAACTACGACGGAGAATGATAAGATCATACGTCTGGCCAGTGTTACTATATGGGGCAGAGATCTGGACAATTAAGGCTGCCACGATTAATCGGTTGGAGGCTCTCAAAATGTGGTTACACCGGCGAATGCTGAGAATACCTTGGACAGCTAGGCAGACCAACGAAATGGTACTCAATAGGGTCGACACAACTCGTCTACTATTAAACACTGTGAAGTGTAGAAAAATCTCATATCTTGGACATATATTCAAAGGGGAGCGATATAGAATTCTTCAGCTAATCATGATGGGTAAAGTAGAGGGACGTAGAGGGGTAGGAAGGAGACAGGTTTCCTGGTTGAGGAATATTCGTGAATGGACAGTTATAGGTAGCGCGGGGGAACTGTTCCAGCTGGCGCAGGATCGTGAAAGACTTGCCAATGTAATTGCCAACGTCGGGGGGACGTGATATGGCACTTGAAGAAGAAGAATAAATTCTTCGAAAAAGAGCATACAATTCGTTGTATTTTTGGTTTTATTGTATTGCGAATCCTCGTATTTCTATTTTTTTACTAATTTTTTTGCCAGCTCGGTTATTTTTATCTTCCTGAATTTTGCTTGCATTATTACACTATAAAGTATGGTTTTTAGGTTACATTTGATTATCAGTTTAACCATTGTTTTTGTCGTCTTGCTTGGTATTTACTACACTGTGCCTGATTGTTTTTTTATTGATGTTGAATTAATTCTTACTTTTTTTTTCAGATAAAGCTTGATTTCTTTGTCTGCTATTTTAGTGAAATTCTTCTTTTTATAATTCTTAACGTCAGTTTTTTTTTGAAATTATATTTTGAATAATTCTGTAGATTGTATTTATATTATTTTTACGTTAAGATCATGCCATTTTTGAATTTGCATTGTCAGGTGGTTTTACACCACTTATTAATTTTGATGTTTTTTGGGTTGCATAAATTTCTGCGGCTTGCCTTGGCGAAATCCGAAATCTACGAAATTCCTAAACATTCAGAAATTTATACCTTTACTTGAAAGGTATTTCTTTAATTTAAAAATAATTGATGGTTTACTTATTTAATTATGAGCCGAAAATATAATTATTAATAGACTGGCTGATTTAACCGACTAATTTAGCTGATTATTGTTACTCAGGGTTATTGTTGAGCTGCCATTTCTTTCAAACGTGTCCCTCCCTAAAATTACCTTATTGACGTTTGAACCAAGTAGCGTGATGCGCAAGTATGTAACGTGTATATAAAATGGAGGCCATTTTTACATTGACTTTCACTTTTTCCTGTTTAAAGCGACGAAAGAAGCTGTAGTTTAACATCCCATATTGTATTTTCCATCCAATAGGATTTTGGATTGTAAAATTTGTTAAATGATTTTGGTAATTGTGTTTAGTTGATTGGTTCCTTTCTCTGCTTGGCGTTTTTGAATTATTTTTACCGAGATAAACCTTGAGACAGGAATTTTAGCAGTTCTCCACGTTTCAACGAAGAAATTAAGTTAAATCCCAATATCAATATCGGGTAAGATCCATTAATTACAATTTATTAAAACAATATTTCTAGATTTTTGATTTGTAAAATTGAATTTTTCCAAGTAAGTTTAATGCCTCATTTGTCATAGTATGCTGTTTTAAATGTCATTAATAGCTAAGTTGATTGCAATATTCTATTATTAACTTTTATGTTGGGTTTCAAGGCCGTGTGTTGCTTCCTTTTTATGGTTAGTGATTAATTTTTCTTCAATTATCTTAGTATTTCATAACTGTTACTTTGTTAATGCCTTAATTATCCTTTTTATATTAGCAAGACTTAATTTTCAATCTAACTTTGCTATTTATTGTAAAATTTATTATATTTTGTTACTTTTTTGCCCTCTGGTTGTATCACGATAGCCATAATTTATCGAATAATTAATTTGTCTTGTATATTTTAAAATATTTCTGAGTAGTATGTAACCTCTGGGCCCCATTCTGGGTTTAAAATTGGTAAGAATAGAATAAAATACCATGGTGATATGTCTGTTGGCTCGATGACTTTCAGTTTGACTTCAGTATTTTTTTTTTGTGTTGAATTACAATGTTTAGGTACTTGAGACTGGTCAAATTTTATCAGCTAGAAGTTCATACCCATATCTAAACTATTCAATATAGAAGCAGCCTAAGAGGGAACCTTGAGTCACCCTCGAGGTAACGTCGTCGATCTTCGACACCTCAGGATGCACTTTAAAACGCTGTATCCTGCCCACTAAGTAACGATGGAAAAAGGAGAGGGCCTGATTATTTATCCCGAAATACTGGATTTTGCACACATTATCGCATGATTGACACAATCGAATGGAAAAGTATCACCAACATAGTGGCTAGATTATAGTACAGACCGCAGATAATAAGATCATTAACATGCAATAATGCAGTTGTGTCGCCATGACAAGAACGAAATCCAGACTGATGATGCGACAGCAAATCGTATTGGCTTACATAAAAGAATAACTGCCTATAGACAATAATCTCTGGCATCTTACTTAACAGTGGTAGGAGGCCTATTGGC
Source organism: Diaprepes abbreviatus (assembly GCA_034092305.1). Classification (NCBI taxonomy): domain Eukaryota; kingdom Metazoa; phylum Arthropoda; class Insecta; order Coleoptera; family Curculionidae; genus Diaprepes; species Diaprepes abbreviatus. The sequence continues at coordinate 7,803,176 of JASJET010000009.1, forward strand.
TTTAAATCTCTAAGTGCCGTCAGGCCATAAACCCTGCATTTTTACGACCTGTATGTATATATATATATATATATATATATATATATATATATATATATATATATATATATATATATATATATATATTTTCTTGATTCTTGAACCATAGATTATATCATTTTTCCTTTATTTTGTCTTTTCTTGAGTTTAGGTTCTATATTCAACAAAAATGCAAACAACTGACGTTTCGCCCTTTATTTAAGGCATTGTCAATTTTTTTTTCCTTGACATTTTGTTACTCTATTACTAAATAAAAAAATTTTTATTTAGTAATAAAGTAACAAAATGTCAAGGAAAAAAAAATTTGACAATGCCTTAAATAAAGGGCGAAATGTCAGTTGTTTACATTTTTTGTTGAATATATATATATATATATATATATATATATATATATACTGAAGTTTTAATTAAAATGAATCCCTTGAAAATTTTTTTATATTAAGTTTACACAACGGCCCTTAATATTTGTGCTGAGTTTAAGTACGATTTATCTTTCGGTTTGTTTTTGGCAACTGTTTATATCAGTCTCCCTCAGGTGTGTTTTGAATTTCATTGTTCTAACAACATTTATTGTACTAACGCGCCAAAAATGTTCCAGAAATCCCACAGGAATTTCACTTTCTCGAAAATACAAGCGTATGAGTGATATATTGTGTTAAAAGAGAGCCGAGAAGTTATGAGATTTGCGGCATTCTGCGGAGGATAAGGTAAACGTAAAGTAAAAAAAAAGGTGTTTGACCGTCGTGTGATCTAAACGAACAGCGATTTCTAATTTAAAGATACCAGAGTCCCATCATCTCGGCACTATGCCTACTAGATATGGTGTCGTGTGATCTTTTTTTTTTTTGGTTCTCAGATTCAAATTTTCACTACGAAGATAGCGCCTTTAGACTATAGATGCTACTAAACAAATTTCAGTGAAGAAATTAAAGGTTGTGTCTTCAAAGATTGACGAAATTTCTGCGAAGAAAAGGTAAAGCGTTGGCATACCTCTGCCGCTACCCCTATTAGGGCCATGTGGGATATCATAAATAAACATAGGAATTTAAACAAAAAGAGTGAAGAGGTACCAAACATAACCCCGGATGAATTCAATGACTATTTTATTAATATTGTACATGAGTTAATTAGCCACATCCCTAAACATCAGGTTGATCCTTTGGGAGGTTTTATGGAGGTTGTTTCCAATGGTCATTTTGAGTTTACAGAAATTTCTTTCAATGAAATGAGAGAAATAATCGATCATTTGAAAAACAAGTCTAGCAGGGATATTTTTGGGCTTAGTATAAATCTAATAAAATTAATAAAAAATTTAATCATAAATCCTCTGACTGGGCTGGTAAATGGGTGCTTCAGGGAGAATATTTTTCCTGATATACTCAAACAGGCCATGGTTATTCCGGTGTTTAAACAGGGAGATAGAAATGTTGTGTCAAACTATAGGCCAATTAGTTTATTGCCGGCCATATCCAAGATAACTGAAAAATGCATGGCGTAAGGATGGTCAGCTTTTTTGAGAACAACGGCTGCTTTAGCCAAAGTCAGTTTGGCTTCCGTCGGGGGAGGAGCACTGTGCGGGGCATTCTGGATCTGATTGGGAGGATCACACGGTCGTTTGAATTAAGGGAATATAATGCCATCTTATTCTGCGACTTAAGTAAGGCGTTTGACTGTGTTGCTCATGATCTCCTCATACAAAAACTGCACTTCTATAACTTTAATGAGAGCAGCTGCAAGCTTATAATATCTTACTTGGAAAATAGTCCTCGGCCAGGGGAGGGATTTCGATAGGGGTGCCCCAGGGTTCGGTATTGGGGCCAATTCTCTTTTTAATCTACATAAATGACCTACCTATGAGCAGAGATTTTACACTCTTTGCCGATGATACCACTCTCTCGGTTTTAGATGTATCTCTGGAAGGAGCTTTGGGCAGGTTGGAAGCGGCACGGTCTGGTGCTAGGGAGTGGTTTGACGCAAACGGACTACTTTTGAATGAAAATGACACCAAGCAAGTGGTGTTTTCTCTACGCGACGTGGGAGATATAAATAGGGATTTGCTGAATGCTAGATTCTTGGGAGTCCAGATTGATCCTGGCCCTACTTGGGAAGCTCATATAGAGCAGGTTTCAGGGAGGCTCCGTAGCAGCCTGTTTGCTTTGAGACGTCTGGCGCTGTGTGTTGGCATGTCGGTTCTGAGGACTTCGTACTTTGCCCTGTTCCATTCGGTAATGTCATATGCACTGCTTGTTTGGGGCCATGCATCGCGGGCGTCTCGCGTGTTTGGGCTTCAGCGAAGGGTTGTGAGAGTGGTGCGGGGTATGAACTTTAGGGAGGACTGTAGAGCAGCATTCTCCGAACTAAAAATATTAACATTGCTTTCGCAATAAATTTTGGATAACCTACTGTATGTTAAAAAATGGAAAGAAAGTTTCAAAACGCACAGTGGGGTCCACAGCTGGGACACGAGGTACAGGGATAATTTGGTGCCAGCATATTTTCGTTTGGAAAGGTGTCGGAATGTGCCTGGTTGCCTGGCGATAAAATTCTTTAATGTTTTGCTTCTGTCATTGAGAGAGCTTCCTGATAATCCTTTTAAATATAGAATAAAAGAAATCTTAATCCACAATGCATTTTATAGTTTTAACGAATTTATTCATTACAAATTTTAATCATAATTTTTAAACTAGATTTAGCCTAAGTTTCATGTGTAATGTATATAATTAAGATTTTAAATGTAAATGTATTTGTAGTGTTTTTTATGTTATATACTGATGAATGTAAGTGTTGTAAAACATGATACTGATGAATAAATTGAAATTGAAATGTGTACACTTGGGATTGGTGATTATTTTGAAGCCGATAAAAATAAATCTTGAGTTTTATTTCTAAAGTACGAATATTTTTAAGCAGAAAGTATATAAAGTAAAAATAACACAAAAATAATACGGATACTTACTTGAAAAGCAACATTTCTCTGCCCGTATAGCATATATGCAGGCACAGACCATAATGAGAAACGCTACTAAAAGTGCTCCTGCTACGCTTACTAACGTGCTCATTTGTAGAGGTTCTGTAACATAAGGAGAAATAGATATAATTTAACAAAGAGATAAAACATATTTATTAAAATGAAATGTTTAATTGTTGGCAAAAAGGAACGGACATAAAAGTTGATCCAACGAGGCGACAACTAACTTAGGAAATATGCCAAGTAATAGATATATTTACAAAATCATTACAGTTAGTTAATATATATATATATATATATATATATATATATATATATATATATATATATATATATATATGTTTATGCGGCTTTCACGGATTCCTCCGTGTGAGATGCAACAGCAGTGGATATATCCACATTATACCGTTGTAGTGCTGAAATCACATTCAGCAAACGTACAACTATATGCAGTTCCGTATATGAATGAAGTCTAATGCGAACAGTAAATGCAAACTCATCTCCATCATATCCCTTCGGTGTTGAGTCTAATAGAGACGAAACATTTACCTCTGCCGTATCACTATGTCGGGGAGGGTAAGTTTTGACTTTCTTCTCGGTATGGTGGTACAAGTAGGCCATCATCTCGATGGTGGTGGAATGGGATGAATTGCGTTCTCTAACAATTTATTCTAACTGTGCAACCTCTAACACAGAAGGGATATGATGGAGAGAAGTTTGCATTTACTGTTCGCATTTGACTTCATATATATATATATATATATATATATATATATATATATATATATATATATATATATATATATATATATATATATATATATTATATCGAAACGATTTGACGATGATTGCATAACGGCCGTGCCACAGGATAAAATAAATGAAATTCTCCAAGAGTTTAAGAGTTTCAACGAAAAATTACAACTCACGTCCGAAGCAAAAAGTAATAATAAAATAAATTTTCCAGATATGACATTTATACGCAGAAAAAACAAAATTTTAACTAAATGGTACAGCAAACCAACTTGGTCGGATAGATATCTAGATTGTTTTTGAAGTCACTCAAAAACCCAAAAAATAGTATTATAATCGGTCTGTCTGATCGTGCTATCTCTCTACCGTCTTCAGGACTCCGACCAAGAATACTACAAAAAGTGAAAAATACGCTAATAAATAATAATTTCAATGAAAAGACTGTCACCGAAATAATTAATAAACGAACATATAAATTTTATAATAACCTAACAACAAAAAACATAGAACATAAACAGCAAAAATATGTAGCTTTACCTTTTACTAGTGAAACACATTTTAAAAAAGCATGATATTATCGTATGCCACAGGTCTCATAATAAATTAAATACACTATTTTCTAATTTAAAAAGTAAAACTCCTCTCATGAGTAAGTCAAATATAGTATATTCGATATCTTGTTCAAATTGTCTCAAAAAATATATAGGCATGACAAGCCAATTGCTAAAGAACAGATTGAATGGCCATAAATATACGAAAAAGGTCTCAACAGCGTTAAACAAACACACACAGGATGAAAAACATACCTTCGATTTTAACCATACCATAATTAAAAATAAAGATATGAATTATCAAAAATTGCAGATAAAGGAAATGATAGAAATTAAAAAAGATAAAAACACTGTTAACGACAAAATGGATATTGGAAATTTGAGCCCCATTTACACCAGCCTAATTAAAAGAAAAATTTTAAGTATTCGATCCTGTTAATAAATCAGAAATTGAATATCCTCTTAAACATAAAATTAAATGTATGCTGTCTTTCGGTTTTTTTGGTCCCTTCTTAAAATATGAAAAATAAAATACACTCGCATTCCATGTATCCTAAGTACCTAAATGGACGATATAAAAATTTCATTTCATTATTAATAAATAAGCAAAATGTCAAGGTATGTACTGGTAAAATTAAATACTTTTCTAAAAATGTGACTAGTTTTTTAAAGTATTTGTTTGTTTATGTATATATATATATATATATATATATATATATATATATATATATATATATATTCTACGTCTTCCAGTTCCCAGTCTCTATTGTTTTCGGTCTTCCCAATCCCCTCGAAGTAAGTATCTTTCGGACATGGCTCGGTTAATGCCATTAATCCAGGTAACTTGCGGTCTTTCTCTTTTTATTTTTTCATGTGGTGTCCTTTTTAGAATTTGCTTTGGTAGACGTTCGTCCGTCATTCTTTCCACATGTCCATACCATACCAGCTGACGTTGTTTCATATCATCGATAATAGTTTTCTTTACGTCCATAATCTCTCTAATTCTCTTGTTGGTTATCCGTTCGATCCTTGACTTTCCGGCAGATCTTCGCCAAAAGTCCATTTCAAGAGCCAGCAGTTTACGTTTTAAAGTTTTATTTATCTGCCATGTTTCACATCCATACAATACAACGCTTTTAAATATTGCATTGTATAAAAGATGCTTTCTTTCCTTGGAGATGTTTGTTGGCCATAATAGTGAGTTTAGGCATCCGATAGCTTTTTTCCATTTAGTTATTCGCTCCAATATTTCTTCTTCAGTTCGTCCACTTTGATTGATCTTTGTTCCAAGGTAGGTATAATTAAAACAAGATTTTACTATGATATTGTCATCCACCTCCAAATCTGTTTCTTCTCTCTGCTTGTTTTTTAAAATTGTAAATATGTTTGTGTAGGAATGTTTTAAATTATGTATAAAATAATTTTTAGGAAGATCAATAATTAAAAAAAAAACAAAAAATTTTTTAAGATGCCTTAAATAAAGAGCGAAACATATACATAGTTTTACAAAAATACTAATACCGTTTTTTTAATTAAACATATATTATTTTATTAGAATATTAGAAAGTTGAACATCAGAAATTAATATGAATGTTAGAGAGCCAAACAAAATAAAAAGAAAATGATATAATCTATAGTTAAAGAATCTGGAAAATATAATATATATGTATATATAGAGCCTTGAAAAGGATTAGAAATTATAATTTATGGTTTAGTAATGAAACTTGAAATCCTGGAATGTATTTTTCGTAATTCAAGATATGAATTGTTGTAGGATGTAACAGAATTTCCTGGTTGCACAATCTACAAGTATGGTTTGAACTATAATTCGGATAGCAGTATTTAAAGCTGAAATTGTTATGCTGATCAGCAACCTCCGTAGGATAGCCTGAATACCAATTATATCAAAAATGTTAAAATCGTTTAAGAGGAGAACCAATCGAAAAACTATAAAACATGTATTCTAGAAACTAACAGCTAATCATAATGATAGTAATTGTTTATCAATATATCATACTGTGTAAATGAATTGACTTATATCTTGTAGAGACCTTTTTATACTACCAGTCCAGAAATTCCTTATTTTCGTCCACCGTACATCGAAATGTGAAATTCCCAATCTTCAGACTAGCAGCATTTCTACATTTTAATTTTAAAATGTCCCTGTTCCTGTCAGCCATCTTCTCCGGATGTAAATGCTACATTCCATTATGCCGACTGCCCGTAAATGAAATACGAAAAGTGTAATGTAATAAGAAAGTTCATATTCATGTTAGAATCTTTGGAACTTGGTTGGACAGACGGAGGTTATGCATGGTTGCTTATAGCTTTTGGAATGTTATTCGCCTTTTTAGTGTAATCATGCAGATAATATCTTATTAATACCGTGGGATTTTAGTAAAATAATGAAAACATAATACGTAAAAGGGCAATATAGATATTTTTTATAAATTAATTAAATTAAAATTTACATTTTAAAGTCAAGTATAATACAAAATAAAAGATCGTAAAGTTATTATGGAATGATAACAAATGTTGCTACACAGGGTCTGATAATCTGTTAAGCTATGAAGTAAAATAGAATTCAACCCAGCATGGTCGTCCTTCAACGTTAAAACCGAAACAAACATCTATTATATGTAGCTACTTAAGAGTCTAGTTTTTTTTTCAAAGGGTCATCGCCATATATTTTTTGTTGAAATAATGAGAATTTTTTAGTAATAATATGAAAAATAATATTTTCTTTAAAAACTGTCAGCCGGATTCACTAACATGGTTTAAATCTAAAATCGTCCTAAGTTGACAGCAGAGGGCTTAAACTGACAAGAACAACAATCAGTCAAGGCGATCTAAGCAAGTTTTAAACCCTAAAAATACACAAATAAAAAAATCATTTTGTTTTACTACTGAACCGGGAAAAATGGGGAACTTTATATATTTTCGGGATACAACTATTTATCTTACATATTTCAAGGCTTTATCGCAAGGTTCTTATTCTTAATATATCTATATAAGCTTTTATTTGTTGAAATCTGTAATATAAATTACGACAACATAAGCAAAACATAACTGGCACACTATAAGATTTAAATTTCATGGCAACTAAGTCGGGTTTAAATCTCTTATCTTCTTAGTGAATCTGGATGTAGGGTTTTATATTTGAGAATTTAAAGTCGTAAAATTTCTTAATAATTTTACCCTCTAACCTAAAAAATAGTATATATATTTCACGTGGTGATAGATTATATGCATTTTAATTCGACACTTGCTAATTTATAGTGAGATTTGTAATAGCAAAAAAACAATGTAAATTCAGGCATATATTTTTTCTTTGAATAGGCAAATATCAAAATATGCTGCTGTATGCCTAGGTGTAAATCGAATTATAATAGTATCCTTCCTAAAAGCTGGAAGGCAAGCTATATCAACGTCTGCTTTCCAAAAAGAAAATATATTAAGAACTAAAACGTTGAAAAATATTCTCGAGATAATTTTTATTCCATTCAATATTTTTCTTTTTGTTATCTACGTTTTTAGTAAAGCGATATTATTAGAGAGAAAAATTACCTTTTACCAGATAGTTGTATGAAAAAATTCTGACTAAAACTGGATTGAGTCCTAATACAGTCTCTTCCAGTTTTCCAAATTCACCTTAATATTTGTCTAAGACAGTACCTCCAAGAAAAAAATCCAGATGAGAGCGAGGGCCAATGCAGCTTCTAGTTAACATTTATTTGATTTATTTAAAAATCAGATTTTTTAAAATTTTGCATCTGGTTCCTAATTATAGTAATAAAATTAACATTTCTAATTCTTGGACAGTTAAAGTTGCGACAGATAATAATAAAAGCAACTTTTATGATCTAATTTTGGCCGATGATTTACTTACTATTGCACAACAATTTTCGGCTGATGATATGATAGTCAAGGTATTTTAAGTGAGAACGAGTTAACATGTGATGATTTGCCTAGTCACCTTACACTATAATAACAATAATAATAATAAGCTTTATTGTTGTAAAGAAATTAATCCTGTTAACAAAGCACTATGCAGAACAAAAAGTTAAAAATAAATATAAACAAAAACATATTCAACACAAGAAATTGTGAGAATAAAAAACTTAAAAAACTCAATCAAATCAAGATCAATGATAACAATAAACACGTGATTAACGTCATTAATCAAAATAAACAGTATAAATAAACAAAAGTCCATAATTAACAAAACAGGTACCTAAAATAAAATAAAATAAATGTCTACTAAATTAATTTAAAAGTTTACAGTCAAATAAAATAAAGTGAAACAAGACAAAAATACCCATAAAATTACAACATTATACACATTTTGAAAGCACAAACACACCTTGTTTAAAATGGTCAGCAAAATATTCTTCCAGTGAATAATACGGTCGTGTCACAAGAAAGCCCTTAAATTTTTTCCTAAGCAATTTATCATCCATAATATTTCTATACTTTAGAGGAATTTTGTTATATATTTTAATTCCCTCAAAAATAAGAGATTGTTTAGTGAGAGTAGTCCTGGGAATGGGCAATGGCAGGCCATTATTACGTGTATTATATGGGTTCGGAGTTGAATAATTTTTATATTTTTTATGAATCAGTCCCACTATTTCTAAAATGAAAATGCCTATCACTGTTAATATTTTGCCTTAAATAAATAAAGGCCTACAATGCTCCTTCATTTTCACATTAAATAAATAACGCACTGCTCGCTTTTGTAAGACAAGAATCGAATTTAATAACTGCCGACTACAGAATCCCCAAAATGCAATTCCGTATCTCAAATGAGATTCAATCAACGAAAAATACACTGTTCTACCACATTTGAATCTAATTCCCTTTACGCTGTTCGTACCGTATAACACCCGACAGCCAATTTCTTATTTAATGCCATTATGTGGTCAGTAAATTTCAACTTATCGTCAATAAGTATACCTAAAAATCTAGTCACTAACTTATTCTCTATAAAATGATTATTCAAAGTTAAACTATCACAGGTAAATTTGAAACTTGACACATTGGTTTTAGTAAAATTAAAACTTAAACAATTTGCAGCACACCATTCATTCACTCTAATCAAGTCACACTCGATAATATGTTTCAAATCACAGCCATTCTTTCCACGCCATAAAATTGTTGCGTCATCTGCAAATAATGTAAATGTTCCTCGGATATCAATCTTGGTCAGGTCATTTATATATAAAAGAAAGAGTAGGGGCCCGAGAACAGAACCTTGCGGGACGCCACGACTCAGAGAAGAGACACTGGAAAATTCTCCATCGTACTTAACCATTTGCTGCCTATTCGAAAGATAGGAAGCAAACCAATTTAATGTCACTCCTCTAATACCATACAATTCGAGCTTACTCAAAAGTACTTCGTGATTCACATAATCGAACGTTTTTGACAAGTCACAAAAGACCGCAGCCGCGACATCGCCTTCATTCAAACTGATGTAGAGTTTCTCTAAAAAGGAAAAAACTGCATCCGTAGTGTACTTGAAAGTCTGAAAACCAAAGTGACATTCAGACAGAGTATTATGTTGGCTAAGAAAATTTTGTTAATCTTCTTTTAACCAGTTTATCAATTATTTTAGAAAAAGTGGGCAGGAGAGATATTGGGCGAAAGTTTGTCGGTTGACTCCGATCTCTACCCTTATATATTGGTATTACTGTAGCTGTTTTAAGACATGAAGGAAATATGCCATTTAAGAAAGAATGATTTACAGCTCTAGACAGGAAATGCAATGGAATGTCAGGCAAATTTTCAAAAACCTTGATCGACATCTCATCCAAACCAGATGTGTTTTTATTTTTTATGTTTGCTATGATATTTTTTAGCTCGTTTACATCAGTGCCAAACAAAACAAAAGAATTGGCTACAGAAATGCTACTAAGTAAATGGTTTCAACTAGAGAATTTACTAATTAGATATGAAGATCCCCATAGCCACGTGGATAAGTTATTAACATTTTTGATAGAGAAGTTCATTTTGTTTAAGTAACCTTACCAATTTTAATTGATCAAATACAATTCTAAATGTGTATTTTTTGTATCATAAACAATTTTTGGACATTTTAATTTCAGAAAACCCAAAGCTTAATTCGAGAGCCTAGATATTGATTGAACGCTAGTTTACCGAGCAAATCGTTAAGTCATTATTCGTTATGAAATAGCGAGCTGCAATTATTTTGCGATTTGTTTCTCTATAATCTACTACCATACGTCATCCTCCTTGTCCTGGAGCATCCAATTTTTGTGAGTATTTTCGAGAACCAACGCGAGTGTTAGTTTTATTTAAGTATACTCTGCACTGGTCTCTTGACCACTTTTTTATGTATCTCTGGATTGGTTTGAGATTTTGTATAAATTGGTCTAACATCAAATATTTTATGGTTTTGTTTAATGTTGATTCTCTTCAACATAAAATCTAAAAAACTGGTTCTTGAGATTTCAAAAGAAAGTTTAGAAGATAGTACTAATTTAAAAAAAAAACATGAACTTAATCAATTTTATTTGGATAGATAAATATACTTGTTTAAAAAAAGAAGCCATATTCATATAAGTGTAATTATGGCTTTTATGTTATACACAGCTTCTCCATGTGCCTAGAACCTGATATGAAATAACTTAAACTTATCGATTGAAATATATCTACGATATGTATCTTAATGTTACCCCGAATACCGATCTAAATGCTGCCGATAATAATAGAACTACAAACAGTTATCTAATTTAAGTCTCTGACTAAAATTTCGTAAAAAAATTGTTGTCACCTTGCCCTTTTTAGTATATCCTAGGGCAATTCTTTAAAATATTTTTATTTTGAATGTAATATAATAACATTCTTGTTATGATTTGTTCAACTTTTTCTAATATGCTGTTATATGACTACATAAAAAAGAAAAATAATGAAGCGAACATAGTCAAATTGAATCTAAAAATAAAAAAAGGAAACTTAATACTTTTAACAAATAACCTAGTAAAAATTTAACACTATATATATATATATATATATATATATATATATATATATATATATATATATATATATATATATATATATATATATATATATATATACATATATATATATATATATATATATATATATATATATATATATATATATATATATATATATATATATATATATATATATATGTATGATTTAGCATAGAACAAAGTAAAGATTAAACAAGAAATGCTTCAGAAGTGCCCCATGCCTTTATTATTAAGTCCAATATTAATTCCGAGTTTAAGTTAATATAATAATATATGCTCAATTATATTTAGCTAAATTCACTTGGTTTAAATTAGAATCTAACCAAGTAATTAAAAAATTAGTTAAACTGGGTTTGAATAATATGTTTTACTGCTTTTCTTTTAAGGGTTTTTTTCTTCCAACGACTACCATCTACTTTTGATATACCGAGTAAGTCCTACCAGAAGATATTTAAGAAAGGAAGAAACTGTCAAAGGTAACTGAAATATTGATATGCTTGACTTATTAATCATGTTATGACACGTGTTGTTAAATGGATTCCTAATAAGGTCCCCCTATGTGAAGCTAATATCATCTCTGGGACGATATTTGCGTAACTTTAGCTCACTATTAAATTTATTTTCTATAACTGTTGTCTATATTTATTTAATATTTTATTTTATGTTTCTCTTTATTTTTTAGTTGCCGATGAGAAAGCTGTGTGATCCTGAAGTAATAAAAAATCTGTTGAAGCTGTACAAACGAAATAAATGGGTTACAAAAAACAGTAAAGATATTTTATTTTCCATGAGCTACTTTAAAAGATTAAGTGAAAAATTCGGAAAAATCTGTAGAAAATGTAGTTTTTGGGAAAATGGGAAGAAAACTAGTTTTGCCTGTAAAATTAGAAGAGGAGTTGGTAAACTATTGCATGAAAATGGACAAGAATTATAATGGCATTACCGCTTTTGATTTAAAACAAATGACTTTCCAACTGGCTTTCAGGAATAATATTCCACACCCATTTCCAAAGACCGAAAAAAGGCGAGATGGTGTACAACCTTATACCGCAGAAAATATCAAGACTTTTTTTGACCTATTAAAACCTGAACCGCAAAAGATTAACATGAACCCCAATAAAGTATTTGATCTTGATGAAACTTGAACCAGCATTGTTTAGTATAAAGTCAAAAAAATTTTGATTATAGAGGGCAAAAGAGAAGTTCACAAATTTTCATCTTCTAAACGTGGAGCATTATTGTTACTTGTATGTTAGGTACTGATCAGTTTATTCCTCCATTGATAGAGTTTCCAAGAAGAAACATGAAAGCTAAACTACTCGATTGTTAGATCCAGCCTGAGCTGTTCACAAAATGGCTGAGATGTTTCATTTTAATAGTAAAACCATCTAAAGAAGATTCTGTTTTGCTAGTATTAGTTGAGCATTACATCCATACAAGAAATTTGGATGTGATTGAAATTGCACATCACAATGATGTATCTGTAATCTGCCTCTACCCTCATTCAAATGATCATATGCAGCTTTTGGATGTCTCATTATATTTTCTTTAAAAACATACTATCCGTCCAGGGCGGATTGTTACTCACCACCAAGATGAAAAATATTTTAAAAGTTTATGCAAAACTTTGTAAAATTGGTACATCAGTAAATGGATTTTTTCCACTTAACCCAAACATTTTCGTCGACTCACCATATGTTCCTTCTTTAACCGATACAAATAACACAGCATCTTTGGTAAATAAAGTCTCATCATCTTCATACTCCACAAGGTCAGGACCGATAACGTCAACTCCATCATCACGATCAGGAATCTCTTCAACACCATTTATAATTATTATAGCAGGTGTGCAGTCTGTTCTATTCATTGAACTACCTTCATTTTCAACTAAATGGGGCAAAGCCATGGTGGCATGATCAAGAAGTAATGGACGTAGAAAAGAAACGGAAGGAGAAGGATGAAAGAGTAGCGGTAAAAAGGAAAGAGGTGTAAAAAAAGCGAAAACAGCAGGAAACAACAAAAATAAAAATAAAACCAACAAGTCACAAAAGAAACAGTCTTCTGACAAGGAAATATCTGACGATTACTGAATTTTGGTTTTTGCTGCCGAGGAAGATAGCAACAATGAAGAAGCTGAGTGCCCAGTTTGTCATAAAAGCTTTTTTCAAGATAAAATGGATAAAATGCATGAAATGTTTCCAATGGATGCATCAAGATTGCGTTGAAAATTTAGAACCAAAATCTATCTGTATAACTTGCCTAAAAAATTAGAATTACTTGAACTATATTAATGATTGACAAAGAACTGATTAGATATTACAATATGATTTCTAACTACAAATTTTATATAATATTATTACGAATACAATTTGTGTTCACGTACTGATTATTGTGATCTCAGGGACGGCAACAGTTGTATAAAAATATGTTTTTAGAATTTATACTTTTTTGTTAAAGCTATTTTGATAGAATTTGTAATCAGGTTAAAGATTTCATGATTATTTTTAAGAATAAAAGAGTATCGTACCTGATGTTTGACGTTTTATTTATTATTTTACCTGTAGTTTTTTAGCTACAATTTTTTTACAAAAAGGCGGCGATATTTGGCGACTGTACTTTATATCTTTTGAGCCAAATATTGCTATAACAAGTGAAGGGCTAGAAAATTGGAAAAATTAAACTTAAACAACTATTCAATCACGGAGATAGAAAACAGAGCTTCATGTTACATTTGGAAACAGGGCACAGCATGTTTTTCATGCCTTCAAATTGGAGGGGGGTATTCTAGAAATTTGGACAAATCGATTTTTTCATATTTCATATTTTTAAAGTTTGGACCTTTAGGAAATGGCCTTAAAAGGATTTTTCAAAATTCGAACTATTTTCGGAGTTACAGCGACTTTTGTGATGTGGCAACTAAATCGACATGCTGGAACGAATCAAACAATAAACGGCAGATGTTGCCCGACTACCTGAGGACCGAGTTCTCTGAAGGTCATTGCAACCTAGGATTCACCACACTTTTTGGCGTTACAACCCTTATTGGTAAATATAGTAACAAAGTGGTCGATACAGTTGTAAAATCAAGTTTTTGCCAAAGTTGCAATAATTGAAAAATAAGAAGAAATCATATATTCAGGGCTACGGAACACGGACAATTGAAATTGCTAGTTATTTAGCTGTTACCATTTTAAATTATGGTTTTTTACCTGTTTTAAAAATTATGGAACTCATGGGCATCACTATTGGTATTGAATCTCATACATTTGCTGTCAGACGAAACGAAGTTCGAATTAACCTCTCTGAACTGCGACCTTCTGCTGCTTCTAAATAAGCTAGAACAGCTAATTTAGCTAAAAGAACTTCAGAAAATATTAATTTTGAAGTAAAAGAAGCTCCAGTGTATGGATCAGGGATCGCCGATTAAAAAATGTGAGTATTAAGTACCATTATCTGAGTAACGCTGTCGAAACTTTGTCTTAAACTTTAAACGCCTTTTTCTTGAAACTACTTTTTTCGACCTAGTTGACATGATATCTCGAGTTCTACGGAAACGATTTACTTGAAATTTGGCGAAAATCTTCTCTATATATCCTTTTATATCTGGAAGCATGGATTATGAAAATTTTCCTTTACTATATCTAAAAAATTCGGAAAGGTCAAAATGCAGCGAGAATTTTTTTTTCATATCGTCGTCATTTTGTAACAAAAAATTGTTCTCTTTCCATGTTCCCAGTCATAGGGAAATTTTTACTAATTAAGAATATTTTGGATTTTTTTGTTTTGAAACACTACAAGAGTTGAAAACATGTCGACCGGGACGCAACTTTTTTTTTAGCCCCCACTTCACTATCTTGGTGATTTTATTTTATATTCTTGAAATGTCAATAAACATCTTGTAAAAAATGGATGTTAAAAATATTTTATATTTCCTTTTTATTCTACTCAGAAGAACGCCTAAAATTTAGGCCTCGAGACCAGAATACCCCCTTAATGATTACAGAAAAAGTATAAACTTGAAAGTTTCTGTTTAAAACCAATTTATTTACCATTAAATTTAATTTAACTTTTTACTTGCCGCAGAATTACTAAAAATTAATTTATGGCTTCCAAAAGATTAAATTTTTCATTTTGTCGGAATATTTTTGCAATCGTGAATTAAACTGTAATAAACGGATGGAATGGTTTTTGCCACAAAAAGAAATAATATTTGCAGACCGAAATTAAAATTAAAATGTTTCTGGGCTACGTCGCTTCTGCATCTTACCAGGGTGGGATGATTCTCATTAGGAGGATTTTTTTATTGCCTGTTTTCGCTCAAGTTCGCCATAAAGACATTTTCTGAGAAAATACGTCAATTTATTATCAATACAGGGTGTTTCAAGGAACATAATTATTGTTCACATTCCTCCTTTGAGAAGAAGATAAGTAGATCTTACTAATATGAGTCGGTTTTTTATTCCATTTAGATATACCTGGTGCCAAAGTTGTCCTTTTGAGCAATAGCATAAGAAACAGAAACCTTAATAAAATTTGAATGAACAAATATATATATATATATATATATATATATATATATATATATATATATATATATCATTTTTTCTTAATTTTGTATTTTCTTGGGTTTAGGTTCTTTAATTAATAAAACACAAAACAATTTGACGTTTCGCCCTTTATTTAAGGCATTTTCAAAAATTTTTTCCTATATATATATATATATATATATATATATATATATATATATATATATATATATATATATTTTGATATATAGAGCAGAGGCGGATCCAGTCTCTGTCTTTGGGGAGGGAGGTGATATCACATAATTACAGTAGGGCAAGTGAAAGCAAGTTGTCAACAGGGAGGGGGGAGACATCAGCAACATTCCCATTTCTAGAGTAAAAAAGCACCCTCGGGTCTATTTTTCTGAATTTGAAGCTCTTGGAGAGGTGGTGAGGCGATCACTAGAAAAAAAAAACAAGTTGCCAATAGGGGGAGGGGGGAAGATGAGAGCAGCATACACATTCCTAGTATAAAAGGCAGAATCGGTCCTATTTTCCTGAACTCAAAGCTCTTGGGAAGGAGAGGGGTCATCGCAAGCATATACATTCCTATACTCTATTCAAGAACTAAAGACAGTAATAAAACTGTTACCGAAACCTCCAATGTACCTGCTCCAGTGCCACAGGTAACTGAAGACTGCCGTAAATCTAATTATATTTAAATATTATAAGCTTTTATCAATTTACTGCAATATTAAAATTTCTGATGTGTTCCAACATGACTTACTTACTTACTCCGTGGTGTTACATCCCCGTGTGGGTTTTAGCCGACTTGACAATATGCCTCCATTAGTTTCTGTCCTCTGCTAGCTCCATCCAGTTCTCTACATCCATAGCTTTAAGGTCTCCTGCTATATTATCCCGCCACCGGAGCCGGGGTCGTCGAAGTGGTCTTTTTCCAGTTGGAGTTTCTTCCCACACCAGTCTCACTATTCTTTCGTTAGAGTGTCTTATGAGGTGGCCTGTCCACTGGAGTCTTCTAGACTTTATTTCTTTAACTATGTTGGCGTCTGCGTATAACTCTTCTAACTCTTTGTTTGTTCTTATTCTATATTGTCCCGTTGCCCCGTCCAGTAACGGGCCAAAGATTTTCCTTAGGATTTTTCTCTCCCAACATGACAGGAGTTGGAAAATCTATTATGTACCGAATACTGAAGGAGAAAAAAACGACTGAAATTGTTAAGACTCCCAAGCCACATTCGATCACAGGCAGACGAAAAAACTCGTTGGAAGAAGAGATATAAATTGCAATAAAAGGAGTTGTACATACATTTTATTATGAGAAGCAGATCTCAATCGAGAAAATTCTAACTAAAATCAATTGCTCAGAGAACTTAATTTTTACTGGGAAAAACTAGATAGGAGTTCTGATAGATCGTCCGGAAAATGTCCGTTGGAGAAGGAAATATCTCTCTCAAGTAAAAGGTAGAGTTGCTAGAAATAACACAACTTACAAAATTAGTAATTTATCTGAACTTTTGAAAGATTTTTTTGAATAAAGTTACTGCAGAAAATTGGGAAAAATCCATATAATAAAAGAATAAAAGAAAATGTGTAAATTCGATCTCATGATCGGTGAGATAGAGGAACCAATTATAAGTAATTTGAGCGAAGATAGCTTTACTGAGTTTGATTACGAATTAGATACGCAATGTTTACCAGCGTACATACAATTTATTGTTTAAATTTTCTGTAATATATTAAAATTAATTACATTTGAATCCCTTTTTAGTATTTAATTGTAATTCTGCCGATGGTTTATGAAATAAATAAACTGAAACGTCAAATATCCTAAAAATGTTTTTAATTAATAACAAAATGACGGATAGCTTCAAAAATATTTTAACTTCCTGTATTTGTGACAGTGGGTATTTTGTAAGTATTTAAATTATAACTTATAATTTTTTTTGCGAAAAAGGCTACGTTTCAGTCTGAATGTGCCTAAAATGGTTTCTATGCCAATATTAAAAATAATAAAGATACAGTTGTGATTTGTATTAAATATATCAAAATTATCTATATTTTCTAATGTATGTGAATTATTAAGAAATCATAAGAAATAAAAGAATATTATAAAAACTTTTTATTTTAAGTTTATTACCGAAATAATATTTTATGCCATAAATACTTAGTGATAAAATAAACCTCCTTTCGACGCCTATGACAAGGTTTAAAATCCTTTTTAATACTTCACACATCCAAAAATCTATTGTTATCCAACTCAAATAGTCAATATTATAGACCGGTATTTCTGATTATAAAATTTCTAACCCATTGCTATGAAAAATATATGTGTCCATCCGATTTTGCCAGACCCCGGACTAAAGAGTATAGGTAGTTTGCGAAAAAAAAGGTAAAAAATGATTTATTACTCTCTCTGGTTCTTGAATAAACTATAGTATGAGGCAAAATCGGGTCTATTTTTCTGATCTTAAAGCTCTTGGGGGGGCGATCGCCCCCCCCCCCCCCTGGATCCGAACCTGATATAGGGTGACCGAAAAATACGAATACAATCTTTGATGATAGAGTCTTGACGTTAAAATTGGTCGATCTTAGTCAACTTAGTTATATCTGATACTGCTTCGTTCAAGCAGTAGAAGACGTTGGAGTTCAAAATATCAATTTTTCCAAAATTTCTTGAAAATGTGGTAACTGAATTTAATGATTTTTGGTTTGTGGTCTATCACTATAAAGTGGCGGTGTCTAGTGGTATAGCGACAAAGTAGTATAAGTTATAAAAGTTATGACAACCTAGATGTTTCTATCGGATAGATGTATGTATTTGAAAGCTTTTTATCTCTTAAAAAATTTTCGCTGGATGAGCGGCTTCGCAAAAAAAAACATTTTCAGTTACATACATAAATCATTTTAATGTAATAATAAAAAATACCTGTAATACAATAAATTTCGAGTGACTTTATTGCTATAGCATTTAATAATTTGACTACTGACAAATTGCCATCACGGTATAAAAAGTCGACTATAGTAAGATTAACATTCTAAATTTCTATTAAACATGAACAACTATTTTACTATTAAACATGGATAACTACAAGCACTCCGAGAAGCCTGACATGCTGCTGGTGTATGGGTTTTGTGAAGGCAATAAGCGTCGAACTGTTAGAGTTTACATGGAGATATTTCCTAATTGCCTAATACCAAACCTTCAAATATATGTATCTTGAGTATTATCTCTGAAAAATGGGCAGCTTTGAGAAAAAATTTGAAGGTAGGGATCTTAGAAGAAGATTTTGGAAAGAGTTTTAGTATCTGGCACTTAGAACGTGAGTTGGATATCTCTAAAACTATTGTAAATGATATTTTGAAAGAACAATGTACCAATTGATTCCCCATGCGTCTTACAATTTGTGAATCTATTCGAAAGAAAAGAATTCATGATCAAAATTTTTGTAGGCTATTGCTGAGGAGACCATTTGCGAAATTCTGCGCCTAAGCAGATAACAAATTCGGCTTGTGACAGAACTTATAACTGGCCACTGCAGCCTGAGGAAACATCTACCCATACTGGGCATTTTTAATGATGAGCCAATATGTAAATTATGTGATGATGAGGAAGAGACAGCCTCCCACATCATCTTAGAATACGAAGCTTTAATCTACTGAAGATAGCTGCAGGGATCGATCAATCTGGAAGACATATACCTAGAGGACAAGCTAGTTAACAGGCCGCTAAATCTAATCAAGGCAACTTAGAACAGGCGACACAATAAGTCTTAAGGCTGTAGTATAAGGGCTCCTCGTCTCTGACCTGCTATATCTCTCAACTAATCAATCAAGGCTTAAAGAACACATGAATCTAAATGGACGCATAGTGGTGAAATTTAATAAAGTATATACAGGGTTATTTACCTTGTATGGCACGAAATATTGCGGCCAAAATACGTGACTCTCAAAAAGTTTTATTTTTGGGATACTTGGGGTCTAATATAGTTACTTTTTAAAATTATTTTCATATTATACAGGGTGTCCCAAAAGCTCTGAAAATATCAAAGTTTAGTTTCTTTAAATGGAATTCCCTGTATATTACTGCATTTTTGGATTCTCCAATCAAAATAAGTTTATGGTACTTCAACCTTAAGGATTTTTAAATAATTTGAATTTTGACAAAATCTAACCTAATTTTCATGTTTCAAATACCTAAGAAGTATTTCAGTTATGTAGCCGGAATTTACAGTGAAGCGTAATAATAAATCATATTTTATATTTCAATTATAATAAACTTGCTATTATACAGGGTGTCAAAAAATTGAAACTAATCAATTAAGAACTTTAAGTGGCTATAACGTTATTAATTTAAATAGAACGCTATACTTTTTAACTTACCAGAAAATGTACCTTTTAAATACCTATCGAATGGTATAAGAGTGTTCTATAGCTAAGTCTTCGCGTTTTCACAGATTACGCCAAATAATAGTTTTCTGCACCGTTTTGTGTTCTTTGAATAGATGTTCTGATGTATCTAGTTGCCAAAACGTCAGATAATTTATTCAATCTGTCAGTTTAGTCTGAAATGCCTGTTGCTATAATAGCGTTATTACTTTTTATAGCTGAAACTTCATTTACTGAATTAAATTATTTGAATATTTTAGTGTTATTGCTTTATCAAAATGAAGATTTATCCAAAGAAAGAGCGTGTTGATCTGATTTTTATCCTTGGAGAAGTCATCAAAATTGTTTGTTGGCTTCTCGAGTCTAAGCTCAAAGGTTTCCTGAAAGAAACAATCCTAAATCAGCCGTTTTTGTGAGGCTATTAAACCAGTTTCGGGAAAGTGAAAGTGTCGGTTATAAAAAACCTATTATAAGAAACCTGTCACTGAGGATGATGAAAATGTTTTTACTGTACTTGGTTCAGTGATTGAAAATCCCAATAGTAATCAGAATCATATATCCGAAAATACTAACATTAGCCAAGCAAGCGTTTCAAGGATTCTTAACAAATACAGATTTCATCTTTATAAAATCCAGCTTTGTCAAGAGCTTCACGGGAATGATTTTGACAACCGAATTGAATTCTGCTTGTGGGTGTTAGATAAAGTGGCAGAAAAAGAACAATTTTTTTGATAACGTGTTGAATGACGAATGTACTTTTCATAACAATCGTTTCATGAATAGACACAACTTCCATTACTATTCTGATTCAAATCCGCATGAATACAGAGTTATCGAGAGGTTTGGCAATCTTTAAATGTCAACTTTCGAAACAGGTGGATCGGGAGAGACGGATTTCAAAATTGACCCCCGAGATCTCCGGACTTAACTCTACCGGATTTCTTTTTATGGGGATATATAAAAGAAATTGTCTGCAATGCGCCCCTGATAACACCATATGATATGAAAATACGTATAAGAGACGCTTTTCAAACTGTAACCCCGCAAATGTTGTCCAGAGTTAGCAGTGGTTTCGAAAAAAGAATATGTAGGTGTTTGGTCATTTATGCATTAAGGTCGATAAAAACTAATAAAGCTGTTGGTCCAGATGAAATGCCAGGTGAGTTGTTGAAGCTGATCAATGACAAAAATTTGGATTTATTGGTGAGATTATTTAATACAATTTACACGACAGGAACTATCCCCCGAGAAATGTTAACATCAACATTCATATGTTTACCAAAGAAAGCAAATTCAAAAGAATGTAGTGACTATCGAACAATCAGTCTTATATCACATACTTTGAAAACCCTTTTAAAAATTGTACAAGCTAGAATACATCCCAAGTTGGAGCTGGATATTAGTGACACACAGTTTGGCTTCCGGAACGGGGTGGGTACAAGAGAAGCATTATTTGCTTTTAATGTGCTTACTCAAAGATGCTTAGATATTAATCAGGACCTCTATGTCTGCTTCATAGATTACAACAAAGCTTTTGATAGGGTAAAGCATGACAAACTAATAGAGATTCTCAGAAGCAAAAATTTGGATGAAAGAGATTTAAGGTTGATATCAAATCTGTATTACAATCAGCGAGCGGCAGTAAGATTTGGACAGGGAATATCCAGAGATGTGGAAATACAAAGGGGAGTCAGACAAGGTTGTTTATTTTCACCTTTACTATTTAACGCTTATTCTGAAGAGGTCATATTGGAAAGTCTTGAATCTGAAACAGCAGGGATAAAAGTAAACGGAGATTTAATCAACAATATTAGGTATGCAGATGACACCGTAATAATAGCTGATAGTTTAAAAGACCTAGAAAAGATAATGAATAAAATATTGAAAGTCAGTGGAGAATATGGACTCTCTCTTAACATGAAAAAGACCAAGTTCATGATAATTAGTAAAAACAACACCAATAATAATGAAACCCTAATGGTAGGAGGCCAGCACATAGAAAGAGTTAAGAAGTACACTTACTTAGGAACCCTAATAACAGAAAATAATGACTATACCGTCGAAATAAAAACCAGAATCCAGAAAGCACGTGCCAACTTTATTAGAATGAAAAAGGTTATCTGCAGCAAAGATCTAACGTTAGCCCTGAAAATACGACTGACTAAATGTTACGTATATAGTGTTCTATATTATGGAATGGAAGCATGGACACTGACTCGAGAGACAATGAGAAGACTTAACTCTTTTGAGATGTGGACCTATAGAGGAATTCAGAGGATTTCGTGGGTGGATCGAGTTACGAACGCCGAAGTGTTGAGAAGAATGGGGAAAGAAAAGGAAATCGAGATAACAGTAAAACAGAGAAAACTGCAATATTTCGAACATATTATGCGAGGAGAAAGGTACAGCATCTTACGGCTCATAATCCAGGGCAAAATAAGTGGCAGAAGAGGCGTGGGACGACGACGAATTTCATGGCTAAAAAACCTAAGGGAATGGTTTGGATGCAATTCAAAACAACTATTTAGAGCAACTCAATTCATATAGTTGTAAATTACCTGTAATTTTCAAATGCTATAGGCAACCAGATACAGTAGGACATCTATTCAAAAAACACAAAGTGGTGCAGAAAACGATTATTTGGCATATTCTGTGAAAACGCAAAGACTTAGCTATAGATCACCCTTATACTATTCGATAGGTATTTAAAAGGTTCATTTTCTAGTAAGGTAAAAGTATAGCGTTCTACTAAAATTAATCAAGTTATAGCCACTTAAATTTCTTATTTGATTAGTTTCAATTTTTGGATACCCTGTATAATATAGCAAAGTTATTATAATTGGGATATAAAATATGATTTATTATTACACTTCATTGTAAATTTCGAATACATAACTGAAATATTTCTTAAGTATTTGAAACATGAAAATTAGGTTAGATTTTGTCAAAATTCAAATTATTTAAAAACTCTTAAAGTTTAGGTACTATAAATCTTATTAAAATAGGCACTTATTTTGACCCGAAAATCCGAAAATGTAATAATATACAGGGAGTTCTATTTAAAAAATCGAACTTTGATACTTTCAGAGCTTTTGAGACACACTGTATAATATGACACTCATTTTAAAGAGTAACTATATTAGACCCCCATATATTCCAAAAGTAAAACTTTTTCAAAGTAACGTATTTTGGTCGCAATATTCCATGCCGTATGTATACATATATATATATATATATATATATATATATATATATATATATATATATATATATATATATATATATATATATATATATATACAGGGTGTCCAAGATAAGGATCCTAAGCATGGGGATCTCGGAAACAGTTGGAGATACGAGGTCGGTTAAATTAGAGAAAAGTTGCGCAATTTAGTGCTAAATTAAACGCAGTTAAAAAAATTTAAAAATTTCAAACAGTTCCGGAGATTTCCGGAAAAAAACGAAATTTGGCAAAATCGTTTTTAATTTTTGCAGGCTTTATTTAAAGAGATATCAGAAAATAAAAGGTAGATTCTCATTGCCACTTTTTATTTTTTATAATATGGTCTAAACAAAATTTAAATCCGACGTTTCGTTTCTGAGATACCATCATGAACTTTCATTTTTTATATGGAACAAAAAAAAGTATCCCATGTATTTGATAGCATTTTTTATTACAAATTCAACGATGTATCACCCTTGCATATCGAATACGTAGTTCAAGTACTTTCCATAAGAGCTCCATGAGAGCGAGAGAGAAAGATATATCAGTTTTATAAAAGCCAATGAACTACACACTTGATATGCAAGTGTGATACACCGTTGAATTTGTAATAAAAAATGCTATCAAATACATGGGATACTTTTTTTTGTTCCATATAAAAAATGAAAGTTCATGATGGTATCTCAGAAACGAAACGTCGAATTTAAATTTTGTTTAGACCAAATTATAAAAAATAAAAAGTGGCAAGAAGAATCTACCTTTTATTTTTTGATATCTCTTTAAATAAAGCCTACAAAAATTAAAAACGATTTTGCCAAAATTCGGTTTTTTCCGGAAATCTCCGGAAGTATTTTGAATTTTTAAAATTTTAAATTGCGTTTAATTTAGCACTAAATTGCGCAACTTTTCTCTAATTTAACCGACCTCGTATCTCCAACTGTTTCCGAGATCCCCATGGTTAGGATCCTTATCTTGGACACCCTGTATATATATATATATATATATATATATATATATATATATATATATATATATATATATATTCAATAAAAAACTTCCATTTCTTGAATAAACTAACTGTCTTTCACATATTTCTTTTCTTTCTTAAAAAATCTCACATTCCCTTTTGCGTAACTGTGTTAACAAGGCAAAGAACATTCCAGTAAAACGTAAAAAGTCGGCATGCATAAGCTGTTGCTATTTCCGAGTGAATCGGTCCCGAGGTTGTGTACCCTCTCTTATCATATTACGATTTTCGTATTTCATTTTCGTGCCAATCAGCATAATGGAATGTTGCATTTGCATCTAGAAATGCCAGCCACTGGGGCACTTTTAAATTAAAATATAGAATTGCTGCTTTGGAGATTGAACATTTTCCATTTAATAGGGGAAAGGATGGAAGAAGGCATGGCTGATACATTTTAATTTCAATTTGATAATGAATATTACGTGGAATTTGAGGTAATGTTTATTTGTTATGGATTAAATTTTTAATTTAAAGTGAATGAAAAATTAAAATATGCATCTGTTTATATTAGAAAATGTAGAACAAATGAAGAACAAAAGAATGATAACAGAGAAATTATAGATATTTATTAAGTTTATAAAATATATCATCTTCTCATAATGTCTAAATTCAGTTTCAATTTCATTCAAACGCATGACTGTTGTGGCACATGTGTGTTAATGACTTTATTTCATACAGTTAGGCCATTTTCTATTCTTTCAGGATTTCCTTTTTTTTTTTAAATATACTAGTCATAAAGTCACTTAGCTTGACCACACCATTCTAATCGCATTAAATTAGCAGTTATATGGAGGCACCTATTATACTACGCAACAAGTTTTAGTTTATTTGATATATCTTGTATGAAAAGTGCATTTTTTCGTTAATTTTGGGACGCTGAACACAAAAATGACAATGAAATTAAAAACTGTAATTTTCAAGAACAAGTTTTTTTATATTATTTTTATCAAAATAATAAAAAATACATTGCTTTATACTTGTAGAGACACTAAATATTCCGTGTTTTTGCTTTTCCTTTGTGAATTGTTTCTGAAGCGTCTCTAACAAGAGTCCAACAGTAGTCGGCAAGCATGGAAGAATTTCATGTTCTCTGGTACCTTTCCTCCATTGTTAATATATCCTGATGGAAGTGTTTGCAGTGCTCATCACTTACAGCTACGCAGTTGTCAGGAAAAAAGTCTAGATGTAAGTGTAGGAAAAGGATCTTTAGAGACATATTACAACCTATTTTTTTGATACGATGACAGCATATTTTCAACCATAGTAACGTAATTGTCAGCTTTTTTATTTCCGAAGAAATTAGTATTTGTCTTTAATATCTGATAGAGTGTTGCCAAAATGTCTTTAAGAATATTTCGAATCTGTGTGCCTTTTTAATTTTTTGCTTCAGTTAGCCTTGGAAATTTTTGACGCAGGTACAGAAAAGCTGGCCCATCTGTATTCAGTGCAAGTTTTCCACTGAGCCCAACTTGATATGCAGTGGTGGCAGCACAATTTTTTTGGGGTCTACCAATGGCATTCGGACCACAATCCCCTTATCGCTAAATTCCAACTCAAATTAAAAAGGATACAAACAGATCATAACATCAAAAAACTAAATATACACAAATCAAAAACCAGAAGAAACGAAAGAAAAGCTGAAACAATACATCAACACAAACTTAGAAAGAAGACAAGGCAAGCTTGAGTTAAACGATGACAACGTTGAACAATAGTGGCAGTTTTTCAAAACGTCAATTATGGAACCAAGCAAGAAAGTACTTACAACATCAAGATACAAGAAAGAAGATTGGATGACAGATGATATTTTGGAGTTGATGGATGAAAGAAGGAAACACAAGACCAACTAGACCCGATATCAACAGTTGCAAATTCAAATAAGAAGAAAAATAAGAGCAGCAAAAGAAGAGTACCTTTCTGGAAAATGCAAAGAAATAGAGGAGTTGCAAAATAAGTACGACAACTTCAACTTGCATAAAAAAGTCAAAGAACTACTGGAATAGAAAAGAGAAAAACCTCAAACGTATTGCTAGACAAAGAGGGAAACATTATTATGGAAACACAACAAAAATTCTGCAGGTGGAAAGAATACACAGAAAAACTATTTGAAGATTAAAGACACGAAAATTCTTCTATAAACAGCCTGAGCGGTGACATAGGGCCTGAAATTACTAAAGCAGAGGTCATTTATGCCTTAAGGTCGGTAAAAACTAATAAAGCTGTTGGTCCAGATGAAATGCCAGGTGAATTGTTAAAGCTGATCAATGACAAAAATTTGGTTTTATTGGTGAGATTATTTAATACAATTTACACGACAGGAACTATCCCCCGAGAAATGTTAACATCAACATTCATATATTTCCAAAAAAAGCAAGTTAAAAATAATGCAGTGACTATCGAACAATCAGTCTCATGTCACATACTTTGAAAACCCTTTTAAAAATTGTACAAGCTAGAATACATTCCAAATTGGAGCTGGATATTAGTGACACACAGTTTGGCTTCCGGAACGGGGTGGGTACAAGAGAAGCATTATATGCTTTTAATGTGTTTACTAAATATGCTTAGATATCAATCAGGACCTCTATGTCTGCTTCATAGATTACAACAAAGCTTTTGATAGGGTCAAACATGACAAACTGATAGAGATTCTCAGAAGCAAAAATTTGGATGAAAGAGATTTAAGGTTGTAAAAATTGGACAGGAAATATCCGGAGATGTGAAAATACAAAGGGGAGTCAGACAAGGGTGTATATTGTCACCTTTACTATTTAACGCTTATTCTGAAGAGGTCATATTGGAAAGTCTTGAATCTGAAACAGCAGGGATAAAAGTAAACCGAGTTTTAATCAACAATATTAGGTATGCAGATGACACCGTAATAATAGCTGATAGTTTGAAAGACTTAGAAAAAATAATGAATAAAATATTAAGAGTTAGTAGAGAATATGGACTCTCTCTTAACACGAAAAAGACCAAGTTCATGATAATTAGTAAGAACGGCACCAATAATAATGAAACCCTAATGGTAGGAGGCCAGAACATAGAAAGAGTTAAGAAGTACACTTACTTGGGAACCCTAATAACAGAAAATAATGACTATACCGTCGAAATAAAAACCAGAGTCGAGAAAGCACGTGCCGACTTTATTAGAATGAAAAAGCTTATCTGCAGCAAAGATCTAACGTTAGCCCTGAAAATACGACTGACTAAATGTTACATATACAGTGTTCTATATTATGGAATGGAAGCATGGATACTGAATCGAGAGGCAATGAGAAGACTTAACTCTTTTGGACCTATAGAAGAATTCAGAGGATTTCGTGGGTGGATCGAGTTACGAACACCGAGGTGTTGAGAAGAATGGGGAAAGAAAAGGAAGTCGAGATAACAGTAAAACAGCAGTAAAACTGCAATATTTCGGATACATTATTCGGGGAGAAAAGTACAGCATCTTGCAGCTCATAATCCAAGGCAAAATAAGTGGCAGAAGAGGCGTAGGACGACAACGAATTCCATGGCTAAAAAACCTAAGGGAATGGTTTGGATGCAGTTCAAAACAACTTTTTAGAGCAACTGCCTCAAAAATTAAAATAGCTATTATGATTGCAAACCTCCGCAATGGAGAAGGCATTTGAAGAAGAAGAATGGCATATGTTGTACACTCTTTTTACCTGGTTCTAATGATTGTCGATTGGACCAATCTTTTCTTTTGTTTTGTGTGCTTTTGCCTGACTGTCCCATTCACACAAAAACCAGCGAAACTTGGTGTAGCCTAGCTGCAACCCAAGTAAAAGTGCAATCACCGTTAAGTCTGCCACAGTCATTGGTGCTCATCTTATTTTATACTTGTCATTAGTTACTTCATATTGCTGTATGATTCTTTCATGTGAACTGCATATCTAACAGGAATAGATGGTAAAAAATATGCTATATGCAATAGTACTGCTTTTAAAGTCAATGTTGTAATGTCTATAAACAATCTCCATTCCCCTGGCTTGTAGTTTATATTTTGAAGCCGCCTAAGATTATTGCAAAAAACCAAGTTTTTTCCATGTCAAAAAAAGGGGCTAGGCTTTTATGGCGTTTACAAAAAACACATAGTGGAACATCGTGTTCTAGTAAGTTCCACTGCTACAATCTTGATCCTAGTAACTCTGCTTTACTTTTTGGAAGTTGTTGGGTGTTAAATCAGGATCTCTTGATGTTTTTGGCATATCTTCTTCTTGAGAACTCGTTATTCGTTATTATTTGATTCGAAAGTGAATGTTTCTGGAGGTTCAGGAATAGGAAATTTGTCACTACGAGGCACAGGTCTCATGGCAGATGGTATATTTGGATAGTTGATAATCGGCTTTTTCTTCTTGGATATACCTGTGTCTTGCTGTCTTGCAATCATTAACATGATTTGAAGGCTCTTTCCAGATCATTGGGACAGTAAACCGCATAGATCGTTTTTTACTATTCAACCAGTGCTGATATGTCTTTTTTATCAATAGGGTAGTAGACCGTTTCTAAGACGCAAAAGTCACCTCACCGCAAACATACGAGATGCGATCTGGATTGTTTACACACTTTCGAGACATCCTACAATCTCAACTATTCGATTCGGCTCACTAACTTCGACTGACTAACCCTTCCGCCTTGTAGCTGCTTATATACCCAAATACAGCTTCTACATAATTAGAGAATATTCGAGAATTTTCTATTCACTTCTATAATATTCGCAATGGTGGCGTTTGTCATTTGTTTGTATACAGGGGCTGTTTTTTCGGTGAAAGGAAGCGTGACAGCAGTTCCTTACTTATAGACTTTTAATTACCTACTGTAGAAATGGTATCATCAGCTGAGTTTCTGTGTTACTATATATATATATATATATATATATATATATATATATATATATATATATATATATATATATATATAA
Organism: Diaprepes abbreviatus; assembly: GCA_034092305.1. Lineage (NCBI taxonomy): Eukaryota > Metazoa > Arthropoda > Insecta > Coleoptera > Curculionidae > Diaprepes > Diaprepes abbreviatus. The sequence continues at coordinate 7,832,607 of JASJET010000009.1, forward strand.
AGGGTATTCGTTGCTGACTAGTTAGGATAAACTAGTTAATATTGGGGTGTGCAGCAAGTGAAATAGCACTCTTTAAAGTTAATCCGAGCTTTCGAAAAAAAGGAAATTAGTGAAATTTTCCGTAATAATTTTAAATAACTTATATTTGTTACAAAAAATTGATTTTAAAATTTAAAATAAAATAAAAAACAGGAGGAACCATTTTGTTCGTTCCTTCCCGAGTCACATGTAAATGTAAAATTAGTTTGAAATTATGAGGTTAGGAAATTTGTCAGCTGTCAGCAGGGCTGCCAACCTTATCCAATTATTATTAAGTTTTGTTAGGATGAAACTGCATTTAAGGGTAAATATGCAGTAAATGGCCAGTCATGGTGAAATTATTAGGATAGAAAAATTGATTAGGTGTCAGCAGGGCTGTCCACTATTAGTATTTGTTTTAATGAATTTTGTTGGGTTGAGATTGCAATTAAAGGTAATTATGCAATCCCTGGTCAGCCATACTGAATTATTAAAGCGTTCATATCTAAAGAAAACTGTAATCATTATTGTTAGTAATATTTGTAGAACTAGATAAAGAGTTATCCAACGATAAAAGATGAGAATATATCACTCAAATGTTTAATATCAGTTTTTTATTTAAGCTATTCGGTTCTTGTGAGATAAAGGCCATCTCTAAGAAAAGCCTCTTGGCAATAAATGACTGAGTTGAAAGTTTCCTTACTGACCCATGATCCAAGTGATTGTTAGCATGTTCAGCAAGTGTACATCTTTCAGGAAGTTGTACACAATCGCTTCGGTGTAATGTATATACACTTTGTCGCAACCTCAACTAAAATGGCAATAAATCATCTCGAGAAAAATTTTTGGGCTAAGAAGCTCTGCTATTAAAATGACCAAAAAGAATTGTAACAATAAGGACAGCATGTAAAAATTTAAAATGTCTGCTTTACTTTCTAAACACATCTTGTAAGAGAAAGAAATGCTCAAACGGTATAAAGAAAAGAATTTCTGAAAATCTGAAGAGCTCATTAAAATCAGTCAAATTTCTTTTGTCGGTTTTGTCGAGCAAGTTTATTTTATGAACTTATGGCTTGGTTACTTAGAAATATCTTTATTACATAAATTGTTTGACAATTTTATCCCTAAAATTATACTTAGTGCTTAAAAAAAACTTCGATTTTATTCTTAGCAATAATCTTTTGATAGATGGTTTAAAATATATAAATATTTTGCGCTTTTACACGTATTAGAAATAAAAAATAGTCTTACCATTAACATATAACTGTACAGCATGTGTATCCTTTCCCTTGTCGTTTTCCACCATTAAGTAGTATGTCCTTGAGTCCATTGCTGAAGTATCTCTGACATGTAGAGTTGTTAAATAGCAATCCTCTCCTGCCTCCTGTGTCACATCGTCTACTTTAAATTTACCTAACAAAAAATAGGAGTTTTAGAATAATATAAAAGCTATGTTTTACTTATACCTACGAATATTTGCATTTCGAAATGTTTTTTTTTCCAAAAAATAATTTGAAATACATTTTAAATTATTTAAAGCAAAAACTAAACCCACTTCAAAAAATTGTATAAAAAGTACATAAAATTTATTTCTAAAAAGACACTAAAATGAAAATGAAATTGAAAATTTTGACATTATCGAGAAATTTATAATTGACAAAATGTGTAATTCCCAAAAATGGTTGAGGACTACTTTATTTGTAATTGCTTTGTTACTCTAGCTTGTTTGTATCTCGTGTTAGAGGTTATTCGTTCATTTAATAATAATTTGGCGTTGACTTCTAATAAAATATTTCTATTTCATATAAAAAATTATATTATTTTTCGCTTTTAGCACTTTTCTAGAAGTAGGTCCAAATTTTTTTTTTATAAAAACTGTATTTTTCGATTTTTAATTTTAAAGTCGTTATGATATTCATAAATTATTTGAGCTAAGTACGAGGCGACATGTGTAGTGTATCTAGAAATGTTTCCAAAGTCTCAAAAAATGATCCATATTGTCCAAATTTGTAAACTACACTAAATTGAACAACAAAAAATTCTATAATATTTAAATACACCCCGGAGAAGAAGAAAATTATTAAAAATAAATAATTTTACTGTCACGGTTAAAATTAAATTTGAGTTTACTATGACTAATCCAGATAATTTTTACAAATACCCCTTTAAGTTTATACTTTATAACGATTAGAGATACAACCTAATCGAAACGTAGTAAAAATAAAGACTATGCAAGTCCGTCAACCACATTTTAGTCAATCAGTTATTTTATTTTTCTGAATTTTGGCTACATTCTTGTACTACAAAGTACAGTTTTCTGTTATATTTGATTATGACTGTTTGATGCCTATTTATGTTGTTTTGCTTGCCAGTGATTAGACTGTGGGTGGTTGTATTTATTTCTGTTGTTGTTGAATTTACTGTTTCCTTTTCCCAGTCAAATCTTCCTTTCCTATGGCAACTTTCTTGTAATTTCTTTGTTCAGTTTCATGGATTTTGCTTTGTTTATGTTCTTTTTCTTTTTTTTTTTTGGTTTTTTGCTGTCACTGGAATATGCACTGACAAGTAATTTTTGAATTTGTTGCTTCTTGCATTATTTCATTTTGCACTCTTTTAATCATATTATTTGAATCCATTGGGTTGTAATTGCCGCATCTTAATTAATTTTCCCCATAATTTTAATTTTCATCCCTATTAATACTTTATGAGTTTACTGAAACTATAAACTTCTTATCAATATACCATCTATCTGTTTCGTAACTTCCTTTAGCATCGTCGGCTCGGGGTAACATCTAGTTTACGTGGTCCCAAACTTTCAGGAAATCGATAATTTTTGTGAGAGAAATTTGGGCAAGAAACTTATCTATTACTTGGTCATCGGTAATGACTTGCGGGAAGTATATTTCTTTAATGTAAAAATAACTAATGGGTTACATGAAGCTTGTTTTTACCATAAAATTATATGTTATAAAAGCCCACAATATCTATACAGACGAATCATTTTTAGATCTCACGTGCATAACGTCAACATTCGTTTTCGACGAACAATAACTCCGCCCCTGCATAAATCTTCTCTGTTTGAACGCTCTTTTACCTAAAATGTCGCTAAACTATATAATTCTCTTCCGGACTTCTTCAAAACTCTCACGCCTATAAAATTTAGATATGTTGTCTTCCAACACGCATTTGATAAACTAATAAGAAAATTGTAGTGTCCTCTTTTTCTTTTGATTTTTAATGAAGAAAAATTCAGAATTTGTATCAATGTATCTAACTTGGGTGTATAAGTATTGTTTCTTTTCTATTCTGTGTTTAATTATTATTTAGGTCCTATTTACTTTCAGTCTGGGTTGAGTTGATCAGGGTGGATGTCACTCAGGTGTTATCCACATCTGGACTTCGCCCTTTCTATCTCTACGTTATCCTGTATATTAATTAATTATAATATGTTGTTAATTCTATGGAGGCAGAAATAAAGACATAATTATTATTATTATTATTACTTATTTAATGTTGAGCTGAAAATCTTAACGATTAATGAATAGCGTATCCAACAAACTTATTTCAGCCGACTGTCGTAATCCAGATATTCGCATAGGGTCATTTTTGACCTGTCACTCTTTTAAATTTTTGGCACACTTGAACGAAAGTTGTGCTCGGGGATCTTTGATACAATGCCCATATTATTTTGTCTTTGACCTTTACTTTCCTTTTTGAAAGAGCAAAAGAAGCTGTAGAGGTTTCATCTGAATTTATGTGAATCATTTTCTAGGATTTTGAGGTGAAAAACAGTTTAAATTATTCCGGTAATTGGGTTTAGTTGTTTAGTTATCTTATATTTTACCTGTTTTGCTATTAGTGGAGTTATTTTTACTGGAATAAGCCCGTAGATGGGAATTTTAGCAGTTCTGCGCATTTTAATAAAGGAATTTTTTAAAACCCACATAGAACTCAGGAGTTTTTCTTTCTCACGTTTCCCTTTATTTTTTGGTCTTTTTTTGTGCGTTTACCTTTCGGTAAAAGCTTTCAGTATCAGTTAATGAACATCGCCTATACACCACTATACAGTTGAGCAGTGTTCTAGCTTGATTTGTACGAGAACAGGCACACTTAGAATTATTAATTTTTTTATTTGAAACCCAACGCAATTGATGTTGTAAGTTAAAGTTCATTTTTTTCTTTTATTTTTTGAAGGCCTTGTGCAATTTTTCAGTGTTCTATCGTATGATCATGGAATACACAGGGTTTGAATTATGGTTTGGCGCCAGTAGGTACTAGAGTTTGTAACGTATTAAATTTATGTGATCCTTATTTCCCCTCATGGAAGCGTGCGCTCCAGCCAATCGCCGTTCGGGGCAAGAGAGATAGCATTTCCCCATATTCGCTCTCTCTCTCTTTCTCTCTCTCTCTCTCTCTCTCTCTCTCTCTCTCTCTCTCTCTCTCTCTCACTCACTCTCTCTCTCTCTCTCTCTCTCTCCCTTTGCTGTGTAATGCGCGCAGAGCATTCCATGTTACCTCCAGTAGTGTTAATGTATGCTCGAAGATGTTAAATGTCAAGAGTACCTGAAAATATAGATGTTTCCAAATCGGGAGAAAAGATTACGTTCAGTAATATGTTTTGAAAATAAAATGTGATAGAAAGTCTTTACTTAATGTGAAAAAGGTCAGTCAAATCCTCTAATTAATTCATTTATTGCTTCATTTTCAATTGGTTGAAGATTATTTTTAACTTCTTTACAGTTTCTTTTTAAACATACATATTACTCCTACTTTATTTTTCCCTGTAAACCATAAAAAATAAAAAGCCACCTTTTTAAATTTGTGTTTAATAATTCGCACAATTATCCACTTGTGCATTATACAATTTCAAAGTAATCACTCAAGCTATAAGAGAAAATTACTGTATTGTTTAAGAGGCTTTATGGCGTGCTCATACTCAGCGCAAATTACGTTAAAAAGTACTTGTGTGTGAGGAAACCTAAGTGTCTTATAATGGCTGTTGGGATTGGGTCAATCAATTTAAAAAGAAATAAAACATCTTGCTTTAATTATACGAACAGGAAAAAATCTTTTCAGCTTAAATGGGTTTATCTGATTGGTTAATTAAAAAGTATTCTATTTGAAGTATAGGCTGGTAAAATAACTCACGTTAAACTACTTAATTTGTAACTGTGCTGAAGCTACGAAATAAAAATGCCGAAACTATTATGTTATTAATATTTTTTTTCGTAGATTTGAACTTTATGTTATCAATGCATAAAATATTCATGTAATTAGTTTCCTTCTCCTAATGTTCTTGTACAGGGTGAGTCAACGATTGGATGAAGGTTTGTGCCTTTTCGGTGAAATTAACAAAGAAACTATATTTATTGTTTGATACAGTTTATTTTTACGCAGATTTTAAAAATATTTAGGACTCTACAGGGTGAGCCAAAAAACCGGGACAGCATAAAGTTGTATTTTTTTTTTAAATAGAACACCCTATATCCGAATCGTATTTTCGATGTAGCTTATAATTTTAAATCTTTTTTATTGAGGGTTTACTATAACAAAACTTTATAGTTTCTGAGATAATTAAGTTTAAAAAAAAAGTCACATTTCCAAGCATCAATTCAATCCTAAATAACGTTTTCAATTTTGTGACAAATATATTCAAATTTGGAATTTAGCAAGGCCAAGGACAAGTTAACATAATTTTTACCTCATATTTGCAATAAAAGCTACAGGGCGTTGAACACATCGGCTCAAATTTGAACAAGTTTAAATGAATAAATATCTTTTTTTTTTAAATGGTACACCCTGTATATTTTCATGTTATTTAATAGAGTAATAAAAACCCTAAAAGTTTTGTTCAATATATCCTATACCTATTTATAATAGTTTTTGAGATATTTCAGTTTTTCTTATTTTCCATACTTTTTTACAGAAATAGTCTTCATTATCATAGTAGTCATGTAAAATAATAAAAAGAAACTACAGAAACAAACAGAATGTGGTTAAGTATGATGAAATACATTATTCGTTATATTACAATGGCAATAGTTTAATTAAACATAATGTGAAAAAATTAACACAACAATAACGACAAGGCAAATACATATTTACTTTTATACTAAATTGAAACAAAAAAATTACCTATTAAATACTGAGATTAATTATTTCTTTTTAATAAGTGTTCGAATAAACGACCCTCTTGTGCAATGTACAAATTTAGTCTTTTTTGCAGATTTTCTCGGACCCTGGACAAAATTAGTGGCGTTATTGTTCTACAGGTATCCCTAATCCTGTTTCGCATATCTTCCACTGTTGTTGGTGGATTAACATACACCTTATTTTTAATATAACCCCATAAGAAGAAATCTAATGGGGTGATGTCGCAAGACCTTGGTGGCCACTCAATGAAACCCCCACGTCCAATCCATTTTTGCGGATATCGTTGGTCTAAAAACACACGAACTTCACGATGGTAATGCGGAGGCGCACCATCGTGCTGGAACCACATACTGTCGAGCTCATCCCTATCGAGACCTTGAAGCAGTTGGGGTAGTTCTTCTTGTAGAAAGTTCAGGTAACTATGGCCATTTAGTGGTTCATTAAAAAAGTGGGGTCCAATAATTCGATTATGATGAATACCACACCAAACATTTAATGACCAGTGGTTTTGATGTTGCACCTCTCTAATCCAAAATGGGTTTTCTGTGGCATAATAATGCATGTTGCGTCTATTTACGGCACCGTTACTTCTAAAAGTAGCTTCGTCACTAAACATTACCTTGCATAATAAATTTGGATTTAATTGAATCTCCGCATTTATTGTACGACAAAAGTTTACACGACTTTCCAAATCCTGTCCATGCAATTCTTGGTGTAATTCCATGTGATATGGATGATACCTATATTTTTTGGTAGTACGATTAGCGGTGGATTGTGATGTTTCACATAATGCTGCTAACTGACGGCTACCAATATAAGGATTTTTCTGAACATTTAACAATACTTGTAGTTCTTTTTCTTCATTAGTTACTGGTTTGTTGACCACTTTACGTTTTGGATAATCAACAGTACCAGAAGAATCAAATCTTTGCATTAAGTTTTGAAAAGTATGGGTATTAAGCTGGCGTCGATCAGGATACTTCATTTTGTAAATTCTTTGAGCAAGAAGGCAATTTTTTTGAGCTTCTCCTATTGTATAAATCATATCTATTAACTCATTCTTTGGAAAATTCATTTTACAATATAAGATGAATGCAAAAAAAACCAAACTACACTACATAAAAACCAAAAGAAGCGATTGCGGTTATAAATTTGATACACAGAAAAATGTTCTTTTACATTGTTTTTGCCATGGCTACTATGATAATCAAGACTATTTCTGTAAAAAAGTATGGAAAATAAGAAAAACTGAAATATCTTTTAGGGTTTTTATTACTCTATTAAATAACATGAAAATATACAGGGTGTACCATTTAAAAAAAAATATATTTATTCATTTAAACTTGTTCAAATTTGAGCCGATGTGTTCAACACCCTGTAGCTTTTATTGCAAATATTAGGTAAAAATTATGTTAACTTGTCCTTGGCCTTGCTAAATTCCAAATTTGAATATATTTGTCACAAAATTGAAAACGTTATTTAGGATTGAATTGATGCTTGAAAATGTGACTTTTTTTCTTTAAACTCAATTATCTCAGAAACTATAAAGTTTTGTTATAGTAAACCCTTAATAAAAAAGATTTAAAATTATAAGCTAAATCGAAAATACGATTCGTATATAGGGTGTTCTATTTAAAAAAATACAACTTTATGCTGTCCTAGTTTTTTGGCTCACCCTGTAGAGTCCTAAATATTTTTAAAATCTGCGTAAAAATAAACTGTATCAAACAATAGATATAGTTTCTTTGTTAATTTTACCGAAAAGGCACAAACCTACTTTATCCAATCGTTGACTCACCCTGTACAGGGTATTCCAAATTCGATACTTATGGGTCGAGCTAAAAAAAGGACATGCCTTTTTATATATTGGTGACACAGAGGTTGTCCATTTTCTGACAAGTGGTTGGTCAACTCCAATTATATGAAAAAGATATGGCTTCTTTCGAGCATCACGAATCACTTTTACCCACTCATCAGGCTCTTTATAAGGTGACTTCTGGGTAATGTAACCTATATTTCCGTCATGTTCTAAATATGAGTGTTCGCGAATGGGAAATATGACTTCAATCATATCCAAGCGTTTTGAACTGTGTATAGTGTATAAAACAAAACACAGTGTAATTCGTATTCTGCCCATCGCAGGAATCACAGAATATCACCATCTCACTAGTATTTTTATCAAGCATATTAAATACATAGTGATAGAGGAATGAACACACTTCATAAGTGTATTCATTCTTTTCTTGTTATTGTTTCTGAATAGCAAAAGAAATATGATTTGGATCAGGGGCGGATCCAGCCTCTCTCTTTGGGGGGGGGGGGGGCGGTGATATCACAAAAGTACAGTATGCAAGAAAAACAAGTTGTCAACGGGGGGGGGGGGGAGTACAAGCAGTATACACATTCCTAATATAAAAGGCAGAATGGGTTCTATTTTCCTGAATTGAAAGCTCTTGAGAGGGGAGGGGCAATCGAAAGTATATACATTCCTATACTCTATTCAAGAACTAGATAGAGTAATAAAATTGTTACCGAAAGCTCCAACGTACCTGCTCCAGTGCCGCTGGTAACTGAGAACTGCCGTAAATCTAGCTATATTTCATTATATTTAAATATATTTTATAAATTTACTGCAACATAAAAATTTTGATAGTTAATTTAATTTCTGTCAGTGAGCAAAGTACACCTTACAGTTTGTTCTTAGTGATTTATCATGTTTGCGCTTGTTTTTATATATTATTTGAGATTAGTGAGATACCTAAAAGATATGGCTTTCACCTCTATATTTATTCCAAAATCGTTAAACCAGGGCATTTTTCCTCAACGAAAAACTTATTACGATGAATGTTTATGATGCCTTAATGCCAACATGACAGGAGTTGAACAATCTACTATGTACCGTACGAATACTGAAGGAGAAAAAACGACTGGAATTGTTAATACTCCCAAGCCACATTCGATCACAGGCAGATGAAAAACCTCGTTGGAAGAAGAAATGAAAACTGCAATTAAAGGGGTTGTATACAGGGTGATTCAAAAATCGATCACGAAACTTAAGGGGGTGATTCCACTTGACAAAATAAGGGTAGAGCTTCATATAATTTTTTTTCAAAATGTCATTCGTTTTCGAGTTGCAAGCCGTCCAAGTTTAAGTTTTTATTTTTTGTTTTTTGAATTACTCGCTTACAGGAAAACCGATTTGACTAATATTTGAAAGATAGGCTAAGTCTTCTGCGCTTCATCATTTTAGTAACAATTCACATTGATTGTTTGCCGCTAGAGGGCACTTTACCTACATTGAAAATTGTTTTTTTGTCATAATTTTTTAGTGTTGACAGCTACAGTAGTTTTTGGCATAATTTCTGAAAGACTGATGCCAGGCCTTTAAAAAAGGTGCTCTTTATTTACATCGCTAAACCCAATGGTTTAGACGTAAATCACCCTTAAAAATTAAGTGGTAAATTTACTTTTCTCATTTCATTACCACCAGCTACCAGGTAAATAGCTATCAAAGTATACTAGAGCTGTCAGTTTAACATCAAATAAATTCGCTTTTTAAACTATTTAATTTATAATCTTAAAATAACTAATAATGGCTAATCACCAATATTCAAATATCGAATATTGTGATATCCATTTTTTTTATGGAAAAGCAAATGGCAATGCAGAGTTGGCAAGAAGATATTATATGGAGAGTTATCCGGAAAGAAATATCCCTCATGCTCAAACATTTTCCAGTGTGCACAGGAGGCTTGCGGAATGTGGTTCCTTTAAAAGTTATAATGGAAATAGGGGAAGACCTAGAACTGCTAGAAACGTGCAACAAGAAGAAAGAGTGCTTGAAATTATTGAAGATAATCCAGGTATTAGTACTAGAAAAATTGGGAATGAAGTGCGGCTCTGTCAGGCTAGTTCATGGAGGATACTAAGAGAAGAACAACTCTACCCGTTTCATTCAAAAAAGGTGCAGGCTCTTTATGACGATGATCGGCCGAGACGGTTGGAAATGTGCAATCAGATCCTAGCTAAGTATGAACACGATAATCGATTAATTGGCGTCATATTATTCACTGACGAAGCTGGTTTCACTCGTGATGGCATAACAAATCTACACAACATCCACACATATGCTTACGAGAACCCAAACAATGTGGTAGAAACGAAACATCAGCGTAGATTTTCAGTAAATGTGTGGGCAGGGATAATAGGAGATTACCTTATTGGTCCTCATTTCTTTGATGGCCTATTAACTGGTGACGTATACTTAGATTTTATCCAAAATCGTCTCCCATTGTATCTGGAAGATGTGCCATTGGAAGTAAGGGCCAACATGTGGATCCTCCAAGACGGAGCTCCGCCCCACTTTAGTATACGTGTCCGACAGTATTTGAATGCAACGTATCTTGAGCGATGGATAGGACGAAGTGGACCATTGGCATGGGCAGCGAGGTCACCAGACCTTAATCCTATGGATTTTTTCTTTTGGGGTCATTTGAAACAATTGGTGTACGATATTCCAGTAATCAACGTCGAGGATCTTCGCTTCAGGATAATCGAAAAGTGCCAAATTATTAAAGAAACACCAGAAATTTTTCATCGAGTTAGGCGACATTTTTTGAAGAGTGTTAGGAAATGTATAGAAGAAAATGGGGGACATATTGAGAATCTTTTTTAGTTTGTTTAGTACTGTTTCATTAATTTTTATCAATTAAATGTATATCGCAATAATCCATAATATGAATATTTACTGATTAGCCATTATTAGTTATTTTAAGATTATAAATTAAATAGTTTAAAAAGCGAATTTATTTGATGTTAAACTGACAGCTCTAGTATACTTTGATAGCTATTTACCTGGTAGCTGGTGGTAATGAAATGAGAAAAGTAAATTTACCACTTAATTTTTAAGGGTGATTTACGTCTAAACCATTGGGTTTAGCGATGTAAATAAAGAGCACCTTTTTTAAAGGCCTGGCATCACTCTTTCAGAAATTATGCCAAAAACTACTGTAGCTGTCAACACTAAAAAATTATGACAAAAAAACAATTTTCAATGTAGGTAAAGTGCCCTCTAACGGCAAACAATCAATGTGAATTGTTACTAAAATGATGAAGCACAGAAGACTTAACCTATCTTTCAAATATTAGTCAAATCGGTTTTCCTGTAGGCGAGTAATTCAAAAAACAAAAAATAAAAACTTGAACTTGGACGGCTTGTAACTCGAAAACGAATGACATTTTGAAAAAAAATTAAATGAAGCTCTACCCTTATTTTGTCAAGTAGAATCACCCCCTTAAGTTTCGTGATCGATTTTTGAATCACCCTGTATACATTTTATTATGAGAAGCAGATCCAAACCGTCTACAAAATTCTAACTAAAATCAATGAAGATCGCGATTTACCTGAAATTAAAAGAACTGATCTCTGGAAATTGCTCAGAGAACTTAATTTTTGCTGTGAAAAACCAGATAGAAAATTTGTTCCTATAGATCGTTCGGAAACTGTCCGTTGGAGAAGTAAATATCGCTCTCAAGTAAAAAGTAGAGTTGCTAGAAATAACACAATTAACAAAATTAGTAATTTAACTAAACTTTTGAAAGATTTTTTTGAATAAAGTTACTGCGGAAAATTTGGAAAAATCCATATAATAAAAGAATAAAACAAAATGTGAGAACTCGATTTCATGATCGGTGAGATAGAGGAACTAATTATAATTAATTTGAGCGAAGATAGTTTCACTGACTTTGATTAGGAATTAAATACGTAATGTTTACTAGTGTAAATACAATTTATTGGTTAAATTTTTGTTTTTGTTGTATTTTATTTTTTAATGTTGTTTATATGTTTTTTTACATATTTTTATTTTAGTGTGTCCCACTCTTTAATTTTATATATATTTAATTCTAAATAGCTGTAAGTTTTTTATTATTTTTCTTAAGCGTGTAGAATTAACATGTTTATCTTATTGTTTTGGGGCTATCGTATTTCCATATAATAAAGTAAATTAAATTAAGATATCAGTACAATAGAAATAAAAATAAGTAGGTCTAATATATATATATATATATATATATATATATATATATATATATATATATATATATATATATATACATATTAATTACAACATAAAAAAAGTAATTACATTTGAATCCCTTTCTAGTGTTTAATTGTAATTCTGCCGATGGTTTAAGAAATAAATAAACCGAAATGTCAAATACCCTAAAAATGTTTTTAATTAATAATAAAATGACCGATAGCCCCAAAAATATTTTAATAATATATGGACGAATTTATTTTTTTATTTTTTTATATATGTTTACCTTTTTGTATTTTTGACAATGGATATTTTGTAAGTATTTAAATTATAACTTCGAATTTTTTGTGAGAATAAGGCAACGTTTTAGTCCATTATTATAGACCGGTAATTTTGATTACAAAATTTCTAACCCATTCCTATGAAAAATATATGTGTCTAACAGATTTTGTTAAAGACACCGGACTAAAGAACACAAGTAGTCTGCGAAGAGAAAAAGGGTAAAAAATTATTTATTACTCTCTCTAGTTCTTAAATAAACTGTAGTATAAGAGGAAAAATCGGGTCCATTTTCCTAAACTCAAAGCTCTTGGGGAGGGGGGGCGATCGCCCCCACCGCCCCCCCCTTGGATCCGCGCCTGATTTGGATATAGATAGTTCACAGATGTTAGAAAGATATAAGGTGAATTGTCTTTTATAATAAACGTCATTTGTGGTAACGTTGGCAATTTTTTTGGAAAGTCCATCGCAATAGCTTCTTTCCAAGAGGATGACTGGCATTGAATCATAGTTTTTCGTTTATAAAAAACACGAGCCTTCATTTAATGTAACTTTTTTACTTCTTTTTCAATGTCATCTTTTTCGAGCTCAGAAGCATTGTTCAAATTTACTTTGAGAGCCTTTATCTGTATGTATGTATTACTTCTTGGATTGATATGTTTCGTAGGATAATGATTTTTATCCTCGAACATACTATACATTTTTTTGACATTTAACTCTTCTGGCAGATAAATTTTTGAACTGTCATGTGAGCTGTAACGACTTTTTCTTTCGCGAAATGACCTTATGTGATGCATGACCTTAGATTTATGTGATAGACTCAGTTTTCTTTTAAGATAGTTGCTAGGTCTTTCTCGCATGTCGGTTGGGGCCTTACCAGTTGTGAGTAACGATTTTTTTATTGTACACATTCTTTGCCTTCTTATTCCATGCATAGCAATAAATACTGAGGCACACTTTCGCACATCATGCTGCTGGGTTTTATCTACAAGTCTCACGCTTGGTGTAATTTGCTGTATATAACTTAGCTTCAAACTCTTTGTTTCTAAGTCATTTTCTTTGAATTTCCAAAACACTTATTAGAGCACATAAAGGTTTTGTTCATCCCTAGATGGCAATAGGTTAAAATGTTTCAAAATTCTAGTTCTGTGTTCCTCATTAACAGCTTCAAAATACTTGTATCCCTTGCAATTACAATTTCGACCAGTTTCGTGAATTTGAAGTCTAACCTTCTTATTTACTTCCGACAATCGTCAGTAAAGTTTACATTTTCTGGTAGATTACTTTAGATTAACCTTGCCTTCTTCTTATAACGATATTTTCAAAAATACGTATGTAGTTTAACCGAAATTATTCTGATGGATAGACGTCGCACAACACAACACACGAACGAAATAACCTCAAAAAAACAAGACGTTATTAAACCAAATGTCAAGCTAACAACTATGGACAATGCTTGTTTTTCTCCTGCACGACTTGGATATTGTTTGTTATTGCACTGTATTAATACTTTTCAATGAAGATTACTCCGTGAGTCTGCAGGTTACTGCAAAATGTGATTTGGCGTTCCGTTCTACAATATTTGCAACATTTGTACTATGCATTGGAATTGCTAGTTCAAAAAACATAAAAACGGGACATCGCATGGTTTTCCTCTGTGTTCTTCTTATGTTATCTCTTTTTTCTTATTAGAAACCAATAATTCACGGAAAATATAGTCAATAACATTTCGCATAACGTCTCTGAAAGGCAGGGATTCACAGTATGGAAAATTTTAACTGCCTTTTAGAGCATTATATGCATTAACGTCATCTTATGGGTGATCTTTCTCGTTCTATTTTTTTGACGGCTTTCCAAGACTTATCTTAGTAGTTTTTTGATCGCCATTCATTTCACATGTTCATACCATATAAGCTGTTTTTTTTCTATGCATGTTCTGTTTACTCTCATCTGTCTTCTAATGTTTTCATTTCTTAGGTATTCTTCGATGCTGTTTAGAATCTACAGATGATAAAAAATCTAGTTCCAAATACAACAGAAGTGCTTGGGCACGATATAAATGTCACGCAATTTGGCAAGAATACATTCAATTTTATTTGCATCATGCCGGAAAGTAAGCAGTAATTAAAACTTATTTTTATCAAAAGACTAATATTTGCCCTTCCAATAAGATTTAAGTTTAAAGTAAATATCTTCAATGTTCATACCATTGAGCATTAATTCTTTGGACGCGTCTAAGTGATAATTTCTCAAAATTTATTTTTGTAAAAAGAAATTACTAAAATTTATAAATATTCGATGATTTTGTCTATGTAATGATATATTTTGCCCTAACTGAGTTTAATCTTGAATAAAACAAAATGATGACATCGGATAATATCTAACCTAAATTTAATACATTCCTTTTTTGTTTTAGTTTCTATCATTCATGCTTCACTTGCCCAAGTGTCATTTCGCAAAGTTCAAGCTTTCGCCACAAAATACCGAAATAATTAAATAGATTGCGGTATAACTTGAAATTTTAGAAATGGCGCTTGGTTAAGTAGTGCATGACGTGGTTTAATTAAAATGAAACATATGGTAGATGGCTATAAGAATATTATTAACTAAATATTTTCAAATTGAAATTGAATTCAAAATATTTTGCTGGAAGGGTTATGCAAGTTTTAAAAGTTGGATAGAAAATTAAATATGTATATATATATATATATATATATATATATATATATATATATATATATATATATATATATAAACAGAAATAAAATAAAATCTTTAGCATAGCGGACGTGAAATGTGTCAATCTGTACTATTCTCATGTTAAAAAGTGCGGAGCATTCCAAAGTATGGAAAGACTCCGGGTCCGA
Organism: Diaprepes abbreviatus; assembly: GCA_034092305.1. Classification (NCBI taxonomy): domain Eukaryota; kingdom Metazoa; phylum Arthropoda; class Insecta; order Coleoptera; family Curculionidae; genus Diaprepes; species Diaprepes abbreviatus. The sequence continues at coordinate 7,847,962 of JASJET010000009.1, forward strand.
CAGATGGCGACAGCGCTGTTTCGTCCTATTATGGGACTCGTCAGGCCACCTCAGTCGGTACAAACCATCATCTCGCCTCTGTATCCTATAAAGCTGAAGTTAAGATTGAAAACAGCAAATAGGACGACAAAGGCGACATCTCGATGGTTCACTTGATAACACAAGAACCACACAGGCTGACAAAATTTGTAAAAACCGCCATGTGGTGGCGCGACGGTGAAAACACGTGGCTTTCGTTGCGAATCTAGCAGCAAGCCTTGTTGCTTTGTACCGAATAATGCGACCCCTATCCTTTGGGCAGCGCGTTTTGTGTATTCGATTTTACAGATTTCTATTTTGATTCACCGCGACGGTGGCGCGACGCCACCACATGGCGGTTTTTAAAAATTTTGTCAGCCTGTGTGGTTCTCGTGTTATCAAGTGAACCATCGAGATGTCGCCTTTGTCGTCATATTTGCTGTTTTTAATCTTAACTTCAGCTTTATAAGATACAGAGGCGAGATGATGGTTTGTACCGACTGCGGTGGCCTGACGAGTCCCATAATAGGACGAAACAGCGCTGTCGGCATCTGTCGGACCCGGAGTCTTTCCATACTTTGGAATGCTCCGCACTTTTTAACATGAGAATAGTACAGATTGACACATTTCACGTCCGCTATGCCAAAGATTTTATTTTATTTCTGTTTTTATATTACACGGACAAGAACTTTATTTAATTATCTTCTACTTGTTTGGCTTTAAAACACACTAAACGGTGCTCTCATAGGAGGATCGTTTGGTGCGACACGTGGCTTTCGTTGCCAATCTAGCAGCAAGCCTAGTTGCTTTGTACCGAATAATGCGACCCCTATCCTTCGGGCAGCGCGTTTTGTGTATTCGATTTTACAGATTTCTATTTTTATTCACCGTCGCGCCACTACATGGCGGTTTTTACAAATTTTATCAGCTTGTGTGGTTCTTGTGTTATCAAGTGAACCATCGAGATGTCGCCTTTGTCGTCCTATTTGCTGTTTTTAATCTTAACTTCAGCTTCATAGGATACAGAGGCGAGATGATGGTTTGTACCGACTGCGGTGGCCTGACGAGTCCCATAATAGGACGAAACAGCGCTGTCGCCATCTGTTGGACCCGGAGTCTTTCCATACTTTGGAATGCTCCGCACTTTTTAACATGAAAATAGTACAGATTGACACATTTCACGTCCGCTATGCCAAAGATTTGATTTTATTTCTGTTTTTATATTACACGGACAAGAACTTTATTTAATTATATATATATATATATATATATATATATATATATATATATATATATATATATATATATATATATATTTATATTTATATTTTATATTCTACTATTTTTTATTTTGCTTTAGATATAAATTACACGTCTCACAAAATATTCACTTGAAGCACAAATAATTTTTTATTATTTATTTGGCGATCTGTCATTATGTATACATAATGAATTCCTTCTACACAAAAACTTGATTATAATAAAAATCTCACCCATTTCATTTCCTGCTTCTAATCTTAACGAACCCCATTCCCAGGCAACGGACCTTGGTCGTGGATCAGCACACACCACCATACTTAAATCTGCAGGTTGTCCACTTTCTATGTAGATTTCTGGAGTTGCTGATTGTTTTAAAACTTGTGGTGCTCCTGAAAGATACATACTAGATGTTAAAAATATCTAGTTTATTATATTTTAACAAATGATGGAAAGTAGTGTTGAAGGTAAGTTGTAGAGTGCGAGTTATACGAACTATATTTTTAAATTTAAATAAACAGTTCTGATTAGTCTCTGAAAATTTCATTAAAAAGATAAAAACGTAAGCGTAAGTGATTTACTTTAGCTTTATAAATAGTTTTTATTTTATTCGAATAAAGCCTTTTGACATGCTACAGGTAGTGCATAATCTGGAAAATAAGCTGACATAATGTATTGATGTCATTGCGGTCAGACTGTAAAGGACCTACTTTGATATTATAATAACATTGCCAACGAGTCGTTCCAGGAAGGTAACATTCGGAAAAATTTAGGAGTATTGTTCATAATTCTGATTGTAAAGGGAGGTGACTTAAAACTCCTACCAATTTTCGACCTCTCGTTTTTGGTGATTTCACTTAAAAATAGAAAATATGGCCAGGTGAAGAATGATAACATTTATTTAAAAAAAAATATAATTTAAAAGCTTCAATTGATCTTTTAGCTGAGAAATCAATATAGGATGCAGTTTATCACTTTCTGGAAAATGTATACAGTAATATAGAAAACAAGGTTACTTTGATAGTATTTTCTGATTTTATAAATGGGTTTGATTGTGTCAGTCATAAGATGTTCCTCGATAAGTTTTAAATTAAGTAGTACTCTAAAATCATATATTATTATAACAATTAAGGTAGAAAAAAAACCTCATTTTTTGCGTGGTTCTACGACTACAGATAGGCTAGAGCCACTCATAAAGAAAGAGATGAATTTCTGTCAGTGTGGGGAAACAAGCGGTCAATTTTTATGGTTTACTTATAATAGCTTGTTCACGCTGGTACCCATCAGAATGAGTCCACACGATAACAAAAATTTGAGCGTAGGCGTATTACGCGCTTTTGTGTTAAAAATGTATCGTCCACACGGGACATTTCGTTACGCGATCATAAGGGGTATGGTTTTTTTTTTATCTTAACCTAACTTTTATCGGGATTTTTGTTTATATTTTATTAAAAAATTAAAATAAAGCAAAATAAAATATTAATTGCGGCAGTATAGTAATCTAGAAAAAATAGTTTCAAAATGTAAGGAGAATATTGATATATTCTTTATTAAAAAAAAACAGGAAAGTTGTCGCTACTGGGTCCGGTCTCTATTTGAGAAAAACATTGGAGAAAGGCTTAGACATACTAATAATTGAATGCAAGAAATGTGAGAAAGTGATCCTGATTTTAAAAAAATATTTTCCTGTTACTATTGGTGAATTTGAAGAGCTCTTCGCTATTGTTGGGCCAATAATTAGGAAACACGATATGGAAATGTGTACAGCTATACCTTTATTACTAGGTTGGAAATAACATTGTGATATTTAGCTGATGAAATCAGCATGTGAAAGCAACAGAATTTCGAGTTGGTAAACCGTGTTTCTGAAATTATTCAGGTTATTTGTGCGGTAATATGGAACTCTTTAAAAGAAGTTTTATTTCCAAAGTTTACCACTTTTACCTGATAAAGAATTGCCAAGAAGTTCAAAGACGAGAATTTCAATATAACAGTGTAATTTTAACAATCGTTTTAATAATTACAACTGTTTGTAGTTTACTACAAATTATTAATTATTAAATTACTTTATATAAATATTTTTAAGTTACTCTTATGGATTCATAGATAATTATAGTCTAATATTTAATACTCTCTTAGAAGTTATATCTTAAATAAATTTATATTTTAATAGGCTCAAACAAAAGCATGCCTTAATCTCCAAAACTCTAAAAGTTTACGTTTTACAGAGACCATTAGCTTTGTTCATATTGTCATCGTCCCATAAATACACACTTTGCATTTCAGTAATCATGTAAATAAATAGTTATGTTATATTTGTTAGTGCACCGATGATTGTAAAATAATAATTTAGATACAGAAATAGAATATAACTAGGACATGAACATAGAAACGAGAGGAACTAAAATTAAAAAACTACAATAGTGACATTAAATTTGTAAGTAAGAAGAAAAACTGTAGTTACCTCATGATTTAGTGAACATTTTAATAAACTATTAAAAGTAATATTAGAAGATTTATTTGAATTCATCGAATTAGTGATAAACCAAAAGCAGCAAAGTTATAACATTGGTGGTAGCGAAAAGCGAAGCTTATACAATATAGACAGCCTATTTCTCTCCTTAGTTCACTACGCTTCCATTAATGAGAACACTCCCTCGATATTCGCATTTGGTGCTTCGATTTCAAATATTTTGAAATTTCACTACCTTAACATACTACATACAATATTCAGATGAAACGTTCGGATATTTACTGAAAAGTCAGGGATATTGTCAGGAAATCTCATTATTTGATCTGGTAACCATAACTAAGGGCATGTCTGTGGATTAGCGTCTCGATATCAGAGATTGACGTTGAATAGAAATTGTATTATATAACGGCCTTTATTTCATAAGCTTTAATTTATATAACGAACAAATGTATTATTGCAATTGTTATAAAATTAATAAAAAAATGAACAAGAATTGTTTTTTTTTTTGAGGAGCAAGCAGTAGTGATCTTCGGTAACAAGCATTTTTAACAAATTAAAAAATTTGATATAGTTCATAAATATCCATTATTTCGAAATTCGCAAAATAAAACATATAAATAAAACCACAAACTTTTAAAAAAGTTTATGTTTTCATACAAAATATTGAAAATAAACAGTTTCCACCATTTTTAAAGCAGTCCGCTAAAAAGTTCAACATCATTTGGCGTGATGACCTTGGAAAAGGCGGATTTAAGCGGGAAATCTTCGGCCTTTGTCTGTTTTTAAATCTAACCAATCACAATGCTTGAAATTTGATATATGTCTTATTACGCTATGCTTACGCCCAGATTTTTCTTATCGTGTGGACCCACTCTCAGTGTCAGTCTCAGAGGGCATTTTCAGCTGTTGGGTATAGAGCAACCGAAATAAGATGCCATTTGTCGGACATCGTCATTAGTACTCTTTGTTTTTTAAGCAGCTGTTTCCAGAATCACCCCTAGAGCTAGATTTTTAAATGGGTGATTTTGACAATAAATAGCCTTCTCAGGTATTATCTAATTTTTGTTAATTTCCAAAAAAAAAATCAGAATCCGGGTAATTGTTGTGTTCATTTGTAATAATAAGTAATGATTATATAGAATAACAGCGCGGCTACAGCTGAAGGAATAGAATATTGCGTCTCACCACCAAACAGACCAAGATAAGTTATAAACTTGGATACAGAAACCACTTGACGAAGAACATCCAAATGAGGTCAATAAGGATAATGTCGACAACTCAGCGTCGAACTATTGGTTGATTTCAGGACAGATGTTTCCGAAAACGGAGGGCTTCTTGTTAGCTGTTCAAGACCAGGTTATTCCGACGAGGAACTAACGGAAGTTCAACATTAGAGATCCCTCTATAGAAAATGACCGCGTAAGACGGTAGTAAATAAGAATAATTTTGGAAAAATTTATACTTAACAGTAAGTAAGTGCTCGGACCATCAATATATATACTTTTTGCTTTAAATCCATTTAATCCTATCCTATAAGCAAAATATTCCTGTCAGTCAGGTTCTTGCTTGAGCTTCGATCTGTTTTTGTAGCAGCGTGAGTTCATCATAATTCTTTCCTTTCCGATAATCTTATCACGAAATTACAATAACGTAATTTTTCCTGTTTTAAAATATATTTTCAAAATTTGGTAGAAAAGCCAGTCCGTTATTTGCTATTTTAATAATAAAACTTATAATCTATGATAAAATTCTCTGCTAGTAAATAAGTATTGTGCCTCTCTCTCTTATTACTTTACTATGTATAAGCATGTAGTGATAAATACCTACACCAATAATTTTATTTTTATCGTAAAACTTCGACAATAAAAATCATATTTTAATAAACAATATTGCCGAACAACAAATCGAACGCAGTTTAAAAATAAACCGTTGACAACCACAATAAAATTTTGTATAAAACTTGTGTTCAAACGGGTGAAGAATGGGAAAAGTTTTTCGAATTCAATTGTCTGCGCTGAAAATGGAATAGGGAGAATAGTACGATGTTGCTCGACTTAATTCCGGTTAACTAAACTTTAATACTCGTATAAACCATCGGATATGTGGAGAAGATATTAAACTTAACTTTCTGTAATATGTTTAAATGTTTCAGAAAGGGGGTTTTGACAAATGAGAGGAAATAATATCGTGCTAGATTTCATTAATTACACTACGCAACAAATTTTAGTTTATTTGTTTTATTCTGTATGAAAAGTGAATTTTTTTTTTGTTAATTTGGACACAAAAATGACAATCAAATTAAAAGCTTAGTTGCAATTTTCGAGAACAAGTTTCTTTTGTTTTATTTTTAACAAAATAATAAAGAATACATACTTCTACACTTGAAGAGATACTAAATATCCTGTCCTGCTACGCTATGACAGAAAGAGAATTAAAATGAAAATGAATTCTTATTAAATGCTTCTGTTCAGGTGGTTATTTTTTTCGGTGTTGATCGCTTCTTCTTTTAGGGTAGTGCCTGGGCTAGCATGACGGAGATGAGGGGGGTTATTTATATCTTCAAAGCGTCACCTGTTTTAAGCTCGTCGGTAAGAAGAAGCGATGATGTTAACGAAAACATGAAACAACTAGATCCAAAAATAAAACACCCCCATTCCAAAAGCAGTTAAAATCTCTATATCTGTACAAAAAAAAAAAGATTTACAATTTATGTGGATTTTAACTGTGACTATTTGCTACGTGAATTACAAAAAAAAACAAGAATTAATGAACAACAACACTATTGCAAGTATGACGTCATCTACGCCAAACGCCAAGTCGGTTTAGATTTTGGTCCAGCTTTAGACTGTCAGCTGATTTGCGTTGAATAACCTTACTTTTTTTTCTCGTTGGACTGTTTAAATTCATTATGAAAGACTAAACTATCTAGTAGGACGATTATGTCTAAAATTATGTTTATTTAAACTTAATTAAAAATTTTGGACTATTAGTATGTGAACTGACCTAGTGTATACGTATACCTTCGGTTAACAAGATATTTTAAATGAAATTAAAAATAAAGAGTCATGTAATTGCTCGCATAAAGTCTTATTAGTTCCCAATCACAGGGGAAAAATGAAAGTATACCTTAAAAGCGGTAATATTACTGTCTATTATGAAGTTTTAATACCTGAAAGGCAGTTTTGTTGTTAAATCCAAACAATTTCGGCAAGCTGGCTAGCGGATGGCCTCTATGGGAGCAGTGGTATTTTATATGCCGGCTCTGGCATGCAAATCAAAACTTAGACACGAACACAAAGTCCCAGTATAATAAAAACTGTTTGTGGTACGTACCTGTTGGTTTTTAAGGGTGCACCAAGTATTAAAAGTCACAAAGATGGTGTATTGACTTCTAACGTGTAATCACTTTCATTACGGTGTACTTAATGAAAAGCGAATACAATAAAAACTTTGTTTATCCTCAGTATCTCGCAAATGATGCCTTAACACTCTAAACTATGGTTTTCGCTACACACAGGAATAAAAATAGTATTGTATTCTTCGGAAATCAGCAAAAAAAACTCTGCTTTCTGGGTTTATGCTAGTTTTCATAAGCAAGGCTTGGCCCAGACTTCCTCGACTAACGCTTCTAGAAATCGCCAGAGTGCCAAAAATAAAAGAAAAAAAAACAAAAGATTAACTAACTACACCCTTGATGAAAGTGGCAAAAGTGGAGTGTTTGATGCATTTCTAGGCACATTTGATTTTTTACAAAACCGGTTTTTGATGTGACAATGGCAAAAACTTTTAGCTTTTATTTTATATGTATTAAAGAGACTACTTGATGAAAATAAGAGTTTAATTTATGGTGAGTATTAGCTCTATTGTAGGTATTATTGTAAAATAATAAAACTGTAACAGTCTTTTTGCTTTTCTTTTGTGAATTGTTTCTTGAGTATCTCTAACAGGAGTCTAAAGGTAGTCAGCAAGACTGGAAGCATTCTACTTTCCCTGGTTCCATTTCTTCATTGTTGATATATCCTGATGGAAGCATTCGCCATGCTTATCACTTACAGCTCCTCAGTTGTCAGAAAAAAAGGCCAAATATGAGTATAGGAAATAGATTTTTAAGACATAACAATCCATTTTTTGATATAATGATAGCATATTTTTAACAAGAGAAACTTAATTGTCAGCTTTTTATTTCCGAAGAAATTAATGACCACGAGGCGAAAGTCATTCCAAGCATTTTTTCAATATCTGATAGAGTACTGTCAAAATGTTTGTGTTTCAGAATATTTTCAATCTGTGGCCCAACAAAAATACCTTCTTTAATTTTTGCGTCGCTTAGCCTTAAAAATTTCTGACGCAGGTACTGAAAAGCTGGCCCATCTGTATTTATTGTCTCAATAGAGTTTTTCATAAGGCCCAATTTGATATGCAGTGGTGGCAACAAAATCTTTTTGGGTCAACCAATAGCATATGTTGTACGTTCTTTACATCTGGCTCTAATGATTGTCGAACGGACTAGTTTTTCTCTTGCAATGAAGTGTCTTTGCCCTTCTGTCTCATTCACATAAAAAACAGGAAAACTTGGTGTAGCCTACCTGCAACCCAAGTAAAAGTGCAATCACCTTGAAGTTGTCATAGATCTGCCATTCGTGCTCATCGTATTTTATACTCGTAAATAGGTACTTAATATTGTCGTATTTTTCGTATGAACTGCATATCCAACAGGAATAGATGGCAAAATATTTTCCATATGTAATAGTACTGCAAACCGCTAATGTTATTGCAGAAAACCCGTTCTTTTCTATATTAAAAAATGGTGCTAGGCCTTTATGGCGTTTACGAAAAATTCATACAATAAATAACTGATTGGACAGTTTCCGTAGTGAATTGGAATGATGGCTTTTAGTCATACTACGTAATTTCCACCGTTTCAAGGTTTATCAGTGCTGGCTTTCTGCAATTACTGTATGTAGGGGGCATGTATTCCAATTGACGTCAGTATATTATTTTGTATATATGAGTTGCTGTTTCTCTTGATATCCCTTTTTCTTTATATATTAGAATCCTAAAGTACTTGGCTCTCTGTATGCATCTTTGTTTAACAGTTCTAGAGTGTCAATAAAGATAAATTTAATCCAGGAAAAGTACAAATATTGTAATGGCAATTAATAACTTCACAACAATAACAGCAGCAGCACTATTTTTTTTTACTTTTGACGATTAATTTAACGTACCAAAACTACTTTTTGCTTAAAATGGTGACAAAACATACTACGGACATTTTCGGTCTGACAGTTCAATTCAATCTGTCATACATTTTATTTTTTGAAATCCGCGGGTTTTAGCACGTTCATATCTGGCAACATTGCCTTTTCAAGAATACGACTTTTACTGTCAAAAGTTTACATCGCCATTCACATCACCTTTCACATCACACCTTCAAGGATACGGGCCCGGGATACTCATTTCTTACATTAAGTTAATAATCAATTATAGAATGATCTTGAAAAACACTTTTTACTTTTATTAGGGCTTATATAAAGAACTGAAGAAGACTTATATTGAGTAGTTTTTAAATGTGATTTTTCTATTTTTAAATACCTTATATATATATATATATATATATATATATATATATATATATTTATATATATACAGTGCCTTCATTTCAAAACGAACCATCCTTAATAACTTTGTTAAATAGAAAAATTTAAAAAAAAGAAAAAACACGTCAATTTAGATATACAGGGGGAAGTTTAATTTTGCATTTGTTAAAAGTCTGTCAATCACCTCCTCACCTCCAGCTAACCTCACTTTGATATGTCAAATAGGAACTCCCACCTTGTGACACATCATTGTAAGCAGCATAAAATTGTCTATCCAACCGTATAAAAAAAATTAAATCGGTTGACGTACAAGCGAACAGTGTGCAAAAATGTCTTGTAATAATGCATAATATATCGGCCTCGAACTTTAGTATGTCAAATGATTACCCTATAGTGTGATACATCATTTTAAAGGGCATACTATCTCCTATTTAGCCAATAAAAAAAAACAAAATCTGTTTATGTACAAGCGAATAGTAAGAAAAGATGTGTGGTAATAATAGACACCTTATCACATTAAACTTTATTATGTCAAATGGCTACTTCATAGAGTAAAATATTATTTTAAATTTAAAATAAATATTTTTTTAAAATAATAAACAGTTAAAATATTTGCGAGAAAAAACTAAGCCTGTTTTAAAATTCATCGCAAAATTCATTGCAGTCTAATTAATCTAGTGTATTTATTTCAATGATATTTTTTGCGGTACCTGATAGGTACGTTTGTAATAAAAAATATATTGAGAAAAGGGTTGTAGATGAAGCATGCCAAATCGAGGTACTAGGACAGTTTGCAATAGATCCAACTTTATCCATCTCAAAGGTCGCAGATTTAACCAACATTTCTGCTGGCTCTGTGCATAAAGTTTTAAAACAAAATAAGTTTTTTCCCTACAAAATTCAAATTCTTCAAGAACTCGGAGAAGACGATTTTGATAGGAGAATTCAATTTTGCGAATTAATGTGCCAACGAATTGACGAGGACCCCCATTTACCTAAGAATATCTGCTTTAGTGATGAATCAACTTTTTTTCTAAATGGACTGGTTAACAGACATAACTGCAGATACTGGGATAATGAAAATCCGCACCTTTTCCGAGAAGGGCATACTCAATATCCCGAAAAAATTAACGTGTGGGCAGTAATTTATGGAAATGAAATCATCGGGCCATTTTTTTTGGAATATAATTTAACTGGGCAAATTTATTTAAACCTTTTAGAAAACACAATATACCCTGCCATTGTGCAATCTTTAGAAAATCAAGTGGATGAAAATGCTGTTATGGTACTAAATGAAAATAATTTGCATTTCCAGCAAGATGGAGCTCCCCCGCACTACGCTTTGGCAATTCGAGAGTGGCTTGATGAACATTTTCCAGGGACGTGGATTGGCAGACGTGGTGCAATTGAATGGCCAGCACGGTCTCCAGACCTAACCCCTCTAGACTTTTTTCTTTGGGGGTATTTAAAGAGCAAGGTTTATAAAACCCCACCTGAAAATATTGACGATTTAAAAGATCGAATTGTTCGGGAATGTAGAGGAATTAGCAGAGAAACCCTTGCCAATGTTCGTGGGGAATTTCAAAATAGGCTTTTTTATTGTCTCGCTAATAACGGCGCACATTTTGAACATTTAATAAAATAATTTTCTTCAACTGAATAAAACTGAATAAACTGCTTATATTTAACACACATTTTTGCATCCTAATTGCCTATAACGTCTATTAACTTAATTTTTTTTGACATCGTTGGATAGCAGATCGTACGTCCTTTAAAATGATGTATCACACTATAGGGTAATCATTTGACATACCAAAGTTCGAGGCCGATATATTATGCATTATTACAAGACATTTTTGCACACTGTTCGCTTGTACGTCAACCGATTTAATTTTTTTTATACGGTTGGATAGACAATTTTATGCTGCTTACAATGATGTGTCACAAGGTGGGGGTTCCCATTTGACATATCAAAGTGAGGTTAGCTGGAGGTGAGGAGGTGATTGACAGACTTTTAACAAATGCAAAATTAAACTTCCCCCTGTATATCTAAATTGACGTGTTTTTTCTTTTTTTTAAATTTTTCTATTTAACAAAGTTATTAAGGATGGTTCGTTTTGAAATGAAGGCACTGTATATATATATATATATATATATATATATATATATATATATATATATATATATATATATATATATTCTATGCCATAAATACTTTAAATATTCGCTAATTATATTAAAAACTTTTAATGGGTCCATATACATTGCATATATAACCTGTTACATAATTTAACTAAAGCTAAGTTATAATAAGTCATAGTATACTAGCGTAGGAACCTATTAAATGGAAATTCGGATAATGTCCCTAAATACCTGTAATATGAGACACGGGAGAAATTATAGGAAGGTAATGGAACGCTAAAGATAATTAATTGTGCGTTTCGTGGCAATGCATCATCTTGGAACGTAATTATGCATATTAGGCAAATAATTGCTCTACAATTGGATAAACTATTATGGAGGATAGATTTTTAGTTGTTTTTAAAGGCAGAAAGTATTTTCCTAGTGCACATTTTTAAATATTAGAATTTTTTTATTATTTCTTCCAAATAAGTGCTGAACTTATCGAAAGTCCAAGAGGTTAGTGTCAAAATCAGTATGAGCCAATATACTTCATTTGATATGCAGATGACACTGCCATATTGTCTTATAATTTTCAACGCCTCCATAAAATTAGGGCAAGGAATAGGACTTGAAATAAATGTGAAGGCAAAATTCATGGTTTTTAGCGGTACACTATACCAAGCTTTACCAAGTAAACTTGTACTCTAAAATTTGTTCTGGGACCCGAATTATCCTCATTAAAGCTAGCAAAAATGTTACAGGACTTTTCTCAGTGTAACTCTGCAAGAAAAACGTTGTTTTTATCAATCTAATTATTTTTTTTTCTCTTTCCAGAAAAACGTCTAACGAAATAGCGGGAAAAGGTCCAGGGATCTTTAATTCAACACGATGCCAAGTAACAAGTCTTCAAAACAATGAGAAAAAATAATAACTAATTTTAAAATTATTTCAAGAAATTACGTGATTTACTACGAATATTGTGGTATATTCAAAAATTTATACTGGTGAAAAAGGGCTCTTTTGGTGCAAAACTCTTTGACAAGAAAGGTCGAGTCAGTTCTAACCCCAAAGTTTGTTATTGTTTGAGACTTATGTGTTTTTTCGTTTTTAGCTTGATAACAATACTAATAGTTGAAAAATAACTGGCACCGGGGAAGATTAAAGTGCCTAGAAGACTTATAGAAGATCCATCAGAATCCAGAGAGAGACTCAAAAATTTTCAACGCCTCCAACATCTCATAAAATTAGTAAATATAGTGGGGTAAAGAATAGGACTTGAAATAAATGTGTAGGCAAAATTCATGGTTTTTAGCGGTACACCATACCAAGCTTCGCTGAATATTATTGGGCAAAAAGTTGAAAGGATTTCAGATTGCTATATCACCGAGCAGATAAATTCTAACAAATAAATTAAATGATGAAATTGATTTGGGCAATATTCCAAAAAATTAGATCATTTTTCTGTCGAAACAACCTAAATCTAAAATTTTGTTAACGCATAATTAAATGACAGATATAGTATGTCTTGGTGTATAGAGTTGAAATCTGTAACTAACATAACAAGATTCATAGCTAAAGACTTAGTAGTTTGCAGATAGCCAACTTGCTTCCAGGTAAGAAAAATTAAGTCAGCATACGATAAGAAACTTACAAGTGAGATGAACTCACCTAAAGAAGGTACAGGTTAAGAAGCTTGGAATAAGAAAGTGTAAAAATAGACTAAATCAAACTGTGTGCCTCCATTTGATAATATTAATGACCATTATGAACATTTAAGGCAGTGCATTAATGAAGCAGCATTAGAAGGATTAAGATTCCAAAAAAAAAAGTGAAATACACCATACTGGTGGGATATTAACAGTGTCTAAGTTCTGAACGTATTGATTAAAGAGCAGAATACAAAAAATTTCAAGCAGAAGTAAGAAAGAAAATTGCGAGAAAAAAAATAAAATATACGAAAAAAATTTCTCGAGCATACTTGGGAGGAAGCAAAAATTAGTTAGAGGTTGCTAAAAAAATCTGAGAACAAATAGAAGCAAATACTTAATCCATTTATTAATAAAGAAAATAGGAGAAGTATTTTGAAAATTCACGGATAAAAAATAGAAAAACTAGGAGAAATAAAAAAAGTGTGAGTTACCTTAGGAGAACTCTGAAAATATAGATCACCAAAATATTTCTCCATCATAAAAAATATTTCAGAGTGAAAAGAGAGTGGGAGTAATATCCACACAAAAATACCAGGGGATGAAAGCAGAGGAACAAGCTGGTTTAAGAATAGGCAGACCAAAAATAGATCATATCCTCTCTTTAACTCAAGAAATAGAGAAGAGACTAGAACGAGATACATCTCATTTTTGCATTTCTAAAGAAAGCCAATGATAAATGAATATAAACTTAAAACTGATTTAAACCAACAACATCATGTGCTCTCAATCAAAGACAAAAATAAAAACTAGAAAACAACTAACACCAGGATTTGAAGTAACAAAGGGGTTAAAATAGGGATGATATTCCTTAAGGAAGCTCTTAGAAAATGAAACGAAAGAACACAAAATATGACATTCGTTCAACAAATACTACGCCATTCCAATTCTGCTTTGCAGATGATCAAATGGTAGTTGCCCAAGATTACAATGGTTTAGGAGTATAATGAATAGGTTTCAGAAGTACGTAGAAATGATAATTTGCATAGAGGAGGAAGTAAACACGTTAAGTACTGCATAGACACAAAACGGAACACTCGATACAACAATTAAGGAAGAAATGAATGTCTATTAAATAAAATATCATGGGACGAAAATATCGCCAGGAAAAATGAATATCACAGTGAAGCAGCAACGGATACAGTCTCTCTTTTTGAGGGGGGAGGGCGGTGATATCATAAAAACACAGAATAGCAAGTGAAAGCAAGTTGTCGATGAAGGAGGAGACGCCAGCGGTTCTGAATTTGAAGCTTTTGGGGGAGAGGGGCGATCAAAAATGAAAGCGAGTTGTCGAAGGGGGAGGAAGAGATGCGAATAACGTTCACAGTTCAAGGTAAGAGGCCGGGTCGGGTCTGTTTTTTTGAATTCAAAGCTCTTGAGGGAAGGAGCGATCACAAGCGAACGCAAGTTGTCTACGGGGGGGAGGGAAGCTGTCAACTGCCTAATGTAAGAGGAAGAGTCGGGTTTATTTTCCTGAATTCGAAGCTTTGTGGAGGGGGGGGGGCAATCGTCTCCTCCAGGGATCCGCCACTGTAGTGAAGGGTATAATGATATACAGTTGTGGTCACTTAAAGTCAGAGCGATAAAACCTTATGAACCACTAAAATGCGTTTCTGGAGGTATATCAAGAAAACAACGAGTAAAAAATGAGTTTAAAGAGATAAAAAATAAACAGTTCGGTTTGCTTATATTCAACGCATAGAACACAGATTCTAGATTGGCAACCAAGAAGCTGAAGAAGGCCCAAAAAACCGATAAGGAGTTGTAGAGAGGAAACCGATAAAGAAATGAATAAGTAAAAGACCTGGAGAAAATATATGGGATTATTTTGTATTGAAGTTTTTTGTGGTTCAAAACTTGGTTCTAAGCTTCTAAGCATAAACTCTTTATTATTAACTTCAACCAATTATACTGAAATAGGGGAATCAATCTTAGGATAAATTTACTTACTCTCAACTAAAATAATCAAAATATGTCGGCGCTTTGTTCATTCCTCGTAGTCCATTGTTGTACAAATATTTTGCACCAGTATATCGCCTTAAGAGACAAGTTAAACAAACAATAATATAATTTTAATTAATCTTTATTCAGTTCCACATGAAAATGCATCGCATATTTTCACAATTTCGAGAAGCAAGTGCACGAAGATGAATGAATTCGCTGATTACAATATGTTATAATGGAATAACACGAGATTAAAGTAAATTAGAAATTCAGCCTTGCACAATGTACATTGCATAATTACTTCATCTTTTTTCGTCCTATGAGCTGCATAACATTAATTCTTTTTGTTTTCAGCTTCGGAAAATCTACCTCACGTGTCTTTTTTGTCTGGTTGTTACATGGAAATGGAAATTACGGAGTGGCTTTTTGAGTACGTTTAATTGATTACCTTTTTGTTAAAGAAATATGGAAATAAAAATTGACAATAGTTAATCATTTATTTTCAGACTTATAAAATAATTATAGAGTATTGTTAATATTTGGATATTACATACGACATATACTTATAGCGATCGGTAATCTATTTAATTTACAGTGGTAACTTATGAAAAAATTTACATCATAGCACCAAAAAAATATTTTCTGTATGCCATGTTGAGGAATATTTATGTAAAAGATAACTAATAAATTGTAATGTTCACCCTCATTGCTACGTGTGATTTAGATTTAGTTTCGTTTACGCAGTTTAGAATAAAAAGTTTGTTTCTACAGGAAATTACTTTTGATCTAAAAGGTGTGGTTCTAATAATACTCTTTTGTTGTACTAGAACTCTTTTAGCTCCAGCAGTGTTTCCCTCCAACATAACAACAAAATTGAGACTTGACTGAAGATAATAATAGTAGTAATCTAATGAGCCTCGAGTCAAGAAATAAAACAAAAATTTAGCTTCTTCTTCTTCTTCTAGGTAGAACCAAGTTCTGTTATCGACACAATGCCTCATCGATCCTTGTTTGAGGTCGAAATCCAGCTGTCTCTCCATCTTGTGGGAGGCCGTCCACGCGGCCGTTTGGTGTTTGGTTTCTCTCTTATCACGGTTTTTGCTAGTCTGTCATCGACCATTCGTTCCACGTGATCTCTCCACTGCCTACGACGGTTTCGAACCCACTTCACAACATCCCCCACTCCGCTGTCCTCGCGTATTTTTGCGTTTCTTATTCTATCTCTTAAACTTGTTCCCGTGATCATTCTCAGCGTTTTCATTTCTGTGGTTCTCATAATTTGTTTTATCTTTGTAGTTTCATTTCTTGTTTCTGATCTACGGGTCAGTATCGGTCTTACATAGACCTTGTAAATTCTTGCTTTGCTCTCAACCATCATATGTTTATTGGTCCAGATTATGTCTCTTAGTTGGCCTGATATCATGGCCGCTTTGTTGGCTTGTGTGCGTACTTCTTCCGTTACTGCCCTGTTACTTGTTATATGTGCTTCTAGGTATTTAAACTTCCCAACTTGTTCGATATGTTTGACATCAACCATTAGTTTGCATCTTACCGGTTCTTTTGCTATTACCATTGCTTTGGTTTTTTCCACAGATATCTTCATATTATACTGTTTGGCTGTTCGATTGAGATGGAAAAGCATTCTTTGTAAGTTGTCCTCGCTATCTGCTGTCAAGGCAACATCGTCTGCAAAGCATATAATCTGAACGGTGTTGTGTCCCATTGGGTACCCAATATTTGTGCTTTTTACCTCATCAATGATTTCGTCCATGATTACATTGAAAAGTGTTGGACTTAGGCTATCACCCTGTCTTATTCCTTTGGATAGAGGGATTTTCTCTGTTAGAGTGTTATTTGTTTTAATTACCATGGTGTTTTTGGAATTCAGTTCGTACATTGTGCGTATGATTGCTTCGTCTACTTGTTTTCTTCGCAGTAGTTCTGTTATGTGTTCCAGTTTGACTCGGTCGAACGCTTGTGTAAAGTCCACAAAACAAATGAACAGCGGTTTATCGTATACTGTACCGTCGATAGTAGAGCAGTTATTCCGGAAGCCCTGCTGTTCTTCGCACGCCCCTAACTTGTCTACGATCCGTTGTGACAGTATTTTGGTTAACAATTTGGCTGAACTGTTCAGTAGGCTGATTCCCCTGTAGTTTTCGGGTTGTTTCTTTGATCCTCTTTTGTGGATCGGAATTGTGATGCTTTTCCGCCATTCGTTGGGTACTGACGTTGTGCGGAGTATTTTTTGAAACAGAACAGTGAGCTCTGTGACAAGGCTGGGGCCTGCGTACTTTAGCATCTCATTCGTAATTTGGTCGGTACCAGGTGATTTTCTGTTTTTTAATTTAGTTGGATTTAGCTAAACTTTACCAAAATATTTCTACTGAAATCTCTTAAGGAGAACAATATCAAACATAGCTCGTTCCGTTGGAAGTTTGACATAATCATAAACTGCTTTTTGACAATAATTCTTGCTGCTATTAACAGATTTGTTAGCGTTTTGCTAAGTTCAGCAATATTTGTTCCCGACGAAACTAAAAAGTATGAAAATTTGTTTGAGTTTGTGTCAATATAATAAAGAGACAAAATTTAAATATGTCTGCCTGCGGTACGCTATTGAAAATGACTCAAGAATAAAAAGAAAATTTTACATTTTTAACAACGTTAAGTCGGATATGATCTCTTAAGAACTCTTTAGGGCAGTTGAAGGTATTATTCCATACTTTAGAGTTTTTCAACTTAGCAAGAAACAGTTCAATATTTGATTGATTAAAAAGTAAACAAGGCGTTTGTTTATCTCTATCTAAATTATCCTAACTTTATTATAAATTGAAATAATGGCATGAAGGATCGAAATGTCCTTATGGAAATTAAACTGATCTTTTCTCTAATGATGATCAAAAAAAATATCATTGGTCTTTCAGTTTATTTTGCGATAATCTATTACAACTCGGCACTGACGCTGCACACTACGTTTCTGTTACTAGTTATCCATATCCAATTAATTTAGGATGAGGTTGATTTAAAAATACAGCAAGTGGGTTGACTTTCGGTTTTATTTACATTTTATATTTTTTTGGTAATAGTTTAGTAAAAATTAATGCTTAATCTGAAGAAAATAGAATGGTAAATAAAGAATAGACAACCTAATTTATAGAATAATTATATTAAAAGAGTAAATCTATGAAAAACACAAAAATAGGTCGATTTTGAAAAAACGGTTAATTGTGGCGTGGTGTTATACAGTGTGTCCCATGACGAACTTTTTAAATTTGACAGTTTATTGAAGTCAGTGAGGGCAAATCCGCTAAAATATTTTGAAGATGGGGGCACTTCTAGTTATAGCGGAAGTTGATGCCTTCTTGTTTATTTTAAATGAAATGCACTATATATAATTTCATTTTTAGATTCTAAGTAAAATTATGAACATATTTCATACATATGTCTAACTGTCTGTAACAAATTTTAAATCTTATGCAAAAATCGCGTTTGCAGGCCTAAACATAACTATCAATTTCTCCTATATCAAAGCCTTTACTATCTAATTGGGGTAGGTGTCCTTCTAGTAGGGCACCAAATCATTTTTTATAATGTTTTCTTATTTAGAACATGCCAGACGTTTGCTAATAAATATCTAGATAAACAGAAATCGCCATGAAACGGTATTACTAATAATTAATACTCGAAAATTTCAAAAATTTTGACACTCTTAAGGCAAAAATCCTTAAAAGGAAACCTATTTTCAATGATGAAAATGTCGAAATTGCAATTCTGGGTAATTTTGCGGCATATCCTTTGATATCGTTAAGACAAATTGCTCTACAAACAGGAATTTCAAAGAGCTGAATACACAGAATTCTGTGGAAATACAACTTGTAACTGATTTGCCGAAAAGAGTGCAATTTTGCGAATTTATATTAGGGATGATACCAGACGACCCTCGATTTTTGGTCAACATAATTTGGACTGATGAAGCAGAATTTACGAAAAATCAACTTTTTGACAGACCCAATTCCCATTTTTGGGGCGATGGGTTGATATAGTAAGATTGCAGAATTTTCAGAAACCTGGCAATTTAACGTATTTTGTGCTGTAAGGAATAATGGAATAGTGAAACTACATTTTTTGAAAAAAACCCAAATGGCAATTCTTAATAATGCAAAGCAAATTATATCCCCATTTTAAACCATGTATTAACTTGTGTAGGAAAAAAATATTTAAATATTCTTGAAGAGTTAGACAATCAATATTTAAGCGATTATCTCTGGTGGAACACAGGCAAATTTTTTACCACACAGAACAGTTCCAGTTTCCAACTTCTTACAAGAAACATTTTATGACAAGTGGATTGCCAACAATGGACTTTTTCTGTGGCCTCCTTTTTCTCCTGATTTGACTGTCCTAGATTATTTTATATGGGGAACGATAAAAACATCTCTTATTGTAATCCAGTGACAGCGACAGAAATTTATTTATAAAAGTGCCCAGTTCACAACAATCCTAGCAAATTTATTAATAAATATTTGTTTTGGTTATACTCTGCTCTCACTTGAAAAAAATATCTTCATATTCCTAGCTAAGTTTTCATGTAACTTAGGATCAGTATGAAGTCACGAATAGAGGACATATTAAATCATTACGAAGTATCCTCTTAGTTGACAAGTATCCGGATTCTTGAAATAAAACTCAATCAGATTATGACCAATAATCTTGATGTCAGAAAGTTCTATACTAGATGGTTATATCCACATTTTAAAAAGCAACAAATGTTAGAAAATGTCTGACATATTGTATCGATGCATACGGTAAATATCTATTATTTGCATAATTTGTTAAAATCCTAAAATCTACTTGCCAATACTGGAAACATATTGGTACAAAGTAGCGTGTTGTTAATTCCACGTTATTTTCAGTCTGGCCTACGTTAAAATATTTTTTTCAAAAAGGGGTTGTTTTATATAATTTTCTTTTTCTTTCTGAAGCACTCTTTAAAATACAAAAAATTAATCATTTTAATTAATTATACAATTATGCTTTTGCACTGGTCCATGCATAATGTAACATTTAAAAATATAATTAGGAGACTAAATTAAATATCAAAAAAGTAACAAAAAAAAGGGTTTCCTTTCATTTAAAATTTAAATGTTGGTTTGCTGGCCAAGAAATTTATAATTAAACATCTTAAAAAAAATGTTTTTATACTGGGTAAACAAGTTTTAAAAAACAATTCAATACGAATTTATACAAAACTAGGCGAATGTATTGGACAAACACAGTTTGGGTTTAGGAAGGAACTCGGAAGGGATGCCTTATTCTCTATTCGAGTTCTAATTGAAAGATATAGTGATATTAATTTTGATATTTACTTATGCTTCATAGATTTTATACGCTTTTTGAGTAGCAAGAGATAACATCAGAGGGGCAAATGTGATCACCAACGTCCTCAGAGGATAAAAAACACTAAAAAGAATGTATTGGGTAACTGAAAAATACAGCAGGGAACCTACAAAGAGAACCTAGAAATAAAAAACTGGAGAATTCCCACTACCAGTCGACGACTTGACAACAAAAAACGAACGAGGAAACTTTGCAGCTACTCTGTCAAGTTAAAGAAGTCAAAGAGCCTTTAACATAGTCGACTTCTGTTATCTAGAATAGGAATTTTCGCGAACCTACACAAAATAACTGTGGTGACATTGTTTATGAAAAATTTAAATAAAAATGATTTATAAGTTTTACATTATTTTAGAATCCATTTTTCAGAATTTCTGCACAATAAATTGTTATTGTTTTTAAATCAACTGAATTTTTACCTCTTAAAAAATCAAATCTTTTTGAAGGATATTCAATGTAAGAATAAGAAAGTCTACTTTTTTGAGAACAATATGCAGTTAATTGATTTACAGTATCAGGTTACTTGATTGGAGCGTTGGA
Source organism: Diaprepes abbreviatus (assembly GCA_034092305.1). Lineage (NCBI taxonomy): Eukaryota > Metazoa > Arthropoda > Insecta > Coleoptera > Curculionidae > Diaprepes > Diaprepes abbreviatus. The sequence goes on from JASJET010000009.1 coordinate 7,869,018, forward strand.
TATTTAATATACATACACTCCCCTGCATATGTTTTTGCCATACCGAGATAAAAATCTGAAAACACAAAAAGTTTTATAACTTCAAAAGAAATGGTCGCAGCGTGAAAATTCTAATGGTATCTTAAAATTTAGGTATGAATCTTCAAAAAGCCGTTATATTTTTCTTGAGAACCCATAAACATAGTTATTAAACAATATCATAAAAAAGTAAAAAATTTTAAAAAATTTTATGATGGTGGTACTGTTATAATTTCAAACGCAAATACTGCAGAATAAAAAAAAACCTATACAGTTTCAAAGAGTATTGCTTCACCTTTAAAATGGGCGGTAGATCGTCCAATTTGGTCCATTTGGACCTAAGTTAGACCAATTTTTGTAAGAAAATATGTTGTTTTTTTTCGAAACGCATATGTTTAAGAAACTAAACTAAATAGAAAAAATTTGCAAATAGAAAAAAAGTGTTTTTACGCAAACAATATAGAAACATAGTTTTAAAAAATCGGAGAAAAAAAAATTTTCCTATTTTTTATGACAGAAAAAAATTCAAAATTTTAAAATTAGTGAAAAAAATCACATGATATTTTGTTGAAGGCAAAGAAAAACATTTTTATTTAACAAAGGAACAATTCTAATTCATAATTACATTTACTAGGTACTAAGGGTTCTAATGAAAACAAAAATAAATATAAGTAATTACTAACTAATTAAATAAATTAAACAAATAAATAATACAAAGAAAGACATTTAACAAACAATTATAACGAAAAAAGTAAATATCCGTTTGTTAGATAGTATAATACTTATGTCTACATACATTTTTCTCATCAAAGGGGTAGCCTTTGCTTTTAATTACAGCTTGGCAGATTCTTGACATTGGCAAGATGAATTTGTTGAGTGCATCTGCCTTGATTTTTTCCATTCATCTTGTGACATTTCCTATAAGAAAGAAACCGATGTCGGACATAGCTTTTGAACAGCTGTTTAATTCATCCTATAATAATTCTATTGGGTTTTAATCTAGGCTCTATAGTAGCCACTCCATAATTGAAAGTAATTTTTCAAGACTTTTCAAATAATTTTGCAGATATTTACAGTGTGTATGGAGTCGTTATCATGTTGGCATATAAAAGAAGTCCCTACTAGAGGAGTACCAGATGACAATACGTTCTTGTGTAGAAGTTTTTTTAGCCTTCCATTTTCAAGATTCGTTCTACTTTAACAGAGTCACCAACACGGGATCCGGCTAAGCAACCCCAAGACTTTACTGAGCTACCTCCATGTTTGACACTAGGAACCAAACAATCTTTCAAAAACTTTTCATTTCCATTTTTAAGCACTTACACTTTTCTTTCCATCCAAAAACTGCAAACTTCGATTCGTCGCTAAAAAGTACCTTTTTCTACAACAACAATACTCCAATTTTTTTGTTGTTTTGCCCATTTTAATCTTTTTTTTATATTTATGGGTCTTAGTAACGGTTCTTTTAGTAACACGTTGTCCAAAATTTCCATTTTTATGAAGTCTCCGATGTACTTATACTCATAAATTTTTATTAATTTGCACAGTTATATCAGGAACACTTCGACGTCAATTATGTAAAGCAGTGTGATATATATATATATATATATATATATATATATATATATATATATATATATATATATATATATATATAGTTTGAGCATTCGTCGCGTCTTCCGTTTTTGTGGATTGGTGTTAACCAGCCTTCTTTCCATATATTTGGGATAGGGCCGTCATTATTAAGGAGTCTGTTAAATAGTTCTTGAAGAAAGGACGTTAGTTTTTCAGTACCGTTCTTTAACAGTTCAGCAGGTATTCCTTCCGGTCCAGCTGCTCTCCCATATTTCAATGAATCCACAGCCCTACATACCATCTCCTTTGTTACCTCTACATAGTGGCCTTGTACGTTGTATCGTCTTGGGGAGTTAACGAGGTACTCTTGTCGGTCTTCGATAAGCTGCGTTTGATAATGGGTTATTCATTTTTTGATTGGGATTGGTTGTAAGTTAATCTTGTTTGCAGAGTCTGATCTTAGTGTCTTTATTAATTTCCATGCTTCTGATGATTTTGTACCTTCTACATGTGTATTTAGTTCAGTGTATTTCCTGTCCCATGTGTCGTTTTTGTTTTTGTTAATCATGTTTTTAAATTTGGATTGTTCATTTTCCTATATGTTTTTATCTTGTGGATCTTTTGAATTTAGCCATTTGTTGAAAGCTTTTTGTTTTATCTATTTTTGTTCTTCCAGTGTCTTGTCCCATGTAATATTGTTGTTTCGTCTGTTCATGTCTTTCGTCTTGTACAGCGGAGTGTAGAGAGGATACGATGTGTTCATATAGTTCATCAGTGCGCCCTGACAGCAATTCAGTTTGAAGTTTGTTATCTAATCGAGTCTTAAATAGATATTTTGTACTAGGTTCTTGAAGTCTTTCCACATTGTAAGATATTCGTTCTATTGTTGAGGTGTTTGAATTGTATTTTCGTTGTCTTTTGTCTTGAACGGAATTTGTACCTTTACTTCCAAGAAAAAGTGTCATAAAAAATAGTAAAATTTTTTTTTTCTCTGATTTTCTTTAAAACCATATACCTGTGTTCTTTATACAAAAACACGTCTTTTTTCTATTTACACTTTTTTTAGTTTTTTAAATATACGCATTTGAAAAAAAAACATACTTTTTTTACAAAAATTCATCTAACTTTGGTCTAAATGGACCAAATATGACGTTTCATAGCTTATTTTAAAGATGAAGCAATACTCTTTCAAACTGTTTACATTTTTTATTCTACAATATAGGCACTTAAAATTATAATAATATAAAAATAATCAAAATTATTTCAATTTTTTACTTATTTATGATACTGTTTATAAAAAATATGTTTATGGGTTTTAAAGCCAAATATAACGGTTTTTTGAAGCTTGTTACCTAAATTTTAAGATGTTGGAATATTTATGGAAGTTATAAAACTTTTTGTGTTTTTAGATTTTCATTTAGGTACGGCAAAAACATGTGCAGGGGAGTATACACTACCAGTAAAATCGAAGTTGTTAGTTTAATTAGAAATAGCACACATAAACATGTAAACAATAGGGTGTTTTTTTATAGAGGTATAGAACTTTAAGTTGGCAACACTTTTTTAATTGGCGGCCATTTTGTCAGCTGTCAAGTGATTTATGTTTAGTCTGTTTTGGCATTTCAATAAGAATAGACTGACGCCTGAACAACGCTTTCAAATTATGCAAATTTATTTTGAAAATCATGGTTCTGTTCGAAATACGTATCGCGCACTACGTCCATTTTACGGTCAACATAATCGTCCATCAGAGCAATTAATTCGATTAACTATGGAACGTTTTCGCACCACGTTTACTCTAAATGATAATACGCATCCACAGAGATGTCGTACAGTGCGTATAGAAGAAGTCATTGCTGCTGTAGAGCGTAGCGTAGAGGAAGACCCGAATCAGTCTATCCACCATCGTGCACAGGAATTGGATATGTGTCCCTTCACTTTATGGAAGATTTTGCGGAAAGATCTTAGTTTGCGTGGTTACAAAATCCAACTCGTGCAAGAATTGAAGCCACACGATCACCTAGCAAGGCATAGATTCGGTGAATGGGCCCAAAACAAGATTGCCGTTGATCCCGATTTTCATAAGCGAATTTTGTTTAGCGATGAAACTCACTTTTGTTTGAATGGATTAAACAAAACTGCCGTATTTGGAGTGATGATAATCCTCAAGAGTATGTTGAGACACCGTTACATCCAGAAAAACTGACTGTTTGGTGTGCTTTATGGGCTGGTGGAATCATTAGTCCGTACTTCTTTAAAAACGATGCTGGTCAGAACGTTACAGTCAATGGTGACTGCTATAGAGCCATGATTACTGACTTTTTCATTCATCAATTGAACAACCATGATGTGCAGGAGCTGTGGTTTCAACAAGACGGCGCAACATGTCACACAGCTCGTGCCACAATTGATTTATTGAAGGAAACGTTTGGTAACCGCATAGTTTCACGTTTCGGACCCGTGAATTGGCCTCCAAGATCGTGCGACTTAACGCCGCTAGACTACTTTCTGTGGGGATATGTGAAGTCGCTAGTCTACGCCGATAAGCCCGAAACGATTGATCACTTGGAGGACAACATTCGCCGCGTTATTGCCGATATACGGCCACAAATGTTGGAAAAAGTCATCGAAAATTGGACCTCCAGATTAGACTACGTCCGAGCCAGCCGTGGCGGTCATATGCCAGAAGTCATATTTAAATTATAATGCTAGAAGGTTATCTTTCGAATAAAGTAAATTTAATGTCAATTTAAAAAAAATCATCTTTGTTTTATTCCATTTAAAAGTTCTATACCTCTATAAAAAAACACCCTTTATATAACGAATATTTACAAAAAAAAATTCAAATTTCTGTGCGCTAAGCGATAACTTTCCTAGCGATTTGCCAAACATTACTAAACATAAATGACAATTTAGGTGTCTTCCTTGAGAAATGGCCTAATCAATGATCCTAACTCGATGAAAATATATTAAGGAGTTTCTAAAATTAGTCCAGACATATACACAGATGTGACCGGGGAACTTCCTTCCATACAAATAGTGCAAATTAAAGATACTTACCATGAACCTGTAAAATAATCGGCTCACTGATCTCACTTTGCTCCTCTCCTTTTATAATATTAGTAACTTTACACCTCCACTCTCCTTGATACTCATAAGTAACGTTACTAACATGTAACTTAGCTTCTCTGCCTCTCTCTATAATACTGTCCGAGATAGCTGAGCTCTTTCTTTGGAGCCATTGGTACGTCGGCGGGGGATTGCCTTCTCCAAGACATTCAAAGTTGATTGGTGAGAACAAAGTTGCCGTTTTGACGCGTTCACGTCCGACGCTTATTATTTTTGGACGATCTGAAACAAAAAGAAATTGGTTCAAGTTAGTTTCTTACATCTTAATGGTAATGTAATGTAAAAATGCAAGTTCATTTCGGAATTTCTATAATTTTTCAGCTCAGGAGCAAATGAAAAAATTTCAGCTTTTCCTAGAGACTGCGGTCGTAGCACCATCTTGACTATGCCTCCTCGAAACAGGGGCGGATCCAGCCTTTCTCTTTGGGGGGGGGGGCGGTGATATCACAAAAGTACAGTATGGCTAACGAAAGCAAGTTCTCGGCGGGGGGGGGGGGGGACACCAGCAACATTCCCATTTTTATTGTAAAAGGCAGGATCGGGTCTATTTTTCTGAATTTGAAGCTCTTGGCGGGGGGGGGGGGGCGATCACAAGAAAAAACAAGTTGCCGACAGAGGAGGAGGATGCAAGCAGCATACACATTCCTAGTATAAGAGGCAAAATCGAGTCTATTTTCCTGAACTCAAAGCTCTTGGGAGGGGGGCTGTCGCAAGAAAAACAAGGTGTCAACTGAAGGGAGTGTCAGCAGCATATACATTCCTAATATAAAAGGCTGAATCGGTTTTATTTTCCTGAACTCAAAGCTCTTGGGAAGGGGAGGGGCAATCGTAAGCCTACACATTTCTATACTCTATTCAACAACTAAATAGAGTAATAAAACTGTTACCGAAACTTCCAATGTACCTGCTCCGGTTCCGCAGATAACTGAGGACTGCCATAAATCTATTTTTTAATTATATTTAAATATTATAAGCTTTTATAAATTTACTGCAACAATAATATTTCTGATAGTTCAATTTAATTTCTGTTAGTGAGCAAAGTACACCTTACAATGTGTTCTTAGTGATTTATCTTGCGCTTGTTTTTATGTATTATTTGAGATTAGTGAGATGCTCAAAAGATATGGCTTCTACATCTATATTTATTCCAAAATCGTTAAACCAGGGCATTTTTTCCTCAACGAAAAACTTATTACGATAAATGTTTATGATGTCTTAAGATATCTATATCTAGATAATAATGTTAAAAGCTCTGTTAAGATGTGTTCCAACATGACAGGAGTTGGAAATCTACTATGTACCGAATACTGAAGGAGAAAAAAACGACTGGAATTTTTAGTACTCCCAAGCCACATTCGATCACAGGCAGATGAAAAACCTCGTTGGAAGAAGATATGTAAACTGCAATGAAAGGAGTTGTATATACATTTTATTATGAGAAGCAGATCCCAACCGTTGATAAAATTCTAACTAAAATCAATGAAGATCAAGATTTACCTGAAATTAAAAGAACTGAGATCTGAAAATTGCTCAGAGAACTTAATTTTTGCTGGGAAAAACCAAATAGGAAATCTGATCATATAGATCATCCGGAAAATGTCCGTTGGAGACGGATAAAGAAAATGTGAAAACTCGATCTCATGATCGGTGAGATAGAGGCACCAATTATAATTAATTTGAACAAAGATAGCTTCATTGACTTTGATTACGAATTAGATACGTAATGTTTACCAGCGTAAACACAATTTATTATTTAAATTTTCTGTAACATATAAAAATGAATTACATTTAAATCCCATTTTAGTGTTTAATTGTAGTTTTTTTTTATATAGGTTTAATATATGTTTAACTTCTTGTATTTTTGACAATGGGAATTTTGTAAGTATTTAAATTAAAACGTAGAATTTTTAGAGAAAAGCTACGTTTTAGTCTAAATGTGCCTAAAACGGTTTCTATGCCAAAATTAAAAATAATAAAAATACAGTTGTAATTTGTGTTAGATATGTCATGAATTATTAAGAAATCAAGAAATAAAGTAATATTATAAGAACTTTTTAATTTAAGTTTATTACCGAAATAATATTCTATGCCATAAATACTTAATGTTAAAATAAACCTCCTTCCGACGCCTATGACAAGGATTAAAATCCTTTTTAACACTTCACGCATCCATATGTATTGTTATCCAACTCAAATATCCTATTATTATAGACAGGTATTTTTGATTATAAAATTTCTAACCCATCTCTATAAAAATATATATATATCTAACAGATTTTGCCAAAGACACCTGACTAAAGAACACAGGTAGTTTCCGAAGAAAAAGAGTAAAAAATTATTTATTACTCTCTCTAGTTCTTGAATAAACTATGGTATATGAGGCAAAATCGAGTCTTTTTTCCTGAACTCAAAGCGCTTGGAGGGGGGGGGAGGCGATCGCCCCCACTGCTTCCCCCCCTTGGATTCACGCTCGAAATACCATCTTACCTGAGTTTTTGAGGGAAATTTTCTGTGATTTTATAAAATTGTTACTTTTTTTGTTTATCATCGAAACAGCCGATGTGCTACTAGTCGTAATAAAGATTTTTTATCAAAGGTTTATTAGTGTAAGACTGTCCATTGGGCTACTTTGTCTCTAGGATCCGCCAATAAACTCCTTAGTTCAAACAATAATGAAATCAGCGGACAGGTAAGGGAGAACACATGGAAACAACTTTTTTTTTTATCAATATTCATTATTCATTTTTCGCATCTCTGAGTTAACTCGGTAGCCGCTGTAATTGAATCTGGAAGTAAACTTTGAAATGCGTCCCTTACCCTTACCATACAGTCCTCCATCCAAATCTCGCAATCTTATTACACTAGGATTTAAATCATTCCCAAAAATGAGAATTGTGTCTGGCATTTTTAGGCCATTTTTTGTAAATTTTGCTTCATTAGTACAAATTATATTGCCCAAAAATCGAATGCTCGAAGTGACACCGATTTATAGCTTTTTTGGAATAAGAATTTTTACTTAGCATTTTAATATACCAGAGCACAATAGAGTTATGAGTATCGTAGGAACGTCCGCTCAATGGAATATTTGACCGCTATATTCCAGTGTCAAATAGGCTCAAATACCAATATACAGAATAGTAAAGCATGTCAAATGGTGTCTGGGGAAGGCACTGATGGACACACTGACTAGTCCACCGCCAGTTGCCTGGACGAAACATCAAACTTTTACAGGTTTAAAATTAGATTGTAAAAACTGAGTTGCGATAGTGACATTTACGACATGGCACCCCTGGTGGGGAAAAATGGCGTTCAGTGCATAAAAGTGCTGGTGCAAGCACAAATCCACAAAAAGACCACTAAGGGCGCCTGATCCTACAAGATTATCAGACCTATAGCTTTCTATTAGTTGCGACTGCATAAAAACCGGTAGCCCTGGCCGAGTGATATCGCAGGAAAGGCCACTCAAAGGAATATCTGACCGCTATATAGGTTCAAATACCGATATGCAGAATAGTAAAGCATGTCAAATCGTATCTGGGGAAGGCACTGGCGGACCAACTGACGAATCCACCGCCAGTGGCCAAGATAAAACATCAAAATTTAAATGGTCGAAAATTAGATTGTAAAGACTGAGTTGCGATAGTCAAATTTAGAACATGAGGCTTTAGGTATAAGCGAAGTGCTGCTAGTGGCGCCCCTCTGTAATATACATTGAAACTATAATCATATCTTGATTTCTTTTCCTAAGAAACTCCGAAGTACCAAATCTAGTTAAAATCAAGCTATTATTATGATAATAACTTTTAAAAATATTGACACTCTGTAGTTCGCAAACTATCAACTTTAGGAAAAGGGTAAACTAGGCTAGATCCTCTTATTTTAGCCACAGAAATTTGTGATAGATTTCTGTACACACCTTTTAGAGTCACCCTGTATAGATTAATATTTTGATGAATTAATATTGGATGGTCCACCAAGTTTCTAGATACATAACTATTTTGATACTGAACTATTCTCTGAATTGTTAAAGTAATGCCCCTAACCTCCGAACGATAATGAAAGGTAGCGTATCTCTAATATATTAGTTTACGTCAAGTTTCCGGTTTCCCAGACTATGAAACTTTGGAGATTACCAATTTGTTTTCTGATGAGCGCTAATTTAATATCTGACCTGGGAGCCATGTTTGGTTAGGCTATAGTATGGACTAAGTGATATTGGTGCATTCTTACGGGTCAAATAATCTAGTGTTATATTAAATAGTTGTTGTTTCTGAAACAATAAACCGATTATATTATTTTAAATAATTTCAGAAGAGCTTGAAAATTTAAGTATAATTTTATCAAAAAAAAAGAAAAAAACAGGTTATTTAAGTGTATGTCCAGTGTTATGGGTAAATTTTAAATATCACCATCCTGTGTAACACCGAAATCGCCTCATACACCATGGGCTGAAAGTAAAATCGTATTCCAAATGCTGGTGACCCCATCTATTTCTAAATCTGTAATTTGGTTGGATCAGATCAATAAAATAGTATTTATCGACGTTCCGACCTCTCTAAGATCATCTGCAGGACTGTAGCTAGATTTCTTGTGAAAAAAAAAATAAAAACATTTCTAGGAATCGTCAAGTAGAGTAATTGTGTTCTGTTTACACAACTGGGGATGAACGGGCCAGAACCAGATAAAATATCAATACGACTTGATTTCAAATGCTGACTTTGGTCCAACAAATGTGGTAGCTGACCTTTGTCTTGCAGCTGGTTCGCTTTTTCATTGCCCGGGACGCCTTTGAGTCCTGGCACCCACAGAAGAGTGACCTTGCTATGTTGTGCCAGTGTTTTGATGCTATCTGAGCGCACGCTAATGCCTTCAGCGCTGCTTGATTGTCAGAATAAATAAGAACGGCCCTACCTCTGTAACTTCTCCTCAGATTCTCCCGGAGACAGACACATAGCATGAATTTCTGCCTGAAATACTCTGATATGCTGTGCCAGTGTTTCACTTATGTTAAGTCTGGGTGTGTCCCCATGTATTTTGGCGTCTATACCATTGTCAGTTTTGGACTCATCCGTATACCAGACGAGGTTTCCCAGTAAATTGTTCGTTACCACTCCTTTGAAGCTGGTGTGTCTGTGAGCAGGTCTAGTTCACCAGTAGTTCCATCCTGTATGCCTTCATCCTCGCCATAGCTCTGTTAATTATATTAAGGGGTTGCTGTTAAAGTGCTTCTCATGGCACCTGTGATAAAGTTTTTTCCATCATATAACCGAGCCATAGGTTATTATGGGTTTCAACAGCACAGTGTACAGCCAGTGCACAATTTGCAGTTTTAATCCACTCGTCTTATCCAGTGCCTTTTTGGTGCCATGTTGAATATTTTGCCTTTGGAAATAATTTTCTGCAGGTGTGAGTTCCAAGTAAACGCTACATCCAGGATATTTAACCTCCTGGCGTATCTGCCGTTGTGTATTGAAGAGAATTGGTAATTTTAATGCACATAACTTTCTTCTTTAAGTAAAGGGCATAAGTATGGTTTCACCAGGGTTTACCTTAAGGTGCTCCTCCACTATAGTTAGAGCCCCTTGTATGAGCTTCGATATTATATTGTCGCGTTTCTTCACAATGAGTATGATTATATCGTCAGCATACTTCTGGGTAAAATAGCCTCGGTTGCTTAGATCTGCCAGCAGTTCGGTGACCACCAAATCCTACAGAAATGGAGATAATAATTCTCTCTACGGGTAACCCTTGGCTATCAACATATCCGCCGAAATAATTTTCTGCAGGTGTGAGTTCCAAGTAAGCATTGCATCCAGGATTACACTTAAATATTTAATCTCCTGGCTTATCTGCAGTTGTGTATTCAAGAGAGTTGGAATTTTATTTCACCTAACTTCCTTCGTTAAGTAAAGGGTATAAGTATGGTTTCACCAGGGTTTACCTGAAAGTGCTCCTTAGTACACTACTCCTCCACTATAGTCAGAGCCCCTTGCATGAATTTCAATATTATATTACCACATTTCCTCACAATGAGTATAATTACATCGTCAGCATACCCTTGGGTGAAATAGAACTTGATTTTTCTGGGAAAAGCCAAATAGAAAATCTATTCTAATAAATAGTCTCGAAATTGTCCTTCGAAAAAGAAAATATTTCCGAACAATTAAGAAACATCACGAAGATGGAAAAGATATGTATTATTTAGATAAAACATGGTTGAATGCAAGATATACTGCAACCAAAGTATGATAAGATAAAAATGTTCAGAGCTACCGAAAAGCTGTATTGAAAGCTTGGTCTGCTGGAGAAAAATGACCTAAACGAAAAGGCTCCAGGCTCATAATTATACACATCGGTAGTTCTAAAGGTTTGGTTAAAGGTGGTTTATTAACTTTTTTGTCTAACAAGATTGAGGATTATCATAAAGATATGAACGGAAACATCTTCGAGAAGTATTTTTAACAAATGCTAGATCTTATATCAAAGGGGTAACGCCCCGTTCCATTCCCGTAAAAGTGAAAGACTGCCAGTAAATGCACGGAAAAACATGAGATGGCCGCTTGCCAAGAATTTATACTATTTTCTTACAAATGACATGGTCAAAATAAGCTTTTAGATACAGCAAATGTGCGTAAAGATAAATGCAAGAAATATACGAATATAACCGATGAAATGGCTGCATCAAAGAGGAGTATCTGTTCTTCGTCTTCCACCGTACCGTTGTGAATTGATGGCATCTTCTTCTTGAAAAATCATTGTAGCGTTATTATCTGATTCGTAAGTGAATATTTCTGGGGATTTTGGAATAGGAAGTTCATCACTATGAGGCACAGATCTCATGGTAGATGGTATATTTGGATAATTGATAAGACTTTTTCTTCTTCAATATACCTGTGCCTTGCTCAACATGAGGTATGCGTATGCATTAGAGCAGATATGTGGCGCCCACTATTTGTCTTGATCAGGGGCGGATCCAGCCTCTCTTTGGGGGGGCGGTGATATCACTAAAGTAGAGTATGGCGAGAACAAGTTGTCGACGGGGGGGGGGGAGACACCAGCAACTTTCCCGTTTTTAGTGTAAAAATCAGGGTCGGGTCTATTTTTCTGAATTTGAAGTTCTTGGAGAAGAGGGGGCGATCACAAGAAAAAACAAGTTGTCAACAATAAAATTTTTGGTAGCTCAATTACCGCCCCCTCCTTGGATCCACGCCGGTCTTGATCCCCGATATTTCAACCAAAATAAAGCTGATATGCCTTTTTTATCAATGGGGTAATAGATCGCTTCTGAGAGGCAAAAGTCTCTTTACCATAAACATAACAGAATTGATCTGGATTGTTTATACACTTTAGAGATATCTTAGAATCTCAACTATTCGATTCGACTCACTAACTTCGACTAACCCCTCGGGTTATAGCTACTTATGTACCTATATACGGCTTCTACATTTTTAGAGCATATTCGAGAATTTTCTATTCAAGGCCGTTTGTCATTTGTTTGTATACAGGGACTGTTCAGTACAAAGCAGACATAAAAGTCGATTTACATGTGTTTAAATGGTTATAGAGATCCAATATGCGGTGTTGCCAAGTTGTGGAAAATTTCCTTAACTTGGGGAAAACGTATATTTGGTAACGTCGCACCCCTCAGAAACAGCTGCTTAAAGCGATACCTAATAGGTATAATTTTTTTGTATAAGAAAAATCATGAAATAAGAATTTTTAATAAGAAATATTAAAATATCAAGGCACAAAAAGTTATAATGCTTTAGATATAGACGAAGTGCTGCTGGTGGCGCTTTCTGCAATATACATCAAAACTGTAACAGATCTTGATTTTTCATCCTAAAAAACGTCAGAGTACCAAATTTAGTTCAAAAAAAGCTATTATTAGAGAAATATTTGCCAAAAATTTAAAAGAAAAACGTAACTTTGACACCCTGTATGTCGGAAATTATTAACTTATGCACTAGCCTCAGGAATTTGCGATAACATTTTAGAGACTCCCTGTATAATATTTCATTAAATGATGAAATTTTTTAAAAAAACTGATCATCTACCCTAACATTTTTTATTGCCCTTTTTTAGTTATTTTTTTTAACTTTATTTGTCATTACTCTTTTCAAAGCCTCCAATTTGAAGCCCAGTTTTTTACTAAAAGAAAAGTAAATATATCCTAAAAATTCAAGGAATTACGTTACACATTTTATTTGTTTTTTAAGAATTTCTTTTTCGAAAAGGAGCAAAAAAGTACAGATAAAAGAATCTCATTTCGATCCAAGTATTTTCTGCGGATAAATTGTTTGCTTGTTAGAAGGATATCTTTGTATTTAGAATATAATGAAAGACAAAACGCTCTAAGTTATGCTTTGTCAAACAGCTTTTACGCGTTTTGTGACAATATTTTCTCTCTTATTCAGTTTACTTAAGGTACAAAGGTAACATCTTGTTTAGAAAACAGGAGATTTAAATGAATCATTATCAAACACTTGTAAAGGTAATAATGTACTGTAAGCTGAGTATCTCTAATTTAAATTTTGGATTTCCTATTTATTTTACATTGTAAAGGGCGTTCCTATTTATTTATTTATTCATAATACTTATCAGAACTAGTTATGTTGAGAATAGTTCAAGTAATTGACAAAGTCACCCCGAAGTTAAAATAATTTTACCAGGATAAATTGCAATTTTATTTAATGACTGAGTTGCTTTTCCAATTAGAGATATTTCTAAGAAGAAAACATCAATATGTTATAGAGGGTACAAAAATACGAGATACGTATTTTTTTATCTGCTGAGATTCATTTTAACGGGGTGAAAACTACCCCTAAATTTCACCGCTAAAAACAGTATTTTTGAAATATCTCAAGTTGTAAGTGAGATATCTTTACGAAACAAAATGAATGTTACTTGTTGTTTGAAATTATGTCAAACTATGATTCTTTCACCCCCAAGTATATCCCTTATTTTTTATAAGGGTAAATCATCTGTTCACACACGTAATTTAATTCTAAAAATTACGAAATTTAATATAATTTTTTGAAAATATTTTTTTCACGAATATCATAAGTAACTTAAGTTGACGGGTTTCGGGGTTTCTAAAAATAACTAATAAAAGAGGATGCACTACCCCCAAATATTATTTTTCTTAAATTTCAAGTTCTAATTGAGATATCTTTACAAAACAAAATGGAAATTACTTGTTATTTGAAATGATGTTGAACTAAGGTATTTTCATTCCCAAGGATATAAATCTTTATATGTTATAAAGGTAAACCATCTATTTGCGCACATAACTTAATTCTAAAAATTACGAAATTTAACGAAATTATTCGAAAACATTTTTTTCACGATTACCATAAGTCAGTTTTGTGATTTCTAAAAATAAACTACTAAAAGAGTCATCATCAAATAATTTTCAGTTTGTTTTGTAGCGATATCTTAATTAGAACTGAAGATATTAAAAAAACTTATCTGGGGTGGCTCACCCTCTTTTACTAATTTATTTTCGGAAATCCCGAAACACGTTAACCACAATTACTTATTGTATTCGTAAAAAAATATTATCAGCAAATTCGGTTTCATCTCGTAATGTCCAGAATTAAATTATGTAAATGAATTACAAGATTAACCTTCATAAAAATTTAGGGATGATATCTATTGAGTTAAAACAACGTGGTATAACCTCACTCACAAAAGTAATTTCCACTTGGTTTTGTAAAGAAATCTCAATTAGAATTTCATAATGTATTTGGGGAGACTCACCCTTTTTACTACTTAATTTTTTGAAACCCCAAAACATGTTACCTTGAGTTAATTATGGAATTCGTGAAAAAAATGCTTTGAAACAGTTTTATTAAATTTCATAATCTTTAGAATTAAATTACGTGCGCTAATAGATTACTAAGGGATGATATCTTTGGGGGTAAAAATATCATAATTAAACATCGTTTCAAATAACAAGTAACTTTCATTTTGATTTGTAAATATATCTTACTTAGAACTTGAGATATTTCAAAAATACTGTTTTTGGGGATGAAATTTAGGGGCGGTTTTCACCCCGTTATAATGAATTTCCGCAGATAAAAAAATACTTGTCTCTTATTTTTTTACCCTCTACAACATATTAAAGTTTCATTAAAATCGGAGTTGCATGCTTCAGGTACCTTTCTTGTATGATATATTTAAAAATAAGCAATGCAAACATATTCTTATAAGCGACGTTGTCCTGACTGACTAATATATCAGCCAGCGTAACCTGCGTAAAGACACATGGGTGCTCTTCTGGGGACCTAAAGACCAAGTACTTTTATTGATCAGGTGTAGTTATTTATTTTTGCGAAGTTGTAGATATCCGTTAGACTACAATTGTCTTTATTTTTTGTTGAATATCACGATTTTTTGGCTAGTAGTTATCTTTAACCGTTTTCAAGTGAAATTTAACAAATTCTGAAGCTACATAACTATTATATCAAAATAACAGTGGTATCACACCACTCCATGAGAATGTTTGAGGCCACCGGAGAGAGTTCTCATTGGTAGTCAATCAATCTGGATAAAGAATTTTTTTTTGGTGAAAGGAACTAATCAAATAACGTTTCAGCAGGTTTTCTTCAATTGTTTATAATCTTTAATGACTCATTGACTGGAACGTTGGTGCATAAGCCTTCCTTCGAAGCTAATAAAAAAGTCTTCTGGTTGTACTTCCATTCCACGTATAATTCCTACGAAAAGTGGCGAGTTCTTGACTCAGAACGATATATTTCCCTATAAGGTTTCCAAGATTGGAAGAAAGAACTTGGCAAGCTTCGAAATCGGAGAGTTCCAGGAACTCGTCATAGAACGTAAAGGCATGTCTTGTTTATGTGGAGGATACAAACCGGTTATTCGCGTAAAATTCTGTAGCATATTTCACAACGTACTACCTCTACCAAGTTTCAAACCCTAACTCACGTTATGACTTTTTAAAAAGCACCATCGAACTCTCCTCCTTTGGATCTCCTGGCGCGGTTCTCGTTTGTACCTATCTGGCCCTCATTCCATTCCAGAATTTTTGATCTTTTCTTCATATAGGGTACTAGTCATTTCAAGTCGGATATTTTATTTCCGATTTGGCCTAAGCATCTTAAATTGATAATGCCTTATGTAAAAGTGGGTTGTGCGGTAATAATGAATGCGATGGGAACTGCTTCTACTAGGGCTCTGAAGGTCCGAGAGAACCTACCTCCTCTCCTCTTATACATGGAGAATGAGGACCTGAAAGTTGTTTATAGTCTCAATTGCCAAGGGCATTCCGGAACTGGAACAGGTGGCTACTCAGGAGTCTGGAAAGGAGTGGTGAAAGGATGACCATCACTTCCCATGTAAACAAATTATATATATATATATATATATATATATATATATATATATATATATATATATATATATATATATATATATATATATATATATATATATATAGAGAGAGAGAGAGAGAGAGAGAGGATTGGAAGAAGGAGCAAAATCTTTCGAGAGATGGATCCTGGTTTTCGTACATGGATTTTGACAAGGTGAAACAGCTAGCGTCGGAGTGTTCGGCAGGAACACAGGAACTAAAGAAATTTATTCTTTCGAATAACCTGCGACTATCTTTACAGAGGAAATATGAATGTTACCATCTCTGTGAAAGAGATATAAACAGGAATAAAATTATAAGCATTTCCTTAGGCAGTTTGGCTGCTATACTGGCACTGAAGCCCAATGTTGTTACTTCGCCACTGGTGTCTGAGTGCAAGGATGTACTGAATATTTTGACAATAAACCGCTGCACAATTAGACTCGTGTGGATTCGGGATCCTTAACCGTTTGGCAAAAATGGGGTCCGCGATGGAACCATATGGACCTCAACCAATTTTACTTAATTAGCCTTGCTAAAAGGGGATTAAAATTGGAAAGTAAATTTATTGAGTCGTGAAAAGAGGTTCCTGAAATGAGGTGTGCCAAGGAATACATAACTGGAGCTACCGCACAGGTTACTAGGGACGTTGTCTCCTTAGGAAGAAAAGATCGGCAAATCGTGATGGGGTTGTTGAGACGATATCGTCATCTGAGGGGCAATCTTCATAAGTCTGGTGTCGTAGTGACCCGATATGCAAGTGGTGTCTGGCGAAGGATGAAACTCTTTACCATGTCCTCAGAGACTGCCCAGTACTCAACGGACTGAGGCAAAGATATCTCGCAGATACAATTTTATCACCGGAAGCCGTTAGTAAAGTTTAATCAACGGGGCTTCTTGGATTCGCAAAGAGGATCGGCCTCGAATGACTTTGCAGCTATAGTGGGATGTAAACGATCCAACGGGGCTAGGCATCGATGATCTCATTCATCACATCTTAAAATATTTAATGCCACCACCTTGTGTTTCTTTCCTTATTTTTATTACAGGCATCTCATTCACCGAATTCTATAAACCTTTATAATTCCAGCTATTTCGAAAGAAATTTCCTTTTTTAAAATACGAGCATTTACTGCCACGCTTATCAGGGTTTAATTTACGAGCAGTTTCTAAAAAAAAGTTTAATTTTAGAATGCGTCACATCATACATCATAATTTTAACGAAGTAATTTATTATTGCCTATCCTAGTTAAAATTTATACCTCAGAATATTCGTGTCCGATAAAATATAGCTATTTAATCAGCATAATGCTACTTTTACAACTTTATGTAATTTATAGACTTTTGCCAATGGATTGAATCAACGATTATCCAACTTATCGTAAAAACTGCTTCAATTAATTAAAGCGCATACAATGTCAAACTTTTTCGGTTCAGTTAATATCAGTTTAAGTGTTTAACTTGAGCTGGTCGAAGTGGAAACCGAGTCAATTGTAAGTCTAAGTTCGAAGAAAAGCAATAAAAGTACAAATATATTGTGTAATACGTTCCCACTAGGGGCGGTAATATACCCAGTGGGCGCTGAAGCCTTTTAAGAGGGTGGGAGTGGGTCTAAGAGCAACTGAAGGGCATTAAGGTGGGCAAAGGCGTATTCAAGAAATTAATAACACACAATTTGGAATTTTTCATGTTAAGATTGTCGCACAAAATGTCTAGCCGAATAAGAGGTTCGAAACTGACCCCTCGGTAATAAAAAAATAAAAAAACACCCGGCTGTTCTACATCAAAAAGTAACCACCCAAAAACTCACCCAAAAAAAATTTTAGCCACTTTTATCGTCACATAACCTCAAAAAAAAATAAATAAACCGTTTTTTTTTCGTTTTTTGACGATATCTTTGGTTCTAATCATGGTAGAAACTTCTTTTTTTTCATTTTGTATGTTTTTTTTTAATGCCTGCAACAAAATAGTTTTTATGGAAATTAATTAACTCAGTTTATATCTATGGCGTTAAAACAAATGGTATAACCTCACTTCAACTAAGAAGTAATTTTCACTTTGTTTCTTAAAGGTATTTCAATTAGAATTTGAAAAAATGTATTTGGGGGTGATTTACCCTCTTTTACTACTTAATTTTTTGAAACCCCAAAACATGTCAACTTGAGTTAATTATTAAGTCCAGTGTCGTGACTTCGCGACTGGTGTCTGAGTGCAAGGATGTACCAAATGGTATGACAAGGAAAGGCTGCAGAGTATGGGTCCCAGGTCACTCGGGCATACGCGGGAACGAGGAAGCAGACCGTCTGGTAAAGTCGGGTTCGGCAACTGAACCGTATGGACTCTAACCAATACTACCTGTCCCAATTGCTATTTGCAAAAGGGAATTAAAATAGTTGCTGGAAAGCAAATTTATTGAATCGTGATGGGGAACTCCTGGAATGAGGAGTGCAAAGGAACATATAACGGGGCCTAGTGCACGGCATACTAAGGAGCTTCTCTCCTTGGTAAGGAAAGAGTTACGAATTGTGGTGGGATTGTTGACAGAACATTGTCACCTCAGGAGCCATCTTCATAGAATCGGTGTCAAAGACGACCCGACTCACTAACGAGCATTTGGCCTCAAAAACCGGACAAAAAGGAGAAATGCAAACTAGACAAGTAATCATCGAAATTATTTTTTTTTGTATACCTGAGTAACCGTACTATCATAAAAATATGATAAAGTGGCCCCTCCACGCAGCTACGCTCCGCACAGGTAACTGCAATCTAAGCTTCGTTCAATACGCACGCATTCGTTCTTGATAGATTCTTTTTAAAATTGTGTTTGGTGTTTGGTATTTTGCAAAGTGACCTAAAACAATATGCAAGAAAATTTTCTATTTTTTCGTTTTTCTTTTTAACTAATTAGTGTTTTTGAAAATTTTCCGAGCTAGGTCGGGCTATAATTCTTTTTTTATAATAAACTATAGACCTTAGCCATATCATAACAGTCAAAACATTTTCCACATGTTTCCACCTCTTCAAAAAACCGCTTTGAGTTCTACGGGTTTTCTTTTGCAATAATTTTGGTTATTTTTTACTTACATACATATTTTTTTTCCTATAGGTACAAATTTTACATCAAATGTTATTGAGGTATATCGTAAAACGATATACATGCTTTTTAAACAAAGCACATCCAACACACTTGAAGATAAGATATCATTTATGGACCATAAGCTTTGCGAAATAATGAAATATCTCCAAAACGAGTACCATACCTTAAGTCACGATTTAAAACATTTTAATAGTGATTTGAAGAAAAGTTGGATATCATCTAACTATATTGAAGAAAAATTTTTGAAAAAAAACGAGAAATGGCTTAATATATCAATACCAGTACATAACTGGGCCACGAATTCTACAGGACGCCCAAGGAAGCATTTCCAAGAATTATATGATCGTAGTAAACGACGAAATACAAAAGAACTCCGCGAACAGGTACCTGTTGAGGAGCTTACCTGTGCAGCCAGCGTACGTCAACGAATGTCTGGAAATGCCGCGGCCTCTAAACTTATAATAGATGCAACTTCAACACCAACAAGAGCCAAACTTTACAGGAAGGTAATAAATACTGCTCAGAAACCGAAAGTAAAAAATTACACACCTGAACAAGCTTTGCAAATCTTTGTTGAAGGTAACTTTACAAGAAATCAGTGGGAGTTGTTAGACGATTTCAATAAGTGTATATTTCCTGGGTATACTCTAATTAGAGAAGCAAAGAAACTCTGCTATCCAAAACCAGAGTCAATTCGAGTTACGGAGACGAGTGTTGAAGTTGTGCTTCAGGACCTACTTGATCACAAAGTCTCTTTAGACTTTGTTTTTATCTGATTGATTTTTTATGGGAACACGTACAATTACCCTAAGTCAGCATATAAAACGATACCCATTACGTTTTTTTAATATTACTCCCCTCCCCCTCCCCACCCTAAGTCAGCCCCCCTTCACCCGAATAGTAAAATAATGCCAGAAATCAACTTAGCGCCCTCAAAAATCCCAGGATACTGATTTTGACACGTCTAGAGTCAAAAACAACGACGTTATTAATTTAGTTCGGTTTTTGAGGCCAAATGTTCGTTAGTGCGACGTGCAGATGGTGTTTGGAGGAGAATGAAACTGTTGACCATGTCCTCAGAGGGTGCTCAGCACTCAACGGACTGAGACAGAGATATTTCGGAGATACAATTTTGTTACAAGAAGCAGTTAGGCAAGTTTAAATAACGAAGCTGCTTGGAGTCGCAGAGGTGATCGGCCTCGAATGACCTGCAGCTATGGTTGGATGTAAAGGGCCCAATAGAAGCCTAGGTATCGATAGTCTAGTATCACCACCTCTTTTTTATTTATTAATTCATTCATTCAAGGGTTGAATTTAACAATTTTTTCATGTCACTTATATATTTTGGTATGTTACGTGACCTAAGTTTTTAAATAAACTTGTTTATCTTCTTTCATTCTCGACATATTACATATCCAATGTCAAAATTTGTATTCAACTGAAACACATTATGCAACTCAATTTTGTCAACTTTGATAATTAATTTCTCAAAATTGAGACCGATATTCATCTTGAAACTTTTCTTAGAGCATTAAATTATCGAAAAAAACAAAATTTACGGTCACTATTTGCTTTTAATTTTCTTTTCTGGACTGAAATATTTGAATCATTCGGAGCCCACTTGGAATTAATTGTCGACCCCTGCTCTACAGTATCCCCTTAGCCAATAATATAATTTTAATTTAAAAGTGATTTTTAATTTGGTTTTATTTCGTTTTTTTATTGCGAAAAAATGCATTATATAAAAATTCTTTCAGTCAGCGATTCTAATTATAAAAGGCATGAAACCATGACCAATCTGCCGTTTAGAAACCTTAATACAAATACATAAAAATTCCCCGGCGACTCCTATCTAGTAATTGGATAGCTGTAGCGTTTATTTTTCTTTGCGAGAGACGCTTATTCTTTCAGCCCAATGAATTTTTACCGACAGTTAAAATCGTTTAAATTTTAATTAAAAAAATATACTCAAGTATACTACGTATTTTAAAATTCGTTTGGAGAACAAAAAACAATATGGTGTAAGTGTGATTCGCGTGCTGTGTGTTCCGTACCTGCCAACATTATGGGCTATATAAATATAAAAATTGGGCTCTAAATTAAACCCAAAAGTTTTTGCATCTCTCACGACTCTTGTGTGTCACTATAATGAAACTAAGTTTAGCCCAAAATGAAAATAATCGGGAGAAAAA
Source organism: Diaprepes abbreviatus (assembly GCA_034092305.1). Classification (NCBI taxonomy): domain Eukaryota; kingdom Metazoa; phylum Arthropoda; class Insecta; order Coleoptera; family Curculionidae; genus Diaprepes; species Diaprepes abbreviatus. Next base: position 7,890,403 of record JASJET010000009.1, read on the forward strand.
TTCGTGAAGTTGCTTTGTCAAAATTTCTAAAACAGTTCTTCGCAACCGATGGATCGTAACCCTGTGTAAGTTTTATAAATTTCCAATAGTGAATGAATGAATGAATGAAAAAGGGGTGGTGATACTAGATCATTGATGCCTAGGCCTCCATTGGGCCCTTTACATCCCATCATAGCTGCAGGTTATTCGAGGCCAATCGCTTTTGTGGATCCCACCAGCATCGTTAGTTGAACTTGCCTAACTGCTTCCGGTAACAAAATTGTATCTCCAAAATATTTCTATCTCAGTCCGTTCAGTGCTGGGCACTCTCTGAGGACATGGTCAACAGTTTTATCCTCCTCCAAACACTATCTGCACGTCGGGTCGTCTTCGACACCGATTCTATTAAGATTGCCCCTGAGGTAACAATGTCCTGTCAACAATCCCACCACAATTCGCAGCTCTTTCCTTCCCAAGGAGGGAAGCTCCTTAGTACGCCGTGCGCTAGGCCAGGTATATATTCCTTAGTGCACCTCATTCCAGGAGCTCCCCTCCATGATTCAATAAATTTGTTTCCAGCAACGATTTTAATTCCCTTTTGCCAATAGCAATTGGGACAGGTAGTATTGGTTGGGGTCTATACGGTTCAGTTGCCGAACCCAACTTTGCCAGACGGACTGCTTCCCCATTTCCGTGTATGCCCGAGTGACCCGGGACCCATACGAGTCTGACTATGTAGCCGTTCCTTGTCATACCATTTAATACGTCCTTGCACTCAGACACCAGTCGCGATATTACACATCGACTTCAGTGCCAATATCGCAGCCTTACTGTCTGAGCATATATTTATAACCCTATTTCTGTCTATATCCCTCTCATAGAGATGGGCACGTTGCAGAATAGCATAAATTTTCGCCGTAAACATTGTCCGAGAAGGTAGTAGTCTCTGACTCCAGTGCTCCTGCCGAATAGTCCGGCTCCAGCTCTTTCATCTTGTACAGATCCATCAGTATACCACTAGGAACAATTTTTTGGAAGATTTTGTTCTTCCTCCCAATCCTCTCTACTTGGCAGAAATATTTCCAGCGAGAGATTTGGTTTTAAAAGCGGTGTCATGTAATCTGTCCGCATGGAGAGTGATGGAAACATCTCCACCGCGCTTTCCCAGACACCTGAGTAGCCGCCCGTTCCAATTTTAAGATGCCCTAGGTAACTGAGACGATAAACAGTCTTCGGGGCCTCGTTCTCTATGTATAAGTGAAAAGGAGGCAGGTTCACCAGGATTTCTACAGCCCTGGTGAGCGCAGTCCTCATCGCACTCAATATTTCCACACAAGCCATTCTCTAAACTTTGTCAAGTTGAAGAATGTGTTTGCGCTTTGTTGTACTACGCCACCATACAATAGCGGCGTACGTTATCATGGGGCGGATCGCCATAGTGTATATCCAATATAGCACTTAAGGTGTCAGTCCCCATTTACACCCAAAGGCTCGTTTATAAGCCCAGAAAGCACATATGACTTTCTTGGTTCGAACCGCAATATGATTATTCCAGCTCAGTCGTGAGTCCAGAACTACTCCCAGGTATTTAACTGTCCCCTTAAAATGATTCCAATTCCAATAGTAAAATGGAAATTAAATGAAAGAAGTAAATGAATAAGAATAACAACGTTAGTATATCACGTGTTGGAAGTTTCGATGTAAAAAAGTAATAAAATACATAGTTTAATAGTTCTGTTTGTTTTAATGGCCATCCAGGGTAAGTACACAGCAATATAAAATAATTTTTAGTCCACGTTATTATTTAGCAGTATTATTTTATTATTTTGACTTAACCTAAATTTCAAGGAGTTTTGATTATTTCTTTATTGATTATATTTACTTATATAATAATAATAAATTAACCTTGTCACGTGTTTTATAAACCCATATACCCTTATTAAAACCAGAAAATATAATTTTTAGTTGCGAATTTCCGTTATATTTTACTGTTAATATATGCAAATATGTTAGTTAATTCATTAGTTGGCGCTGCTGTAATGCACGGAGCCAATAATGGATTATGTGCAATAGATGAGCGCCTGTAGGTACACTTTCACTTCCCTTCATACAGGGCGGCATGTATATTATAACTAAAAAGCAATAAAACATTATATTTTTACGTTGCAATTAATCCCAGCTTCTTGATATTGTCACGGTTCAAATTTCAATTTTCTATTGCTAATTTGATTAATTATACCTTATTTTTGCACAAATTTACGTTGTTTGCAACATAATGTCATTTTCCTTAAGCATATCTCATAAATCTTTCGAATAAAAGCATACTATTTGTTGCATTCTACTTCTTTTCAAATTTTCTACCTAACACGATTGTTTTCTTTATCTTTCTGAACTTTGCCTATACTCTTACACTACAAAATAGTTTAAGTCAAATTTATTTTTAGTTTGGCCATTATGCCGATATTCTAACATAGTGTGCTAGGTTATTTTTTTTTATTTAGATGATGAATTTACTGTTACCTTTTTTTTGATAGATCTCGATTTTCCTGCTTACTATTCGAATAAAATTCTTACTTTTATCCTTTCCTATGGCAGTTTTCCTGGAATTATTTTGAATCATTCCGTAGTTTAATTTATATTATGCTTTGTTCAGGTTATATGTCACTTTTGAATTGACATATAGGTAATTTTACTCAACTAACCGAATATTTTTTTAGGCATTTTTATGTTGGATTGCAATTTCTGTGTTGTAATTTTTGGTAGGAAATTTGGACGGGTAACTTATTTTGTGTCAGTAATAGCTGATAAACATAATTGACTGGTTTTTTATTTGATGTTGAGTTGAATATGTTAACGATTAGTGAATTAGCTTACGTAACAAATCTATTTCAGCTCACTACGTTGTTCTGGGTCATTTTTGAGCTGTAGTTTCTGTCAATATGTTACCCTTTAAAATGCTTATGACGCTTGAAAAGAAGAAGCGTGTTGTTTAAGCTTGGGTCTTGAATATAAAATAAAGGCCAATTTTTCCTTGACTTTGACATTTCCTGTTAGAATTGGCCGAAGAAGACTAAAGACTTCCATTCCATTTAATTTGAATCATCCTTTAAGTTTAGGGGGTGAAAACTCGTCTGAATCGTCCCGGTAACTGTGCTGAATTGTATAGTTTTAGTTATCTTTTTGCCTGCTTAGTATTCGCACGTTTCAACAAGGAATTCGTCTAGTCCCCAAAAAAATCGGGATTCATTATTTGCAATTTACTAAAACAATCCTGCATGGATTTCAAAATTGTCAAAGATTTAAGTTTAAAGCGGATTTTTACCGAGTAAAATTAATACTTAAATTGAATTTGACCATTGTATGCCATTTTAAATCTCATTAAGACCAAAATTGACGGCATTAGACTATTATTAAGGTGTATGTTGACTTTTAGGGCCGATTGTTGCTATTTATTTATGATTATTGATTAATTTCTCTTGAAATTTTCTCAATTTATATCACAATGTTACCAATTTTTAGGTAAATTGATTTATTATTTGTAATTTTAAAGTATTTTTATATTGTGTGCAATCTTTAGGCTCTATTCTGAGTTTGTAATTGGTGAAATTAGAATTATATAGCATCGTGTTATGTTTACTGCCTCGTTAAATTTCAGTTTGACTCCAGTCTAATTATTTTCTTTTGAGTGTTCGATGATCAAATTAAAGGCAAAATCATTTATTTTTTTACATAATTGAAAAGTTAAAGTCAAAATGTGTGTTAGCATCGTGTTATGTTCACTGCCTCGTTAAATTTCAGTTTGACTCCAGTTTAATGATTTTCTTTTGAGTGTTCGATGACCAAATTAAAGGCAAAATCATTTATTTTTTACATAATTGAAAAGTTAAAGTCAAAATGTGTGTTAGCATCGTGTTATGTTCACTGCCTGGTTAAATTTCAGTTTGACTCCAGTTTAATTATTTTCTTTTGAGTGTTCGATGACCAATTTAAAGGCAAAATAATTTATGTTTTTACATAATTGAAAAGTTAAAGTCAAAATGTGTGTTCTGGTTCTCCACATAGTATTGAGATTCTGTTTTGATTTTATTTTCATTTATTATTTATGCCTTTAAGTCTAAATAAAATTATGTATATTTTTTCCAAGTTAAGCTAATATATTTAAGATAATTAATATTCATAGGCCAAGCATTGCAGCGTCATCATACAGCGCTCTCAGTCCTTGAGTGTTGTCTATTTTATTTTTATTTTAAATTACGTACTGATTAGTTTAATTAAGTAAGTCATTATTTTATATAGTGAACTATTTGTTTTTATTAACATTAACCTACTTCTTTTTGGTGATCACCTGGAGTCAGGTTGGAGATTTATTGTACGCTTATGTATTTTTAACTTATCTCGCATTTCATAGCTAAAGCAAGTGACTACCCTAAAGTAATGTTTTGTTTAATTTTTCTTATTAGTTTTTTTTTTGATTAATATTTACTTTTCTGTTAACTTAAGAATCCCCTTCGATAATTTTATTCTATACGGAATATGTGGAAAATTTGGAACTTGACATTAAATTCTTAACATATTGGCGAAGGTTGATTAATAAATTCACTTGCCTAGTTTTATTTCCGAGTAAAGGTTATCTTAGGCATTTTTTGTAGGGTCCTCCCTAGGAGTCATTTAATAATTGACATCCTTTCTACGGGTTATTATAATTGCAATCCTCCTTATGGGTCATTTAATAACTGGAATCTTCCCTACTGGTTGTTCTACTTACGGGTGATCCTCCCTACGGATTATATTATATCTAATTTTTAATCTGCGTGTACCTGTTGAGGCTACACTAGTGCCTGTGACGTTAAGAAGAGAAATCTTTTTTTTTCTGGCAGCCACATTATTAGAGAGGCAAATTGTATTGATTACTTTTTTTCTAGTTGTAATAACGAGCTAGTAAGTCAGTCAATTCTTTATTTTGAAAGGCGTTGCCAAATATCCTATGATCATAGTATAAACAGGTTTGATTTATGCTTTGTTTTAACGCCAGTAGATTATAGGAATCATGGAAGTAGTTTAATTGATTTGATTTATAATTATTTGTTTGTGTTTTCCTTTTTCCTGTCGTGAATTTGTTAAAGTTTGACCTTTTTATAATAAGATATCTAACTTACTTTCCCACTTCTAATCTTTACATTAAAGATTTTTACTATTACTATCTGTAATCTTGGTAAAATCTTGTTCTGATTATACCTACTTTGCAACAAAGATCAATCAAAGTGGACGAACTGAAGAAGAAATATTGAAGCGAATAACTAAAGGGAAAAAAGCTATCGGATGCCTAAACTCACTATTATGGTCAACAAACATCTCCAAGGAAAGAAAACATTTTTTATACAATGCAATATTTAAAAGCGTTGTATTGTATGGATGTGAAACATGGCAAATAAATAAAATTTTAGAACGTAAACTGCTGGCTCTCGAAATGGCCTTTTGGCGAAGATCTGCCGGAAAGTCAAGGATCGAACGGATAACCAACGAGAGAATTAGAGAGGTTATGGGGGTAAAGAAAACTATTCTCGATGTAATCGAACGTCAGCTGGTATGGTATGGACATGTGGGGAGAATGACGGACGAACGTCTACCAAAGCAAATCCTAAAATGGACACCAAATGAAAAAATAAAAAGAGGAAGACCCAAAGTTACCTGGATTAAGGGCACTAACCGAGCCATGTCCGAAAGAAACTTACTTCCAGGGGATTGGGAAGACCGAAAACAATGGAGACTGGGAACCGGAAGGCGTAGAACGCTATGAAACCTGATATATATATATATATATATATATATATATATATATATATATATATATATATATATATATATATATATATAATGAGTTTTATTTGTCCCACAAGTTCTCTTGCATTTGTATTTTCTTTTTTTTGCGTACTTGTTAATTTATAGGGGTAAAGTTGAACGCTAGTTTCTAACGACATCGCAAAAGGTCTTTTGCATACGGCCTAGCTTTAGATGCAGTGGCGCCCTGAATAACCAATGCCTACTTTCCGACATAGGAATTAACTTGGTATTTTTGCTCTCTGCTACTAGCCTTCAACTGTACTCTGATGATTTATTATGATTAATTAACTTTTCGTCTCACTTAACTGTGAGGTGTTGTGCCCTTAAATACCAGTGTAGCAATCTTGACCTGAACTATCAACTGCTAGGACAAGAATTTGAAAATATTTATTTAGTCAACAGTTATCCATGTTGAAAAGTAGCAAAAATGCCATTTTTCAAATGTTTGATGATTTTTAACGCAAAAAATATACGTTGGTTGAAAAAAAAATTACCAGAGACATTTTTTGTTTCGAATTGGCCGAGAAATACGAAAATATATTTATTTTACAAAATTTTTATTAATTATTAACAACTTTTTGTTTATGGCAAATCACCTGACTATATTTCGGGGATCTACCTTCGGTAATCATAATCACACTTAGGTGGAGCTATATCCATCCCTTTATCGGTTGCGAAAACCCATTAGGCTTACTGACTTATGTTTTCAATAAAAGAAAAATGCAAAACACGCTAATTTTAAGAAAAAAAAACATTTATTTCCTTGATTTGAATGAAGTTCTTAAATCTGTAAAAGCACTAAATCAATATTTTATGTTCAATATGGAATCGGTCGCAAATGTAACTTTTATGATAAAACTTTGAAATTACTTACAACACTTTTACTACCTCAAACTAAAAACGACACTTACTAAAAGTTATGGTTTTAATTTTAAGTGTTTTTCATTTAATTGGGATTAAAAGTTAGTGGAAACAAACTTTAAAGTGGAGTTGATCTTTTTATGGCCTGAGTTTTTAAGATTTCTTTTGATATACGACTACTGCGATTTTAATTTATATTAGGTAGCGTTAATGTTAAAAACATAAAAATGTTTTCCATAACAGGAAATAATACTTTTAACATAAATTTCTTTAACTTCAATAGTCTTGCACCACCTTTAGGAACTTAAAATTTAACAGAAAAAATAAATTCTTGTTCAATTTATATGCCGCTAATATATATATATATATATATATATATATATATATATATATATATATATATATATATATATATATATATATATAGGCGCGGATACAAGGGGGGTAGGGGGGGGGGCGATCACCCCCAAGAGCCTTGAGTTCAGGAAAATAGATCCGATTTTGCCTCTTATACTATAGTTTATTCAAGAACTAAATAGAGTAATAAATCACTTTTTATCCTTTTTTTTTTCTTCGCAAACTACCTGTCTTCTTTAGTCCGGTGTTTTTGGCAAAATCTGTTAGACACATATATTTTTCAGAGGAATGGATTAGAAATTTTATAATCAAAAATACCGATCTATAATAATGGACTATTTGAGTTGGATAACAATAGATATTTGGATGTGTGAAGTGTTAAAAAGGATTTTAATCCTTCTCATAGGCGTCAGAAGGAGATTTATTTTATCACTAAGTATTTATGGCACAGAATATTATTTCGGTAATAAACTAAAAAGTGTTAATAATATTATTCTATTTCTTATGATTTCTTAATAATTCACCTACATTAGAAAATATAGATAATTTTGACATACTCAATACAAATCATAATTGTATTTTTATTATTTCTAATTATGGCATAGAAACCGCTTTAGTCACATTCAGATTAAAACGTAGTTTTTTCTCTCAAAAAATTCTAAGTTATAATTTATAAATACTTACAAAATACCTATTGTCAAAAATACAAGAAGTTAAACATATAGAAAAAAATAAATTCGCCCATATAATATTAAAATTTTTTGGGGCTATCGGTCATTATTAATTAAAAACATTTTTAGGACATTTGACGTTTCAGTTCATTTATTTCTTAAACCATCTGCAGAATTACAATTAAACACTAAAACGGGATTAAATGTAATTAATTTTTATATGTTACAGAAATATTAAATTGTCTTTAGGCTGGTAAACATTAAGTATCTAATTCGTAATCAAAATCAGTGAAGCTATCGTCACTCAAATTAATTATAATTGGTTCCTTTATCTCACCGATCGAGTCTCCACATTTTCTTTTATTCTTTTATTATATGGATTTTTCCCAATTTTCCACAGCAACTGTATTCAAAAAATTCTTTCAAAAGTTCAGTTAAATTACTAATTTTGTAAGTGCTTTTTACTTGAGGGAGATATTTTCTTCTCCAATGGACATTTTCCGGACGATCTATAAGAACAAATTTCCTATTTGGTTTTTCCCAGGAAAAATTAAGTTCTCTGAGCAACTTCCAGAGCTCAGTTCTTTTAATTTCAGGAAAATCCCGATCTTCATTGATTTTAGTTAGAATTTTGTTGACGGTTGGGATTTGCTGCTCATAATAAAACATATGTTCAACTCCTTTTATTGCAGTTTATATCTTTTCTTCCAATGAGGTTTTCCATCTGCCTGTGATCGATTATGGCATGGAATACTAACAATTCCAGTCGTTTTTTTCTCCTTCAGTATTCTGTACATAGTAGATTTTCCAACTACTGTCATGTTGGAACAAATGTTAACAGAGCTTTTAACATTATTATCCAGATATTGATGTCTTAAGGCATCATAAACATACATCGTAATAAGTTTTTTGTTGAGGAAAAAATGCCCTGGTTTAACGATTTTGGAATAGATATAGATGTGGAAGCTATATTTTTTGAGTTTCTCACTAATCTCAAATAATATATGAAAACAAGCACAAACAAGATAAATTACTAAGGCCACACTATAAGGTGTACTTTGCTCACTGACGGAAATTAAATTGAACTATCAGAAATTTTACTGTTGCAGTAAATTTATAAAAGCTTATAATATTTAAATATAATTAATAAATATAACTAGATTTACGGCAGTCCTTAGTTACCTGCGGTACTGGGCAGGTACGTTGGAGGTTTCGGTAAGTTTTATTACTCTCTCTAGTTCCTAGTTCTTGAATAGAGTATAGGAATGTGTATGCTTGCGATCGCCCCTCCCCTTCCCAAGAGCTTTGAGTTCAGGAAAATAGAACCGATTCTACCTTTTATACCAGGAATGTGTATGTTGCTCGCATCCTCCTCCCCTGTCGGCAACTTGTTTTTTCTTGTGATCGTCCCCCCGTCTCCAAGAGTTTCAAATTTAGAAAAATATACCCAACCCTGCTGGTGACAATTGACAATTCAACATTTTTCTATTGTAAAAATGCTATACGGCTTTAAGTTTTGTTATTAGTTGGCCATGACGGTGAGGCGTGGCGAAAATAAAACAATCGAATCCTACAAAATTGTTATTATTTCTTGCCATTTGACTTCCATTAATAATAACCATGCTGGGATGATTAAATTACACGTACAAAGATTATTTAAACTTGTTTATTATTTATGGAGAATGTGAACATGGGATACATTTGCGATCCGATATTCGCAGAAACAGAAATCAACACCACCAACTGTTAAAAGGATTATACAAAACTTCAAGAACTTTGTATCCATAGAAGCAAAAAAAAAAGAAATAAACCAGATGTTAATAAGGAAAATATTGAAACTACCATTTTGGGATATTTCGCATCATATCCGACAATATCTATAAGGCAAGTGGCATTAGAGTCTGGATTATCTGAAACATCAGTTTTAAGGATTTTATGAAAACACAATTTTCCTCCCTATGTATATTCCATAGTACATTTAAAAGGCACTGCTTTTCCACGAAGAGTAGAGTTCTGTCAATTTATTTTACTTCGTTCACAAGAGAATGCTGGTTTTTTGGATAATATTATTTGGTCGGATGAAGCCAAATTCACAAAAAATGGATTCTTTAATCGATGCAATTGCCACTATTGGAGAAACTCAAACGTACATTTATTTAGAGAATTAAATTTTCAAGAGTTTTGGTAGTTTACCGTGTATTGTGCTATAAAAAATGTCGGCATCGTCGCCCTAGAATTCTACCAAGATAATCTGAGTGGTAAGTTAGCCATTTTTGAAGACTTTTAGATACAAAATACGGTCTTTAACTTATAGGTGACCTCTTCTACTTGAAAAATTTGAAAGTGAACTATTTAGATAACAAATGGTTTATTTATGTTTCTTTAAGCTTTTATAGATCCAAAGTCCTTGAAGTTTTTATAATCATTTTAACAGTCGATAGTGTTGGTTTTTGTTTCTTCAGATATCGGATAGCGAATGTATCGCATGTTCTTGAAATAACCATCACATTCTCCATAAATAATAAATAAGTTTAAATAATCCTCATGTGTGTAATTTAATCGCCCCAGCATGATTATTATTAATTAATGTCAAATGGCAAGAAATAATGACAATTTTGTAGGGTTTGAATGTTTTATTTACGTCACGCCTCACTGTCATGGCCAACTTATAACAAAACTTAAAGCCGTATAGCATTTTTACAATAGAAAAATGTTGAATTGTCAATATTTTAAAAACTATAAATTTTGGAACTGACAACCTTATACAAAATTGCCCTTATTTTTTATGCTTGATATGATAAAATTATAAAAATAGGTGCTTTCTATTTGAAAACATTGAATTTTGACGATTCTCTAAGTAAAATTTTAATTCTTCTTTTTTGACCACTCTGTACTAACAATTTTCAAAACATCATAAAAAAACTACTAAAGTCGATCTTCGTTTTCAAGAAAACTAACCCAAATTAAATAATAAAGACTTTCTTATAGGAAAGATTTATATATGTTCAAAACGGTGAGATTTAAGTATAGAACATTATACATGAGCTATGTTTAGAATTTTACGTAAAAATCAAAAATGCAATAATATATAGGGTATTTCATTTAAAATAAGCAAGTTGACACCTACTTCCGGTATAACCGGAAGTGCCGCCATTTTGAAAATATTCTAGCTAGCTGGCCTTCATGCACTTTAATACATTGTCAAATTTTTAGATTGTACCTAATTATCGTTTTTCCAAAACCGATCGATAAAATTCCCAGAGAATCACCCTGTATAAATAAATATATATCTATCTATATATGAATATATATATATATATATATATATATATATATATATAATTTATTTTTGTATCTTAAACCTTTTGTTAAATATTTTTTTCTAATATTTTCTTGGGTATAGGTTTTTCATTAGAGAAACAAAGGACAACAATTTTCTTTCTGACGTTTCGCTCTACATGGCGAGCTTCTTCAAAAGAGCTTGGTATATTTATTTTACATCTACAAAAATTACAGAATTTTCTATATAATAAACATATATCACAGCAATTACATTTTTATATTTTCAATTTAATTAAAATTAATAAAAACAAAACAGATTTTAAAATAGTCTTATAGTTTAAAATTTAAAACAATACAAACAGGTTAAAATAGTGAAAATTATAAAATAGTACATACCTTGAAAGTAGTTTTGTGTGTATGTTTAAAAATAAATTCAAATATGATCTTTGGTATGCAATTTGTATAGATAGATTTATTTTTATAAAAAGCAAAAAATAGGAAAAAAGATTATTATTTATTTTTTAATAACGTTCTTTTACCTGTATGAGTGTATATGAAATCGTTCCAAGCATCATTACATTATTTCTCATATTTATTATAGAGTCGCTTCAAGCATGTTTTATTCAAAAATCAAATTATAGTATATCTGACTTAAATTTTTGACATCTTGCTTGTCATTTACAACATTTTTATCTTTTTTTATGTGTATCATTTCTTTGATGACTAATTTATGATAATTTCTGTCGGTATCTAAAATATGGGTGTTTTTAAAATCAAATTCATGCTTAGATGTTTGTTCATGCTTATGTAAAGATGTCGATGCGTTTTTAGTATACTTGTGTCCATTCACTCTATTTTCAATATATTGTGTCGTCATGCCAATGTATTTCTTAGGACAATTGAGGCATGGAATTGCATATATTACGTTAGATCTTTTTTTGGTGGGAACTTTGCTTTTTAACTTCGTATAAAATGACCCAAGTAAATTGTTCGCCTTATGGCATACCGTTATGTTATGTTTATCCAAAATATATTTTATTTTTTCAGACAGTTGGTTTACATACGGTAATGCAATGAAAGTGTTTTGTGTTTTGGTATTGTTAATTTTATTTTTTTTGTTTGAGTTATAATGTAAATAGGTTCTTTGTTTAATTATTTTTTTTATGAGTAGTTTAGGAAAATGGTTCATTATTAGGGTCTCTTCTACTTTTTTTAGCACTTCTGGGCGAAATTCGGGTGAAGATAATTTTATAGCTCGATCAACTAAGCCGATTATGACACTATTTTTTTGTTTATTTGGATGTTCAGAGTTAAAATTCAAATACCGGCCCGACCAAGTATCCTTCGTGTACCATTTTGTATGAAGACTATTATCCGTCTTATTCCTGTGTATAGTAAAGTCTAAAAAGTTTATTTTTTGTTCTATTTCAATTTCAGCTGTAAATTTCAGTTTTGGGTGGAAATTATTAAAATATTGTAACAAGCTATCTATTTTGTTTTCGGGTACAGCAGCCAAACAGTCATCTACATAGCGTTTAAAAAAGATTATATTAAAATCAAGTTTTTTCAATACTTCTTCTTCCACATATTCCATAACTATTTGTGCTATTGTTGAGGAGATTGGTGAACCCATAGCACAACCGTCTAATTGTTGGTACAAACTATCTTTGAATTGGAAATAATTATTATTTATTGTAAGTTTTACAGATTCTATAAATTCATTGAGTGTCAATGTTGTGTGTTCTTTTAAATCGTCCCATTTTTCTTCCAAAACTTTGGGAATGATGTCATTGGGTATATTTGTATACAAAGAAACTACATCTAGTGAAACTAATTTATAATTTGTTGGTATTTGTATTGTATCAATGAATTGTTTAAATGTGAAAGAGTCTTTTATATAGTGATTATTTTTTCCTGTGATGTTTGTTAGGCAATTTGATAAGTATTTGGACAGGTTATAAAAAGGGGACTGTATGCTTGAGACAATTGGTCTGAGAGGTGTATTTGGTTTGTGTAATTTAGGTAACCCATAAATTTTTGGTGCTATAGCATTATGTATTGTTAATTTTTTACTTTCTTCCTCAGTTATATGTTGGTTTTTTAATAGTTTTTTAATTAGTGCGTTATTTTTAGTTTGGAACGATTTTGTAGGGTCACTTTTAAGTTTCTTATAAGTGTTAGTATCATCAAGTAGTTCGTTTATTTTTCTATCATAATCAGATGTATTCATAATAACGGTTTTGTTACTTTTATCAGGTTTGAGAATAGTAATTTGAGGGTTATGTTTGATAAATTGTTTTGTTTTATTAATTTGTTTTTGTATTTTAATTTGGAAATTATTAGTTTTGGCTTTATTATGTCTGGTTTTTATTTTGTGGTTTGTAATTACGTTTACTATTTTAGATCTAATGCTATCTCTTATTTCTTCTGGTTTGTTATATATGGCAGACTCTATACTAGAAATATATTCATTTAGAGGTAGCTCTTTTTCATTACTGATTGGTAATGAAAAATTTCCGCCCAGGGCGAGTACTTCTGACACATCTTGTGGTATATCTGTGTCAGAGATGTTATTAAGCCATGTTTGTGTGTTTATTGGTATTTTGTCTTTTTCTTTGTGATTGACTAAGTTTAAAAATTTCCTTTGATTTTTTTGCTTTATATATTGAAATATTTTTTCATATTTTCTGCTTTCAAACTGAATAAAATTATTAAGGATAGTTTCAGGTAACATAGTTTTTGTAACTTCTATTGATTCTTTTAATTTAATCTCCAAAATATTCAAATTTTTTACATTATCAGTGATTGTTAAATTTAAAATTTTAGATTTGGTGTTATTCATTATATCATTAAGTTTACTTTCAAGGTACATACCTGAGAAAAAGCATATATGAGAGGTCTTAAAATTTAAAAACTTTGGAAAAATGCCAGCATGCCTGCATCGAAGTAAAAATATTCTTCTATTCTTCTGCTTTGATATTTTCTTATATAATGTAGATATTTCTCGAAGCTTATTAACACAGTCGATACCATACGAGTTTTTCACATTTTCAAGGAAAGTCATGATAATCCTTCTGTTGTTCTGTTGCAGTCCGGAAACCCTTGCAATTAATAATTTATTTTTGTATCTTAAACCTTTTGTTAAATATTTTTTTCTAATATTTTCTTGGGTATAGGTTTTTCATTAGAGAAACAAAGGACAACAATTTTCTTTCTGACGTTTCGCTCTACATGGCGAGCTTCTTCAAAAGAGCTTGGTATATTTATTTTACATCTACAAAAATTACAGAATTTTCTATATAATAAACATATATCACAGCAATTACATTTTTATATTTTCAATTTAATTAAAATTAATAAAAACAAAACAGATTTTAAAATAGTCTTATAGTTTAAAATTTAAAACAATACAAACAGGTTAAAATAGTGAAAATTATAAAATAGTACATACCTTGAAAGTAGTTTTGTGTGTATGTTTAAAAATAAATTCAAATATGATCTTTGGTATGCAATTTGTATAGATAGATTTATTTTTATAAAAAGCAAAAAATAGGAAAAAAGATTATTATTTATTTTTTAATAACGTTCTTTTACCTGTATGAGTGTATATGAAATCGTTCCAAGCATCATTACATTATTTCTCATATTTATTATAGAGTCGCTTCAAGCATGTTTTATTCAAAAATCAAATTATAGTATATCTGACTTAAATTTTTGACATCTTGCTTGTCATTTACAACATTTTTATCTTTTTTTATGTGTATCATTTCTTTGATGACTAATTTATGATAATTTCTGTCGGTATCTAAAATATGGGTGTTTTTAAAATCAAATTCATGCTTAGATGTTTGTTCATGCTTATGTAAAGATGTCGATGCGTTTTTAGTATACTTGTGTCCATTCACTCTATTTTCAATATATTGTGTCGTCATGCCAATGTATTTCTTAGGACAATTGAGGCATGGAATTGCATATATTACGTTAGATCTTTTTTTGGTGGGAACTTTGCTTTTTAACTTCGTATAAAATGACCCAAGTAAATTGTTCGCCTTATGGCATACCGTTATGTTATGTTTATCCAAAATATATTTTATTTTTTCAGACAGTTGGTTTACATACGGTAATGCAATGAAAGTGTTTTGTGTTTTGGTATTGTTAATTTTATTTTTTTTGTTTGAGTTATAATGTAAATAGGTTCTTTGTTTAATTATTTTTTTTATGAGTAGTTTAGGAAAATGGTTCATTATTAGGGTCTCTTCTACTTTTTTTAGCACTTCTGGGCGAAATTCGGGTGAAGATAATTTTATAGCTCGATCAACTAAGCCGATTATGACACTATTTTTTTGTTTATTTGGATGTTCAGAGTTAAAATTCAAATACCGGCCCGACCAAGTATCCTTCGTGTACCATTTTGTATGAAGACTATTATCCGTCTTATTCCTGTGTATAGTAAAGTCTAAAAAGTTTATTTTTTGTTCTATTTCAATTTCAGCTGTAAATTTCAGTTTTGGGTGGAAATTATTAAAATATTGTAACAAGCTATCTATTTTGTTTTCGGGTACAGCAGCCAAACAGTCATCTACATAGCGTTTAAAAAAGATTATATTAAAATCAAGTTTTTTCAATACTTCTTCTTCCACATATTCCATAACTATTTGTGCTATTGTTGAGGAGATTGGTGAACCCATAGCACAACCGTCTAATTGTTGGTACAAACTATCTTTGAATTGGAAATAATTATTATTTATTGTAAGTTTTACAGATTCTATAAATTCATTGAGTGTCAATGTTGTGTGTTCTTTTAAATCGTCCCATTTTTCTTCCAAAACTTTGGGAATGATGTCATTGGGTATATTTGTATACAAAGAAACTACATCTAGTGAAACTAATTTATAATTTGTTGGTATTTGTATTGTATCAATGAATTGTTTAAATGTGAAAGAGTCTTTTATATAGTGATTATTTTTTCCTGTGATGTTTGTTAGGCAATTTGATAAGTATTTGGACAGGTTATAAAAAGGGGACTGTATGCTTGAGACAATTGGTCTGAGAGGTGTATTTGGTTTGTGTAATTTAGGTAACCCATAAATTTTTGGTGCTATAGCATTATGTATTGTTAATTTTTTACTTTCTTCCTCAGTTATATGTTGGTTTTTTAATAGTTTTTTAATTAGTGCGTTATTTTTAGTTTGGAACGATTTTGTAGGGTCACTTTTAAGTTTCTTATAAGTGTTAGTATCATCAAGTAGTTCGTTTATTTTTCTATCATAATCAGATGTATTCATAATAACGGTTTTGTTACTTTTATCAGGTTTGAGAATAGTAATTTGAGGGTTATGTTTGATAAATTGTTTTGTTTTATTAATTTGTTTTTGTATTTTAATTTGGAAATTATTAGTTTTGGCTTTATTATGTCTGGTTTTTATTTTGTGGTTTGTAATTACGTTTACTATTTTAGATCTAATGCTATCTCTTATTTCTTCTGGTTTGTTATATATGGCAGACTCTATACTAGAAATATATTCATTTAGAGGTAGCTCTTTTTCATTACTGATTGGTAATGAAAAATTTCCGCCCAGGGCGAGTACTTCTGACACATCTTGTGGTATATCTGTGTCAGAGATGTTATTAAGCCATGTTTGTGTGTTTATTGGTATTTTGTCTTTTTCTTTGTGATTGACTAAGTTTAAAAATTTCCTTTGATTTTTTTGCTTTATATATTGAAATATTTTTTCATATTTTCTGCTTTCAAACTGAATAAAATTATTAAGGATAGTTTCAGGTAACATAGTTTTTGTAACTTCTATTGATTCTTTTAATTTAATCTCCAAAATATTCAAATTTTTTACATTATCAGTGATTGTTAAATTTAAAATTTTAGATTTGGTGTTATTCATTATATCATTAAGTTTACTTTCAAGGTACATACCTGAGAAAAAGCATATATGAGAGGTCTTAAAATTTAAAAACTTTGGAAAAATGCCAGCATGCCTGCATCGAAGTAAAAATATTCTTCTATTCTTCTGCTTTGATATTTTCTTATATAATGTAGATATTTCTCGAAGCTTATTAACACAGTCGATACCATACGAGTTTTTCACATTTTCAAGGAAAGTCATGATAATCCTTCTGTTGTTCTGTTGCAGTCCGGAAACCCTTGCAATTAATAATTTATTTTTGTATCTTAAACCTTTTGTTAAATATTTTTTTCTAATATTTTCTTGGGTATAGGTTTTTCATTAGAGAAACAAAGGACAACAATTTTCTTTCTGACGTTTCGCTCTACATGGCGAGCTTCTTCAAAAGAGCTTGGTATATTTATTTTACATCTACAAAAATTACAGAATTTTCTATATAATAAACATATATCACAGCAATTACATTTTTATATTTTCAATTTAATTAAAATTAATAAAAACAAAACAGATTTTAAAATAGTCTTATAGTTTAAAATTTAAAACAATACAAACAGGTTAAAATAGTGAAAATTATAAAATAGTACATACCTTGAAAGTAGTTTTGTGTGTATGTTTAAAAATAAATTCAAATATGATCTTTGGTATGCAATTTGTATAGATAGATTTATTTTTATAAAAAGCAAAAAATAGGAAAAAAGATTATTATTTATTTTTTAATAACGTTCTTTTACCTGTATGAGTGTATATGAAATCGTTCCAAGCATCATTACATTATTTCTCATATTTATTATAGAGTCGCTTCAAGCATGTTTTATTCAAAAATCAAATTATAGTATATCTGACTTAAATTTTTGACATCTTGCTTGTCATTTACAACATTTTTATCTTTTTTTATGTGTATCATTTCTTTGATGACTAATTTATGATAATTTCTGTCGGTATCTAAAATATGGGTGTTTTTAAAATCAAATTCATGCTTAGATGTTTGTTCATGCTTATGTAAAAATGTCGATGCGTTTTTAGTATACTTGTGTCCATTCACTCTATTTTCAATATATTGTGTCGTCATGCCAATGTATTTCTTAGGACAATTGAGGCATGGAATTGCATATATTACGTTAGATCTTTTTTTGGTGGGAACTTTGCTTTTTAACTTCGTATAAAATGACCCAAGTAAATTGTTCGCCTTATGGCATACCGTTATGTTATGTTTATCCAAAATATATTTTATTTTTTCAGACAGTTGGTTTACATACGGTAATGCAATGAAAGTGTTTTGTGTTTTGGTATTGTTAATTTTATTTTTTTTGTTTGAGTTATAATGTAAATAGGTTCTTTGTTTAATTATTTTTTTTATGAGTAGTTTAGGAAAATGGTTCATTATTAGGGTCTCTTCTACTTTTTTTAGCACTTCTGGGCGAAATTCGGGTGAAGATAATTTTATAGCTCGATCAACTAAGCCGATTATGACACTATTTTTTTGTTTATTTGGATGTTCAGAGTTAAAATTCAAATACCGGCCCGACCAAGTATCCTTCGTGTACCATTTTGTATGAAGACTATTATCCGTCTTATTCCTGTGTATAGTAAAGTCTAAAAAGTTTATTTTTTGTTCTATTTCAATTTCAGCTGTAAATTTCAGTTTTGGGTGGAAATTATTAAAATATTGTAACAAGCTATCTATTTTGTTTTCGGGTACAGCAGCCAAACAGTCATCTACATAGCGTTTAAAAAAGATTATATTAAAATCAAGTTTTTTCAATACTTCTTCTTCCACATATTCCATAACTATTTGTGCTATTGTTGAGGAGATTGGTGAACCCATAGCACAACCGTCTAATTGTTGGTACAAACTATCTTTGAATTGGAAATAATTATTATTTATTGTAAGTTTTACAGATTCTATAAATTCATTGAGTGTCAATGTTGTGTGTTCTTTTAAATCGTCCCATTTTTCTTCCAAAACTTTGGGAATGATGTCATTGGGTATATTTGTATACAAAGAAACTACATCTAGTGAAACTAATTTATAATTTGTTGGTATTTGTATTGTATCAATGAATTGTTTAAATGTGAAAGAGTCTTTTATATAGTGATTATTTTTTCCTGTGATGTTTGTTAGGCAATTTGATAAGTATTTGGACAGGTTATAAAAAGGGGACTGTATGCTTGAGACAATTGGTCTGAGAGGTGTATTTGGTTTGTGTAATTTAGGTAACCCATAAATTTTTGGTGCTATAGCATTATGTATTGTTAATTTTTTACTTTCTTCCTCAGTTATATGTTGGTTTTTTAATAGTTTTTTAATTAGTGCGTTATTTTTAGTTTGGAACGATTTTGTAGGGTCACTTTTAAGTTTCTTATAAGTGTTAGTATCATCAAGTAGTTCGTTTATTTTTCTATCATAATCAGATGTATTCATAATAACGGTTTTGTTACTTTTATCAGGTTTGAGAATAGTAATTTGAGGGTTATGTTTGATAAATTGTTTTGTTTTATTAATTTGTTTTTGTATTTTAATTTGGAAATTATTAGTTTTGGCTTTATTATGTCTGGTTTTTATTTTGTGGTTTGTAATTACGTTTACTATTTTAGATCTAATGCTATCTCTTATTTCTTCTGGTTTGTTATATATGGCAGACTCTATACTAGAAATATATTCATTTAGAGGTAGCTCTTTTTCATTACTGATTGGTAATGAAAAATTTCCGCCCAGGGCGAGTACTTCTGACACATCTTGTGGTATATCTGTGTCAGAGATGTTATTAAGCCATGTTTGTGTGTTTATTGGTATTTTGTCTTTTTCTTTGTGATTGACTAAGTTTAAAAATTTCCTTTGATTTTTTTGCTTTATATATTGAAATATTTTTTCATATTTTCTGCTTTCAAACTGAATAAAATTATTAAGGATAGTTTCAGGTAACATAGTTTTTGTAACTTCTATTGATTCTTTTAATTTAATCTCCAAAATATTCAAATTTTTTACATTATCAGTGATTGTTAAATTTAAAATTTTAGATTTGGTGTTATTCATTATATCATTAAGTTTACTTTCAAGGTACATACCTGAGAAAAAGCATATATGAGAGGTCTTAAAATTTAAAAACTTTGGAAAAATGCCAGCATGCCTGCATCGAAGTAAAAATATTCTTCTATTCTTCTGCTTTGATATTTTCTTATATAATGTAGATATTTCTCGAAGCTTATTAACACAGTCGATACCATACGAGTTTTTCACATTTTCAAGGAAAGTCATGATAATCCTTCTGTTGTTCTGTTGCAGTCCGGAAACCCTTGCAATTAATAATTTATTTTTGTATCTTAAACCTTTTGTTAAATATTTTTTTCTAATATTTTCTTGGGTATAGGTTTTTCATTAGAGAAACAAAGGACAACAATTTTCTTTCTGACGTTTCGCTCTACATGGCGAGCTTCTTCAAAAGAGCTTGGTATATTTATTTTACATCTACAAAAATTACAGAATTTTCTATATAATAAACATATATCACAGCAATTACATTTTTATATTTTCAATTTAATTAAAATTAATAAAAACAAAACAGATTTTAAAATAGTCTTATAGTTTAAAATTTAAAACAATACAAACAGGTTAAAATAGTGAAAATTATAAAATAGTACATACCTTGAAAGTAGTTTTGTGTGTATGTTTAAAAATAAATTCAAATATGATCTTTGGTATGCAATTTGTATAGATAGATTTATTTTTATAAAAAGCAAAAAATAGGAAAAAAGATTATTATTTATTTTTTAATAACGTTCTTTTACCTGTATGAGTGTATATGAAATCGTTCCAAGCATCATTACATTATTTCTCATATTTATTATAGAGTCGCTTCAAGCATGTTTTATTCAAAAATCAAATTATAGTATATCTGACTTAAATTTTTGACATCTTGCTTGTCATTTACAACATTTTTATCTTTTTTTATGTGTATCATTTCTTTGATGACTAATTTATGATAATTTCTGTCGGTATCTAAAATATGGGTGTTTTTAAAATCAAATTCATGCTTAGATGTTTGTTCATGCTTATGTAAAGATGTCGATGCGTTTTTAGTATACTTGTGTCCATTCACTCTATTTTCAATATATTGTGTCGTCATGCCAATGTATTTCTTAGGACAATTGAGGCATGGAATTGCATATATTACGTTAGATCTTTTTTTGGTGGGAACTTTGCTTTTTAACTTCGTATAAAATGACCCAAGTAAATTGTTCGCCTTATGGCATACCGTTATGTTATGTTTATCCAAAATATATTTTATTTTTTCAGACAGTTGGTTTACATACGGTAATGCAATGAAAGTGTTTTGTGTTTTGGTATTGTTAATTTTATTTTTTTTGTTTGAGTTATAATGTAAATAGGTTCTTTGTTTAATTATTTTTTTTATGAGTAGTTTAGGAAAATGGTTCATTATTAGGGTCTCTTCTACTTTTTTTAGCACTTCTGGGCGAAATTCGGGTGAAGATAATTTTATAGCTCGATCAACTAAGCCGATTATGACACTATTTTTTTGTTTATTTGGATGTTCAGAGTTAAAATTCAAATACCGGCCCGACCAAGTATCCTTCGTGTACCATTTTGTATGAAGACTATTATCCGTCTTATTCCTGTGTATAGTAAAGTCTAAAAAGTTTATTTTTTGTTCTATTTCAATTTCAGCTGTAAATTTCAGTTTTGGGTGGAAATTATTAAAATATTGTAACAAGCTATCTATTTTGTTTTCGGGTACAGCAGCCAAACAGTCATCTACATAGCGTTTAAAAAAGATTATATTAAAATCAAGTTTTTTCAATACTTCTTCTTCCACATATTCCATAACTATTTGTGCTATTGTTGAGGAGATTGGTGAACCCATAGCACAACCGTCTAATTGTTGGTACAAACTATCTTTGAATTGGAAATAATTATTATTTATTGTAAGTTTTACAGATTCTATAAATTCATTGAGTGTCAATGTTGTGTGTTCTTTTAAATCGTCCCATTTTTCTTCCAAAACTTTGGGAATGATGTCATTGGGTATATTTGTATACAAAGAAACTACATCTAGTGAAACTAATTTATAATTTGTTGGTATTTGTATTGTATCAATGAATTGTTTAAATGTGAAAGAGTCTTTTATATAGTGATTATTTTTTCCTGTGATGTTTGTTAGGCAATTTGATAAGTATTTGGACAGGTTATAAAAAGGGGACTGTATGCTTGAGACAATTGGTCTGAGAGGTGTATTTGGTTTGTGTAATTTAGGTAACCCATAAATTTTTGGTGCTATAGCATTATGTATTGTTAATTTTTTACTTTCTTCCTCAGTTATATGTTGGTTTTTTAATAGTTTTTTAATTAGTGCGTTATTTTTAGTTTGGAACGATTTTGTAGGGTCACTTTTAAGTTTCTTATAAGTGTTAGTATCATCAAGTAGTTCGTTTATTTTTCTATCATAATCAGATGTATTCATAATAACGGTTTTGTTACTTTTATCAGGTTTGAGAATAGTAATTTGAGGGTTATGTTTGATAAATTGTTTTGTTTTATTAATTTGTTTTTGTATTTTAATTTGGAAATTATTAGTTTTGGCTTTATTATGTCTGGTTTTTATTTTGTGGTTTGTAATTACGTTTACTATTTTAGATCTAATGCTATCTCTTATTTCTTCTGGTTTGTTATATATGGCAGACTCTATACTAGAAATATATTCATTTAGAGGTAGCTCTTTTTCATTACTGATTGGTAATGAAAAATTTCCGCCCAGGGCGAGTACTTCTGACACATCTTGTGGTATATCTGTGTCAGAGATGTTATTAAGCCATGTTTGTGTGTTTATTGGTATTTTGTCTTTTTCTTTGTGATTGACTAAGTTTAAAAATTTCCTTTGATTTTTTTGCTTTATATATTGAAATATTTTTTCATATTTTCTGCTTTCAAACAAAATATTAATTTTAATTAAATTGAAAATATAAAAATGTAATTGCTGTGATATATGTTTATTATATAGAAAATTCTGTAATTTTTGTAGATGTAAAATAAATATACCAAGCTCTTTTGAAGAAGCTCGCCATGTAGAGCGAAACGTCAGAAAGAAAATTGTTGTCCTTTGTTTCTCTAATGAAAAACCTATACCCAAGAAAATATTAGAAAAAAAAAATATATATATATATATATATATATATATATATATATATATATATATATATATATATATATATATGCGTAGTGTTTCACAGATGGGAACATGTGATTCAGTATTAATCCAGGAATACATCCGTTCGTTCGTTTGGGTTCTTGTAAAAGTTAATCTACAATCAGACGGCACAGAAGATGCCAAATGAGATATAGGCGAAACGTCTGCAAATTTCTACAAGAACCCAAACGAACGAACGTATGTATTTCCGGATTAATACTTATATTTATATATATATATATATATATATATATATATATATATATATATATTTATATATATATTGTAAAAAAATTTGACATTTATTTTAAGGTGAAGTGCTAGAAATAAATTTCATAAACCTTTTCATAAATTTGAGTTTTTCGCAAAAAAACAGATTTATCTCGAAAACTGCCAGTTTTATCTTGGCTTTTCTGATAATCTAAAACATCTACTGTAGTATGGTTTAATGAGTCTTTATGGCCTCTATAAAATATTAAAATTTCAAAAAATTATACAAGTCGGTTCAAAACTTAGAGCCGATAAGGTAAATCGCTGGGTACCTCTTTAGTCCTCTAGTCCGGGCTTTTAAGATTAGAGTTATTTGGACCTCCCTTGAATGCTCCCGAGAAATTAGGAGTTACTTACCGGACACCCTGTA
This sequence comes from Diaprepes abbreviatus, assembly GCA_034092305.1. Lineage (NCBI taxonomy): Eukaryota > Metazoa > Arthropoda > Insecta > Coleoptera > Curculionidae > Diaprepes > Diaprepes abbreviatus. Next base: position 7,914,152 of record JASJET010000009.1, read on the forward strand.
TATAATATATATATATATATATATATATATATATATATATATATATATATATATATATATATATATATATATATATATATATATGAGAAAATTTATTAGATACAAAGTTAGACATTGTAATTATTTTCATTTCTTTATATTTTCATCATTACATAATATTTTGTTACAAAATCTCCTTATAATCTATTCCATTCTTTTGTGGATGGGCTTTCATTTTAGCAAAAAATATGTATCTTTCAAAGTTTAACTGGGATTCTATTCTTTTTTTAAAACCTTACGAAATTCATATAATTTTCCAGCCGGCAAAGATATAAAAGGAAACTTGGGCTTAAGTCTCGAATTGCGTATTATTTTTATATTTTCATTTGGAAAAATGTTAGGCTCTTACCAGAAATTATATATATATATATATATATATATATATATATATATATATATATATATATATATATATATATATATATATATATATGCATATGTTATTTAAAATAATCGATTAAAAAATAATAATGCAAAATACTCACATTTTACATCAATCTGGACCCGTATAGGCACAGAATCACCAGCTTTGTTCCTGGCATGACAAGTGTACAACCCGGAATGTTGTCTTATAGCAGGACTGAATTGCAGAAGTTCCTGTAAACTTGCAGGTTGATTTTGACCTTCTCTCCTCCAGACGACTGACGCTTTTGGATTTGCACTTACAACACACCGTATTGCTATCGAATCTTTAAGATCTTCTATGTCTGTGGTGGGGATGCCGATCAGTCTTGTTTCTGGAACAACTGGAAAACGAAAATTTATAAATATTCGATAACTTCGTTCATGAGTCGCTAAATAATTGTTGCTGAATGACATTAGCTGAACGACTAATGAAATTGACGTTACAGTTCTGAGGAGTAGAAAGCTTAAGTTGCTTTTGTAATTTCGATATATAAGTTGTTTTAATTTTTAAAAGTAGTACCCGATATTTGCTTCCTGCATTACAAATGACTAAGGATGATTGAAATGATCGGTCATATCGAATTTGCTAGTCACACAATGTTTTGTGAAAACTCGGAATGACTGTAAATTCAGCTTAGCTCACACTATGCTAGTTTCATTGTTGAGGTGTTAAGATTGTCCTCTGCATTGTTGGCTTTACACGTATAGGCTATAGGGAGTCATTGTCAATTCATTAAAACTTGCTTTGAAACAGTCATAATCAACTCTCATAATAGTGCTACACTGTTTTTTAAAAAGAGAAGGCGCGATATCTCATGATGAGGTGAAAGAGAGAGTTAATTTAATTGAAAAAAAAACTAGAGAATAGCTGGTGCTGCTAGCACCAGCGAGTAAAAATGTCAGCCTAATCCTATATGCCAGAGAGTATGGGTGAGAAATTAAGGGCGCCACTGCATCAGAAGCTAGACTGAATGCAGAAGCCTTCCATGATATTGTTACTAACTAGCTTTCAACTTTATTCTGCAGCAAGCACAACGAAATAAGAAAAGTTTGTATCTTTTCAAGCAGCAGGTGGTCCATATAAACTATAGTGTAAGCTAGATGTAACAAAATATTAAAAGAATATCAAACTTGATTAAATATGCAAAGAAGGAAAAGGAAATAAATACAAATGGTTGACGATAAACCTCACACAATATCGTCTACTAGTTTTGAAATTGTAAATCAAACCCGTTTTTTTTTCTATGATCATAGATGATAGATTATATCGAAACGCCTTACAGTAATAAAGATACTATAGAATTATTAATAAAAATACGCTAATACAAAAGTTTGCTTGTGAAATGGACAGTCGACCAGTTGTTCAATTTCTCAGCTTAAAAGCGTAGGTTCGGTCGTATCATCTACAGCAACACGCAGGTGGCAGCATCAACAAATAAACCCTTAGGTAGATATTAGTACAATATGCTCCGATTTACAGGACTCCAATAATGATTTAACCTCTAGGGTGCATAACAGTCACAGTATGTCTAGAGTGTGGATGCTTGTGAGGTGGATAACAGCGACAAAAAAAAACTTTAAGGGTGGACCCCGACTTCCTGGGGCCTAGACTGATTCCTTGGTTAAAACGTGTTAGAGGTTAACAAAAATCCCCTTTTCCAGGTTTTGTTTCGGTAAGGCCAAAAATCGCCTTCATTTATAACCATGACCTATCACGCACTAGTCGACTTCAATTGCCATATGTAAAAGAAATTACATCTCAAAAAGAACGACGCTGGGGAACAACAGTCAGCTGAAATACATTTGTTACTTAAGCCAATTCGTTAATCATTAGCATTTTCTACTCAAAACAAAAATAAATCAAATAAGTATCCCAACATTTATTTTTAAATTAAAGAAATACATTTCGAATAAAGAAATAAATTTCCTGCAACCCAACATACATATAATTCCACTCAAATGGTAGCGGAAAGAAAAAAAACTAGATCTTTCTGAATAAAAAAGGGTAGCAGTAACGCCATAAGAAAATACCTAAGCACAGTGTAGTGAAATATCGAATGATGGTCAAATTTGAAACACAAAGTTAGTTAAAACTGTATTTTACAAATGCTTTTTTTCAAAGAATCCCTGGGAAATATTTAAGGAAAATAACACTATGTTGCCCATAACAAAAGTATTTGTAAAAATAAGATTAAATTTACTGAATTAACCATACCGAACTTAAGCGGAAAAAGGAATCGTGACAATAGGGATGTTGACTATTTATGGGCGAATGCTTAGAACCATGCATAAATACCTAATATAGCCCCAAAAATTAAATATACATTTTTAAATATAACTAATACTTTAAATATCGTGTGTCTTAAATTTCGTTTGAAATTTCGTTCCATTACGCCAATACTTGTCACGTGACCGCTGTGACATCACATGTTTCCAAACATTGATAACTGATAGGGTAATATAGTTTTTTTTGTAATTTTTGTATTAAAAAACAAGTTCTACGTTTTATAAGTGTTGTGCCGTGCCTCGGTATACAAGTACTACAATTAAAGCACCTAAAACTTATTTATTTACGTTCCAATAGAAAAATGTGGCTTCAACTAGCCCGCCCGTACTCATGCCTACACAATCTAAAATGTATTTTTGTAAAGATCAGTTTGATGTAAGTTTTAAGAATATTTCTTATATTAAAATTATTATTTTTTAAGTTTTCAAAGATGAAAATTAAAATTTTGGGGTTAGAAATAAAGTAATCAAAGTTGGGTAACAATGTTTTATATTCCTTTTAATTTAGTTCCGAATGATATGATGAACAGAATATCATTTGATGGGCTTGGTATCACAAGTCCGAATGATATGTGGTTATTTGTCATTGAAGTTTCGATGTCAACTCGAAAGAAAAAGACGAACAGAAAACATAATAACTCGACCATTAGCAGTCAAAAGGCAAATATTGAAAACAAGACGAAATGTGAAAGAGAAATAGAACAAGCTTTCTCGATACAAAGTATTTCCATGGCTGTGGTTCGACCAGATTCAGGATCAGGTAAACAATATACTTATACCAGTTGATTACAAATAGAGTAATTTATTTGTTTGCTGCAAAAGAGAAAGAAAATAGTGTACAAAGAGTAGTAGAAAAATTATATAAAATTAGTGATTTAAGTTAGAACTTACATTTACCGTAAACTGTGAAATACTTATATAATATTCGTTTCAGATATAATTCAACTAGTAGTGTGTAAACTACTAACAACATATAACCCAATACAAGTGTCTATGTGCCATTAATTTAGAAGTTAAAGCACACAGACTAAAACAATTTGTTTAATAAAAGACAAAACATAACCTCAAAATCACACTATTTCTATTATTATTCAGTTAAATCATTTAGGTTTATTAACACTTATGATTACTATTATATATTCATTATCGGTTGCAGAAATAACAATTCTTGGTACATTCATTACATGGAGATCTTCACAATTTTAAATTCAGGAGAGCAGAAATTATTGTTTGTTGCGAAGAAATTGACCACCATAACACAATGAATCCTTAGTAAATTCGCATTATTTGCCTTCATAAGTCGCCTCTATCATGGAAAGGCTTCTTAGAATCATTTTCGAAGAGAATAGTAAGTAAATTTCGAAGAAATTGCACGACAGTCACTATAAAGTAATGTTAACCAAACAACGTAGTCTTTCACAGCAACGATTTGACTCTCTTAGATTATTTTATATGGAGAATGATAAAAAACATCGTTTATCGTAGACCAGTGACAACGATGGGGGACTGTATGGCAAGGGTAAAGGACACGTTCCAAAGTTTATCTCCGGATTAAATTAGAGCGACTATTATGATGAAATAAGTCGTAGATGTGAAAAACTTTTGGAAGTTCAGCGTGGAAATTTAAAGATTTATTAAAATCAGTTCTTTCCCTGTGTAGGTAAGCTGTTTAGCATTTTAACAATACAAAAATGTTAAATTGCCAATATCTCAAAAACTGAAATTTTTGGAATAGACAACTTTATACAAAGTCACCTTTATTTTTATTGCTAAATAAAAATAGAGGTTTACAATTCAAAAATTGACTTCTAACGATTTTTCAATTTAATATTTAATGTTAGTTTTTGACCACCCTGTATTTATTTATTTATTTATTATCAAAATATCAACAGAGTCTACTAAAGTAGATCTCCTTCTAGAAAGAAACCAACCCCAATTAAATAATAAAGGTTTTCATATAGGACAAATTGATAGTTATGTTTAAGCCTGCAAATGCATTTTTGACATAAAATTTAAAATATGTGAAAAACAGTTAGGCTTAAAAGTATAGGATATTATACATGAACTATGTTTATTGTTTTGCGTAAAATATAATAAAATTTTTATAAAAAAATTGAACTGACTTCTAAAAGTGCGCTAAAAAGTAAAAAATAACTATAAATTTTTGTATGAAATTGAACTTTTTGAAGTCGGCGCCAAACTAATACCTGACAAAATGTGATGTGAATAAACAGATTAAAAATACTTTATTTGTAATTGCTTTCTTACCATAATTTGTATATATTAGTAGTCATTTATTTCATTTACAAATAATTTGGCGCCGACTTCAAAAAGTTCAATTTCATTTAAAAATTTATAGTTATTTTTCACTTTTTAGCGCACTTTTAGAAATCGTTGCAATTTTTTTATAAAAATTTTATTTTTCTATTTTTAGTTTTAGAATTCATTATGATATCCATAAATTATTTGAACTAAGTACTAATCGAGATTAGTGTACCTCGCAATGACTCCAAGGTGGTAAAAAAGTACCCGTTTTATCCAAAGTTGCAAATCACCCTAAAATGAATCACTAAAAATTCTTTGGTCCTTAGAGTTTTCCAAATATCAGTAAAATTGTGTCAAACAAATATTTAGTCTATCATCATCCACTATCACTATCTTAAATTTCAAATTAATTTTAGATTGGTAATATAGGCCCCAAAACCTTTCAATATAGATGTTTAAAGAACCTGATATGTAAATTTCTTAGCTCGACATATTTTATACTGCATATTGAGTTTGTATACGCCTCAAGAACCTCACAATATGAATTTTCAATATTTAAAGAACCTGAGATGTAAACTTCTTAGCTCGATATACTTTATACTGCATATTAAGTTTGTATATACGTCAAGAACCTGACAATATTAATTTTAGACAAAATCGGAATAATTAAAATTTTCTGTCCCTCATATAGTGAAATTATGAACCTAATAGTTGTAAAAAACTAACTTCATATTCGTAATACACGACACCGAAAACCCTCTAATACCATATCTGAAAAAATGCGAATAAGGTAAAATTTTCAACCAACCATATTGCATCTGCTATATTGAATTTCAAAAAAATTATTTTAAGTCTTAATCTAATCTAAATCTAAACCCTTCAAAGCCCTCTAGTACCAAATGTGGATGAAATCCGGAAATATGAAATTTCTAGACTTATATTCGCTATTTATATTCTCAAAAACGATTCAGTCCCACCTTTGAACCAAATCGAAAAATATAAAATTTTTAGTCCGCTATCTTGGATTTACCGTATTGAATCCTGAAAAAATACTTGTAAATTCAGAATTTACACCCTCAAGAACCCCCTATATCAGTTTGGGAGAAAATCGAAAAATGTAAAATTTTTAGGACAATATATTGAATGTGCCAGATTGAGTTTTTCAAAAAATCTTTAAATTCATAATTAACCCTGACAAAAATACGACAATACTCATTTTAGACAAAATCGGGAGAAGTATAATCTTTAATCCGCCATCTTGGATCCGTCATATTGAATGTTTTCAAAATAATTTCAGATTCGTTATGTACGAACCTGAAAACTCCCTCGTACTAATTTTGGAGAAAATCGGACAAAATTGATTTTTTTATTCGCCATATTGGATCCGCCATATTGAATTTTTAAAAAATAATTTCAGATTCGTTGTGTACGGCCCTAAAAATTCTCCATACCAATTTTGGAGAAAATCAACCAAAATTAATTTTTTTGGCAGCCATATTGTCAGCGCCATCTTGAATATTACTGCATCAATTTCACCTAAAAAATATAGGACCACCTCAGCAACTTCCTGAATAAAACGTAAAAAATTTCATTGAAATCAGTGCCGCCGTTCCGGAGTAATCAATGTACATTTCATTTAAAAAAATATGGGACCACTACAGCAACTTCCTGAATATAACGTAAAAAATTTCATTCAAATCGGTGCCGCCGTTACATAAAAAAGCATAAATACTCGACGAATTTGAGAACCTCCTTCTGTTAGAAGTCGGTTCATCATCATCATCACACAGCCTGTAGCGTCCACTGCTGAACATAGGCCTCCCTCAATCGTTTCCAATGTTCCCGATCTTGTGCTGACTGAATCCAGTTTGTTGCGATTCTCTTGATATCATCAGTCCACAGTGTTGGAGGTCTGCCCCTACTTCTAAATGCCTGGAACCTAGGACGCCACTCTATAATGCGTTTAGTCCATCTAGCGTCCATTCTCGCAACATGTCCCGCCGAATTCCATTTCATATGTGTCATTCCTGTTCTAGTTCTAATAATTAGATTTGGAACTTTATCTCTCAGTGTTATTCCCAACATCGACCTCTCCATGGCTCGCTGAGTCACTCTAATTTTTTTCGCAATTTTTCTTAGTGAGTGTTAAAGTTTCCGCACCGTACCTGATCACAGGGAGCACACACTGTTCATAAACCTTTCTTTTCAAGCAAATCAGTATATTGCTTTTAAATACGTCCTTTCTCAGCTTGCCGAACGCCGCCCATGCTATTGTTATGCGTCTTTGAATTTCGCAGGTCTGGTTATCTCGGTTTATTCTCAGTTAATGGCCCAAATATTTATAAGAAGTTACATACTCGATTTCAGATTCATTTAGGGATATGTTGCTACTTGGAACTAAGTTTGTCATACATTGAGTTTTTGTACGGTTAATTTTTAGACCTACCACATCTGACGCTGCACTTCAAGGTTGTCAGAAATCAACACGATATCGTCAGCAAAGCGTAGGTGGTATAATCGTTCACCATCTATATTGACTTCCATGTTCTCCCAACCTATTTTTTTAAACATGTATTCTAGCAGCATTGTAAATAGTTTTGGTGAGATGTTATCACCTTGTCGTACCCCACGTTCCATTCTAAATGTAGATGTTATTTTGCTGTTGAGCTATTATGTATGTTCTTAATTAAAGCTGTATATCTGTGGTCGACTCTACAATCAGCTAGTGCAGCAAATATTTTGTTTTGGTCTGCTGAATCGAACGCTTTCTCGTAGTCCACAAATATTAAGACCAGTGGTTTGTTGTACTCCATTGTTTTTTCTATGAGCGTTTTCATAACTAGCAAGTGGTCGTTTGTACCATAACCGGATCTGAAACCTGCTTGTTCTCTAGGTTGATAGAAATCTAATTTGGGAGCCAATCGTCGGTTAAAAATTAAATAACATTTAAATGCTATGTGTCGCGTTTAAAATAAGCAAGAAGGCATCAGATTGCTATATAACCGGAAGTGCTACCATCTTGGAAATATTTTAGAAGAAATGCTCCCATCTACTTAGTAAACTGTCAAATTTTAAAAATTCTTAAGTCCATTTTGCGAGAAATCGATCGCATTATTTCATCGGGACACATCCTGTATATACGCCATAGTGATGTCACAAAAATCTACTACCAATTTAATTTTGAATTAATACTTTATTATTATTTAATTATTCATAGTTAATTTAAAATATCCCTTACAATTTTTAAAATGTTTCACTTTATATTTTCATGATTCCGTTAATCTCATGTATATACAGCGAATCTGCCACATTTCAATTTCGAAACAAAAGACATTCGTATCGTTAAATCGGAATTATTTCAGTAAGTGATCCGCATTAATCGATTTCCACTGTTTTTATGCATCGCCTGCTTTTCATAGTTCACTGTTTTCCGAATGTTGCCAACTTTTCTTGCTTGCACGTTTGATTTGAAATATGGTTTGAAGAGGAAACAGAAAAAAAGATTGGAATAAAATGAATTTTACGGATGACATAACGCCAAGCAAAAAAATATCTGCTGATAAGGTTATGTAAAACGGTAATTTGTTTTGCTATCTGGTCGTGTTCAAAAAAATAAGAGGGTATTTTTTTTAATTCAACGTTCCTTTCGGAATACGAATTTGCTAGTTTTCGAATTTATTTTCTGGATTTTTCTCCGATGTTAAATGATAAATATTTTTTGTATTCAAAAAATCAAAATGAAAATATTTGATATTATATTTTATCAGATCATTTAAAGTTTGGGCAAATATATCAAAACCGTTTTTTTAGAGAAGTTGCGAGATCTCTTATATAATTTAATGAAACAAGATGGAAAGCAAAGCTAATATTTTCAGTTGGGATATATAGGTAGTGGCTAAGTTTCTGTAGAGTTAAGAAGATTGTTTTCTCATTGTTACAACTAACCTGAACCAACCTGTTCAGCTACAAAAGTAAATGAGTGTTGAAAATGCACGTTTTCTAAAAAGAAAAATAAGGAAAAATCGAAAGAAAATCGTTTTTTCAAACCCTATTTACATGTCAAAAGCATTTTCAAAAGAAAATATTCAGATCCGGCGACATAATCAGACTTCGTAATTTGCGTCGAAGTGTCACACCATACTATTGGTAACATCACCTGATTTTGGGACGTGTCGACCAGATCGTTATAAAAACACTACGTTTTTGCGGAAAATTTACAGCAAACGAACAGAGCATCGAGTGTAGCAAGATTGAAGCAGTAGAAAGAAAACCTGAGCCGATTAAGGAGGACCGCTGGATTTTAGCAACACTTCAAATCGCTGATAGAGTTTTGGTCTCTGAAGGCTATTTTTACGGCTGATTTCGATAGTCCACACGTTTTTATTGACCAAAACTTCTATTTTTCGGAAATAATTGATTTTCGAATAGGATTTTTCAACTCTTCAACTTCAAAAAACCCTATTTCTGAACCGAAGAAATTATCTTTTTTCAGAACAACGAGGATCTTTCTGACGGTAGCATAGACCTTTCAGATCTTCTAGAAGAATCACTAAACCGACGATAAAATTGGTTAGGCGCGTGCATCAGGAAAGTTCATCTATAACACCCCTATCCATTTGTGACAATATCTGATGTTCTCTGAGTAGGCACATCGTAGCTGAAAGGGCGGATTATTGTTGATGATTCCAGAATCGGATTAAATAGTATCTCTGGGCTTCCCCTTTTTTAAAATAGAGTGCAGACGTAAGGAGTATCTGCTTACGGACTCCTAGGTAAGGTTTCGGTACTAAAGAGATCCCCAGATTTACTTGTGTTCAGCCAAAGATCGCGTATACTCCGTATACCTGAAGGAAGCTTGCGATGGAACGGGATCTGGCAACTAAAGATCGCGAAATATTCATACCATCATTTAAGTTTTCCCACACTCAAACATAAAATAACATATCAAAAAACAAGTCATATTTTCGCGGATAATAAACGATAAAGACATTCTTATTTTCGTGAAAAACAAAAAAAATTAGATAGAAAAACTTAACCTTCCAGAGCCATTACGCTCAATAAAATTTCGATATATACTTGCGGAAACCACTTGGCTTGTTTTTCAAGAATATTTAATTTTTACACTTATTTTACGAAGCGATCTTTAACCCATACTTTTTTGCGAAACGATAGATATTTTTTGGCAATAAAAATTTAAAGTTTTTTCAAAAGTTAGGTATTCTTCGCGGATAAAAAAAATTGGCCACAACGAAAAAGTATACTTAAACTTGCCCTACTAATTATTTTTTTGACCAATAATTAGTAAACCTCAATTCTTTAATTTTTCAAAATAGACGTTTTGACCACTTCAGCTCATTGCCTAGACGCACCTTGAAAAACCCCTTCTTTAAATTTGGCTTTAGAAAAAATTTCTTTTTTCAAAATTCTAGAGCACGGCTCAACAATCACAAGTGCCATTCAATAACCAACAAGAAAGGTGAGGCGGCTAGGTTTCTCGCTGGCCGGGCGCTTATGGTGGGGCCTTTCCAGCATCCCCTGCGGGGTGCCCCTTTCAACGGCCCGAACATTTAATATGCACTTCCACAAAATTAAAACCCCTGCAAGGTTCGTTCGATGCGGAATATAGACAGCGAAAATCAAATGAGCCAGCATCTCTGGAAATACAAGAAGTTCCTTGACTTTTCAAGGTGTGGTGGTCTTTATGTAACTACCATATACAGTTAGTATTGAACCTCGATATGAAAATCGTCCCGATGCTACAAAATGTTTGTCTTTCAGAATATCTCGAATCTGTAGCCCAACAAAAATACCTTCTTTAATTTTCGCTTCACTTAGACTGGGAATTTCTGACGCAGGTACCCATCTGTATTTAGTGCCTTAATAAAGTTTTTCATTAGACCCAATTTGATATGCAGTGGTGGCAACAAAATCTTTTTGTATATCCCATTCACACAAAAACAGCAAAACTTGGTATAGCCTAGCTGTAACCCAAGTAAAAGTGCTATCACTTTTAAGTTGCCGCAGATCTGCCATTGGGGCTCATCGTATTTTATACTTGTGAGTAGGTACTTCATATTGCCGTATAATTCTGTTATGTGAAATGAATATCCAACAGGAATAGATGGTAAAATATGTCCCATATGCAATAGAACTGCTTTTAAACCCAATGTTGAACTGTTTATAAAAAATCTCCTTTTCGCTAGCTTGTAGTTTATATTTAAAGCCGGCAATAAACCGCTAATATTATTGTAGAAAACCAAGTTCTTTTCCATGTTAAAAATGGCGTTAGTCCTTTATGGCGTTAACGAAAAATACATACTGAAACATCGTCTTCTAATAAATTCCACTACTGCCATCTTGATCCTAGTAATTCTTCTTTACTTTTTGGAAGTTCTCTTCGTGAATTTTATATTCAATGCCATAATATTCGCAATAGTGCGTTTGTCATTTGTTTGTATGTAGGGCTGTTCAGTATAAAGCAGACATAAAAATCAATTTACATGGATTTAAAATGGCTACCTCTCTTATTTTAAGCACTGAGGGGGGTAGTGATTCCGTATATGCGGTGTTGTCAGGTTAAACATAATTTCCTTAAATTGAGGGGAAACGTATATTTGGCAACGTCGCATCCCTCTATTGTTATAACAATAAAAATAAACCATGTACATTTTTGCGGTTATATTGCTAATATATTGGGATACGTGATATCATGTATCTCTAAAACTTGAACTAATATTAAAAAGATAATTTAATTTCGATTTTAGCACACCACAAATGGTAACATTGAGTCGATTTTATTTTTGATATATTTTTGCTGTCGTCCAATGTTATTAAACCATTGTATTTTTATCCGGGACCGATTTTTTACTAAGCCTTGAATTTACTGGATGTGAGTGTTTAGAAATATTTCAAATTTAGCATTAATAGAAAGACTGCTGTCGTTTACAGAGTCCCTTGTTCCTTCCACTAATTTGAGGTAAAGAAGGAAAAGGCCCTCATCATTTATTTGGTGATAAAATAATACGTGATCCAAAAATTTCAAAATATTTTACATGAATGTCTGAATTAATAAAAACTATGTCAATGCATGCACAATAATTTTTCATTGAATAAAAGTAAGAATAGAAAGTTGCAGCTAAATTAATTAACTATCGTGCTAGAAAATTTGAATTTTTTTTCCTTTCTTACTCTATACAAACTTTTCCGTAACTACAGCTGATTTCTCGTTCATACATTTGTATGTTAAATATGCTTCGCTATACAAAAGAGTTTCAGTTTATATTGCAAACAATAAAAGCTGAAAATAATAACATTTCATAACACACATTTGTATGAAAATATATTAAATTAAATTTAGACGTGCTCGGATTATTAAATTATTCCTAATTAATTTCACTCTAAGTTGCCTACTTCAATTTGCTTAAAATTAAATGTAATAAGTGCAGAATTAATTCAATTAGAATTTTAAGCCGATTGTAGTTTTTAATAACTTGCCATACTCGTATATTAAATAGTCTTACTCTAAACTTCATTATTAAATTATTTTAACTGAATTAAATTTGAAATACACTACAAACGAATTTTCGTGTTTATATTTTTGAAAATCAATAAATATTATAGTGTTAGAATGAGATATAAAACGATATACGGTGTGTCCGATGTAGTGGCGGCCTTTTCCTTAGCTTTGCAGGTTGCGCAACCTCCAAAAAATTGTAAATTAAAATAAAACATACTAATAAATATAAGTATAAATTTTTTAAAATTTCTACTGATAATATAATGATTAAATTTAAATTAATTTTTACACGGATTATACGCGAACAGCAGTCAATTATTGAAATAATTTAACTTTCTTCGCCCAAATGTCAAGAATAATTTGTCTGTATTACAGTATTATGCTTGGAAAAGTTATCACCTTGCTAGTGTGCAATTTTAATGCAATCCAAGCTAATTCATTGGAACGTATATGGAGTTGCCTATCTAAGAGGTGGAGATATTAATGTCGTCTCATAAGCTTCTTGTAAGTTGCAAGTCCACTTGCAAACTGTGTTTAGTTTGCCACAGGAAATATTCCTCTACTAGAAAATTTTCTCTCATGGAATCCACTGACGAGTATTTGTATTTTTACTTCCAGTCGCGTGTGGTGCTGTCGGTATCAAATAAAAGTTTCTAGGCCAGGAAACGAAGCGATTTTTGGGAGTTAAAATGATTCAAATACTGTCTGCGATCTGACTGCAGAAATGGATAGGGGGAGGTAGTAGAAATGACGCCTCATCTCGTGTCTCAACAAATTTTGGTTGGAACATTGTTTTTTTTTAACGAGTAGGTCAAAAAATGAATTTTCCACGGTCTTTTGGATTTTACATAAAATCTAAGGCATTTAGAGAAAAATGTTCCACAAACGAATTGTACGTCTTGAAAATAATGAAGTTTGGCGTTGTCGGTCCAATACTTTTCGTAAAATCGCAATTGTTTATTAGAAAAACGAAAAAAGTGACTATTTTTGATTGGCTGTACCGTCATCTAGGAAACTGCCATAGAGTTCTGTTAGTGCTCATTCTCTTCGTAAAGACTTAAACTATCATGTAGTAAAAAAAAGTGTATATTTTTCATATTTTGTTTATGCAGGAATCGTCATGAAGATATGGTAGTTTTTCGCTTATAAATAAATAAATTAACAACCGCATTTTTTGTCCGATTTGTTAATGAAGCATATCATTGGAAAGTTAATAAAAACACATGAATTTTGAAAAAAAAGTTGATGAAAATGACATTGTACAAACAATAAAAAATTACAATTTCTTAATTGTTTTGTATTTATAAAAGATTAGATAATTTAAGGTGTATTATTTATGTAATTTATAATGATTTTTTTCTTTCTGTATATTAATAGACAATAAATATTAATATATATGTGACTAATTATTTAAAACTTCATTATCTTGTGTAATATAAATTTCAAAATTCCCAGACTCCTGAAAATATTGTAGTAATTTGTATAAATGATCACTTGAATATGCTGAATATATTATGGAAGAATATTTATCATTTATATGTTTTTATATTAGTAAATTCTAAAATTTTTCATAAAATTCATAAAATATACGTTTATTGTATTAACAATACAAACAATTTCCATTAAAATTGAGCATTGTATCTTAATCAGGAAAGCGGAAATTGAGGTTGAGTTCTCAACTTTGACATCGAATTTCTTGGAAAATAAAAAACGCGCAGATTCTGGGTTTGACATGCTTTTTTAGAATGATCATACCTATATTTATGTTAAATTTTAAATCGGTAGTTTCTTAATAAATATTTTTTTAAAAGAACCAGAACCATAAATTTAGTCGGAAAAAAAAATTCGATAACTAGTGGCGCCACCTACAACTTATATGAGTCGATAGGTTTTTTAGTCTCTACAACTTTTATTTGAAATACTTTTCGATACAACTTTCACTTTTTGAGATAAACTCAAAAACCGAAAATCGTGGCCATTTTTGGTCCGCCATTTTTTTTGCACAGGTCTTTCAGTGTTACCATCGAGATATGTTTTATAAGATGCCGAAATGAAGATATTCTAGCAAAAAAAAATCAATGTTACATTTTTGTTATTGACGAAAGTAAATTTTCCATGGAGTCTTAGCTTTACAGGTTACTTTTTTTTTGGAACAGTATGTCGAATGTAGTACGTGTTTTTTCGAATAAAAATTTAAGGATACGATTAAAATTTACTCATTTTTTATGGAACAAAAACTCCGTTCAGAACTGCACTGATAAAAATAAAATGTTTAGTTCAACAGTCTTCTAAATGTTGATTTTTAATTGTTTAATTCAACGAAAGTTATTTGGAATAACTTATTTTCGCATTTTGTGGCTATATTTTTATTTCGGTTATATTTAATTTGTTCATTTAACGTTTAAAATATTGTTTGAAACTTACATTTGTTTAAAACAAATCCTTTTAAAGATGTTTATTTAATTAAATAGGAAATCTTGCCGTAAGTAATTTTATAATGTATTCAAATAATTTATATGTTAAGTTAATAATATAAATCTAAATTCAACATTTTCTATTAGTTAACACATCTATACTAATACATTAAAATGATATGCACATTCATCTTATATAAAAGATTTATAGCTCAGTTTAAGACTTTGAAATATTGAATGAACAAACTAAATTTTATACTTTTGAAATACCGCCCTCTATACCTCCGATTTCGGCCCCCTATAGGGCATGAAGGAGAAACAGAACAAGAAGAAGTAGCCATATTGTTGTCTCGTGAGTGCTGAAGCGAAGCGAACGAGGTTTTACTTGTTCGGTTACTAAGGTAAGTAGTACCTTTTATTTTTTAATAGATATATTTTTATTTTTTGAATGAGTGTTGTTTATAATATAGTGTTGACAACCAAAACTATAATAAATATACTTAGTTACATAAAATGATGTATAAAATGTGATGTTGAGATATAAATCATGGCGGCATTGCACGTTTCCAACTTTTCCAAGTTCATTTGGTGCCAAATATTACTTATTCCTTGGTTGTATGAGTTTGCTAAAGCTAAATGCGTTTAAAGGGATTAGACTGGTATATTTATATAATAAAACCAGTAAACATTAGATTTAATTATAGGTATAGGCCAGGCTGCGTGGCTGAAAAACAGGGGGTAAAAAAAATAATTCGTTACAACTGTTAGTGGAATATTGTAGGTAATATCATAACTAATGAAGGAAAAATATGTAAGTAATAAATTTAGATGAAATGTTCTTACCCAAAAAATTTATTTGTTAATAAAGAAGATTATACAGACATTTTTTGTTTTATTAAATTTCCTATTTGATCCTAATTTGACGTTAAGGTTATTAAAATATTTAAACGATGTTGCTGCATTTTAAGTAGCAGAATAAGAGTGATAGTTAATTAAAAGAAACGAACTTGTACAATTGTAATATTTGTAATATGTTAAAAACAAATATGACATATTACAAAAATATTAGTAATAGTTTTTTTTCAACATAGTTTACCATATTCTTATTATATTTGTTTTTTATTTTAATAATCAAAAAGTTTGCCCTAACTAATACTACTTATATGTCTTTTTTACACGTGTCGATAAATGAGTTTTGTTCACGTCACAATTGGCTATAAAAATATTCCAAGAATAACAATATGTGAAATTTTTACAAAACTAGGATTTTTTCATATAAAATTTTTACATTATCAAATTTTTCAATATACAGTGTACATGCAAAATAGAGATTTATATTGTTTATTTATAACAATAAAAATAACTAAAGAATAACATTTTTAATTTTATAATTGTATATGAAGGAAATCCCTAATTTTTGAAAAATTATTTTGTAAATATTTTATTTGAATATTTTTTATTGGTTTATGGCATAATTAATCTTGTTTACAGTGTGTAAAAAATACATATTTTGGTGTAAATGGTGCCAACATTTTTGGTTATTAACATAAAAATGGTTATTGAGCCAAGTATTTTTCATCATTGATTCAAAATTAAAAATTGTTCCGTTCAAAGTTTACAACTCATTCTTTTAAGATAGTATTTTTTTTAAGTAATATCCTATTGGTGATTCATTTAAATCATACATCTTTTTTTTTTAACCAACAAAGAATGTTGATTGAACATTCAGATATGTTTTAAACAATCTTTGAATATATTTGTTTTAAGACATTAAATTAGTTCAACCAATCACTGACACTACTCGTAAAACATTTCGTAGTGTTACATCAACCAATATTTAACTCTCCTTGTGCGGTTCAAGTAACATATCTAAGAGTTCATGCAAGCAATAAAACTTAATATTTTAACACCTTTTGTGGTATCAAATTAAACACCTTTTTTGCTTAAATTGAAATGATCTTGATGGTTGTAACGATGTTTCCTTCATTTCGTTCAAGTAGTAATATTTAACATTTTTTGTTGTTCTATTGAAAGCATAAAAACTATTGCTTGTATTTAACAGAAAATAATGGTTGGATTGAGAGCAATGTTGGTAAATTCAACCATTTCCTTTTTTCAGTGTGACTGTCATATATGAAACTGAAGAATTTAGATTAATTTCTGGACTTCTTGTACTTTATTACTATCTCGCAAAACATCGAGCTAAGTGGGACATTTAGTGAAGTGCTAAAACTTTTAAAAATTTTAATTACTATTCTGATGTAATCGGCTCAAGCACAACGGTGCTTTTCTACCCTTAAACGGATAAAAACGTTTTTACGTAATACTATGAATTAAGAAAGACTTTATGCAATGCTTTCTAAAGAAAGGGATCTTATCGCAAGCATACCCGATTTCAATCAGCGGGTTATTGATAGGTTTGTTAGTTCCAAAGATAGGCCTATGAATTTTCTTAATAAATAATTCACACAGTAAGTTATACGTTCATTTTGTTCCAACTGTTATATTTTTAAAATTTACCTTCTTTATGTTTAGGTATTTCATACTAACTAAATTTTTTAAAGACTTTTATTTTTTTTATCCACCTGTGCCTATGGTAGGTGTTATACATATCTATGTTATTAATATACCATTGAAATTACAACCCCTACTTTTTTAATGTACCAGCTGCCACTGAAACCAACCCCAATTAATTAATAAAGGTTTTCATATAGAAAAAATTGTTAGTTATGTTTAGATCTGCAAACGCCATTTTTTGCCATAAAATTTAAAATATGTCAAAAACTGCTGGACTTAGATATAGGGACATTATACTTGAAATATATCTATAATTTTACGTAGAATCTAAAATTGAAATAACATATAGGAATTCCGTTTAAAATAAGCAAGAAGTTATCAACTTCCGGTATAACAGGAAGTATCACCATTTTGAAAATATTTTATCCGAATTGCTCCCATTGACGTAAACTGCTAAATTTAAAAAATTTCCAAAATCTATTTTCCGAGAAATCGATCGCAGCAGTTTGTCGTGGGACACTCTGTATAACAAGCGCGGATCCAAGGGGGGGGGGAGGTTGGGGGCGATCCCCCCCCCCAAGAGCTTTGAGTTTAGGAAAATGGACCTGAATTTTTCCTCTTATACCACAGTTTATTTAAGAACTAGAGAGAGTAATACATCATTTTTTACCCTTTTTCTCTTCGCAAACTACTTGTGTTCTTTAGTCCAGTGTCTTTAGCAAAATCTGTTAGACACATATATTTTTCATAGGAAATGGGTTAGAAATTTTATAATCAAAATTACCGGTCTATAATAATGAACTAAAACGTAACCTTATAAAGGTAAACATATCAAAAAAAAAATTCGTCCATATATTATTAAAATATTTTTAGGGCTATCGGTCTTTTTATTATTAATTAAAAACATTTTTAGGGTATTTGACGTTTCGGTTTATTTATTTGTTAAACCATCTGCAGAATTACAATTAAACACTAAAAAGGGATTCACATGTAATTACTTTTTTTTTATGTTGTAATTAATATTAGACCTACTTATTTTTATTTCTATTGTACTGATATATTAATTTAATTTACTTTGTTATATGGAAAGACGATAGCTCCAAAAAAATAAGATAAACATGTTAATTCTACACGCTTAAGAAAAAGACACCAATACAATAATAAAATAATAAAAAACTTACAGCTAATTAGAATTAAATATATATAAAATTAAAGAGTCGGACACACTAAAATAAAATATATAAAAAAACATATAAACAACATTAAACAATAATATACAACAAAAACAAAAATTTAATTAATAAATTGTGTTTACACTAGTAAACATTACGTATCCAATTCCTAATCAAAGTCAGTGAAACTATCTTCGCTCAAATTAATTATAATTGGTTCCTCTGTCTCACCGATCAAGAGATCGAGTTCTCACATTTTGTTTTATTCTTTTATCATATGGATTTTTCCCAATTTTCCGCAGGAACTTTATTCAAAAAAATCTTTCATAAGTTTAGTTAAATTACTAATTTGTTAATTGTGTTATTTCTAGCAACTCTACCTTTTACTTGGGAGAGATATTTACTTCTCCAACGTACAGTTTCCGAACGATCTATAGGAACTGATTTTCTATCTGGTTTTTCCCAGCAAAATTTAAGTTCTCTGAGCAATTTACAGAAATCAGTTCTTTTAATTTCAGGTAAATCGCGATCTTCATTGATTTTAGTTAGAATTTTTGTAGATGGTTGGGATCTGCTTCTCATAATAAAATGTATATAAAACCCCTTTAATTGCAGTTTTCATTTCTTCTTCCAACGAGGTTTTTCAGTCTGCCTGTGATCGAATGTGGCTTGGGAGTACAAACAATTTCAGTCGTTTTTTCTCCTTCAGTATTCGGTACATAGTAGATTGTCCAACTCCTGTCATGTTGGAACACATCTCAACAGAGCTTTTAACATTTTTATCTAGATATTGATATCTAAAGGCATCATTCATCATAATAAGTTTTTCATTGAGGAAAAATGCCCTGGTTTAACGATTTGGAATAAATATAGAGTTGAAAACCATATCTTTTGGGTATCGCACTAATCTCAAATAATATATAAAAAGAAGCGCAAACAAGATAAATCACTAAGAACAAACTGTAAGGTGTATTTTGCTCATTGACAGAAATTAGAATTTTTATTGTTGCAGTAAATTTATGAAATATATTTAAATATAATGAAATATAATTAGATTTACGGCAGTTCTCAGTTACCAGCGGCACTGGAGCAGGTACGTTTGAGGTTTCGGTAACAGTTTTATTACTCTCTCTAGTTCTTGAATCACGTATAGGAATGTGTATACTTGCGATCGCCCCCCCCCCCCCCCCACTCAAGAGCTTTGCGTTCAGGAAAATAGAACCCATTCTGCCTTTTATATTAGGAATGTGTATGCTGCTTGCAACCCCCCCCCCCCCCCCCCCCCCCGTTGACAACTTGTTTTTCTTGCATACTGTACTTTTGTGATATCACCGCTCCCCCCAAAGAGAGAGGCTGGATCCGCCCCTGCTGTATAATAGTATATAAATCACTCATATTAATTTGTGTGCAAGTTCTACAAAATCAAAATTGATACATCTTTATGTCTGAATATACACATACTTAAAGAAACAGAAACACGAATCAAATTGATGATTTAAAATTGCCTAAGCATTTTGTAAATAGAAAACCTTTTCCGTACAGAGTGCAGTTAAAAGTTACTTACTTTCAACTTACTGCTCCACTTTAAAGGAGTTAATGTGATTTAAGCTCGCATTAGGACAATTGCGCAAACCTCGATAACCCCGACCGGCTTCCAGGACGTTTGTACACATTAAACTCTATTTAAAGTACATAAGTGAAATAACTGGAGTTTTCTTAACTTCTTTCCAAGTAGTGCAGCCGTTTCTCGTTATAGACCGAGTGTATTTTATTACAAATTATTGAAACAACTCTTAGGAATAACTTAGGATTGATTTTAACAGCCACAGCTTAATAATTACTGAAATAAAATTTTTATGAAAAAATTGAATCGACTTCTAAAAGTGCGCTAAAAAGTAATAAATAACTATAAATTTTTATATGAAATTGAACTTTTGAAGTCTCCGCCAAACTAATACCTGACAAAATGTGATTCACATAAACAGATTTAAAATACTTTATTTGTAATTGCTTTCTTACCATAATTTGTATATATTAGTAGTTATTTATTTCAATTTACAAATAATTCTGCGCCGACTTCAAAAAATTCAATTTCATATAAAAATTAATAGTTATTTTTCCCTTTTTAGCGCATTTTTAGAAGTCGGTTCAATTTTTTATAAAATTTTATTTTTCTATTTTTAGTTTTAGAATTCATTATGATATTCATAAATTATTTGAACTAAGTACTAATCGAAATTAGTGTACCTCGCAATGAGTGGCAAAAAAGTACCCATTTTATCCAAAGTTTTAAATCACCCTAAAATGAACCACTAAAAATTCTTTGATTCTTAGAGTTTTCCAAACATCAGTAAAATTGTGTCAAATATTTAATCTGTCATAGTAAATACACTATCTGAAATTTCAAATTAATTTTACATTGATAATATAGACCCCAAAGCATTCCAATATCGAGGTTTAAAGAACCTGAGATGTAAATTTCTTAGCTCGATATATTTTATACTGCGAATATGTCGGTGCTCAATTTTCGAATTTCTGATCCAGCGCTATGTTAAAAAGTTGTGGTGAGAGCGCATCTTCCTGCTTAAGACCGTTGTTTATTTCAAACATTTCAGAGTAGTACTCCCACTTTCACTTTGCACTTCAGCCCCTCCATACACATCCTTATTAGGTTGACCAGTTTTTTGGCAAAGCCAAGCTCTTGCATTGCTGTCCATAGTCTCGTTCTGCAAACTCTATCAAATGCCTGTTTAAATCGATAAATATCTGATATAGTTCACTATCGAATTTCCAGCTTTTCTCCATTATCTGTTTTATGGCAAATATATGGTCAACAGTTGAGCGATTAGGTTTAAATCCGCATTGGTAATCCCCTACGATTTCTTCTGTATATGTTTTGGTTCTTTCCAGCAGAATATTCGAAAGGACTTTATAGGTTGTGTTCAGTAGGGTTATTCCCCGGTAATTGCTGCATTGTTTCTTGTCGCTATTCTTGTGGATTGGCACAATGACTCCCTCCTTCCATTCATCTGGAAGAATTTCTTCCTGCCAGACTCTTTGTATTAGTGTATGGATGGATCTGTGGAGTGCATCCTCTCCGTGTTTTAGACATTCCGCTGGTATATTATCAATGCCTGCGGCTTTATTGTTTCTCAGTTTCTTGATAGCGCGCATCACCTTTTCGTATGAAGAGCATCTATCTTCTATTTCGGCTGTATAGATCTCTGTGTTTGGCAAAGTGCTGTCAGATTTTTCGCTCAGCAGTTGGCTAAAGTATTTTTTTCCAGGTTCCTAGTAGGCGATAAGGTCTCCGTTCTCTCGTTCTAAGAAGTTTCCTGTCCTGGGCTGGTATCCTGCTTTGATACGTGATACTCCCCTGAAGTGTTGTTTTACTCTGTAATTGATTTGATTCTCTTCAATTTCCTTAATTATTTGCGTGTGATATTCTCTCTTTTTTCTTTTTATCAATCCTCTTGCCGCTGTTCTTGCATATTTGTATTTTCCGACATTATTGTCTGATGGGTTCTGGAGCATGTTTCTTCTAGCCTGTTATACTGGTAGCTAAAAAACTACTAAATTTTGTATTAACTACAGAAAGCTTAATGACGTCAGTGAGAAAACTAGCTATCTATTTTCTAGAATTAACGACACTATGACAATGTTGGCTGGATATAGTCATACACCATGGACACTAAAAAGCCCCAGTGGCTGTCGTGTCTTAAATTAATATTTCTCTTTCTCTCGTAAGAATATTTTATTCGGAAATTAAATAAAATATTCTTTTTTACGCTAAAATATATTCGGATGAAGACAGTTCGTAACATATTTTTAATAGAGTCAAATAGCCTATAGCAAGTCTTTTGTTTTATTATTAGAGGGAACCTTTCAAAGATCTCTCTTATCAGTATTACCGTAATTTCCCTATGTAGACAGGACAGGATAATGATCATACTTC
Source organism: Diaprepes abbreviatus (assembly GCA_034092305.1). Lineage (NCBI taxonomy): Eukaryota > Metazoa > Arthropoda > Insecta > Coleoptera > Curculionidae > Diaprepes > Diaprepes abbreviatus. The sequence goes on from JASJET010000009.1 coordinate 7,936,721, forward strand.
CTACGTTGAAGTTGCGTAGCACAAATTATAGACACAAAGACTTGAAAAGGGACATTGTTTCTTGATCAGACGTCCTTGGATTGAGCAAGGACATACGTTTACCAAAATAAAACGGGTTGACAAAGAAAGCGAACAAATACACATACAATTAAAAAGTTAGTTTCAATATCTCAAAATAAAGAAAAAAATGATCAGGAGCTTAATTTGAAGCCGTCAAATTTTACATAACATTTTATCGCGTTATCAAAGGACAGCGTTGCGTTGGCGTTAATGGAAAAAATTGATTGCCAGTTTAATCCATCAATTCCATTAATTATCATGATCGGAAAATATGTTTCGGCTTTTCGTTTTATTGTTTTTCTATTGAGCATAAATTATTTTCATCGATTTTAAACTAAAAGCTTTTGCTTAGATTTTTATTTCGATATGATGTAAATGGTGTTGTTTGCTGTGTTGAGGAACGTTAAATGAGTAACGGGTAAGTAAAAATGGTACATATTTTATTTACAAGTTATATCAGATTGTTTTTTTGCTATCGAAATACGAGGTCTGTTCAAAAAGTATTGCGAATTTTCAAAAATTATTTATTTATTCATGAATATCTATTCTGTCCCCTTCAAAGTAATCCCCATTAGATATTATGCACTTGTGCATAATATGGCAACCTGACAACTTAATAAATGTTAATACCTTGTAAAATTGGATTTTATTAAGGCTATTTAATTTTACCAATTCTGACTGGAATTTTCATGTTTTTATTAATATATTGACCTAAATCTGACCACTGAGCATTATTGAGCTTGCAATAAATAAACTTAGAGTTTTCTTGACATTTTGATGTATATTAAAGCTACTTTGGCAGCATTATTTATATATAAAAAGTGATAAAAATTAAGACTTAGCAGATTGAAATTTATGACATTTTACTCAAATTTTGTTCGAAAAAACTCTAAAATGTTTATGTTGCTTTCGATATTATTATCGTATTATTTAGCATAATTTCCTTAACATATTAATGCCAAAATTGTTTAAAATACTTTTAAATTTGCCTTATAAACTAATTAAAATTATACTACATTCTACAGTTTTACATACAATATGGTTTTAATTTCTACATAATTTGTTTAATAATTCTTATAACTAATACATTCTTCTTATATTTCGTACATTAATGTTTGTTTATCACTATACATCCCGTGCGGGTTGCTGGTCCCCATCGGGAGCCTCCCCAGGTGGCGGATAGGGGAACGCCTCCTAGATATAGGTGGTACTGGAAAAATGACATATCCAGGGCTGACCAAAACCAGCACACAGCAGCGTCTGACCCAGAATGGGCGGCTGCACACAGCGTCGGTACCCCATGTCAGGGTCGGCTGAAGAAAAAAAGCAATGAAGGCAACGGAAACCACATTACTCAACTTTTCCCAGGAAATCGCTATGGCGAGAAAACTAAATACAACGGCCCCCCAGTCCCGGCAGCCCTTAGATGGGCAAGGGGTGCGAAGAATCTCCCGGCTCAAAATTGCAAAGTCCAAATTAAGAATCGCATCATGGAATGTGCGATCCCTCTACGCATCTTGAAAATTTGAGAATCTCATCCAAGAGATTTACCGCATGGAATTACAAATCACGGGTATAAGCGAACTGAGATGGCCTGGTTGTGGAACATGTAAACATGAAAAAGGCACCTTATACTACTCTGGAACGGATGATGGCGAACCAAATCACAGAAATAGTGTAGGTGTTTTCATGGTACCAGAACTGACGAAGTGTGTACGTAACTTTGTTCCCATAAACATTAATATACTTCAAATATATGCACCGACCGCAGAGAGAAGATATGACGACGAAGTCGAATCCCTATATAGACAAATAGACACAATATTGAAAACTCTTAAAAACAATGAAATCACTTACATCATGGGCGATTTTAATGCAAAGATAGGTAAGGGTAGCAGAGCGGACCTGATAGAAGAATATGGTTTAGGTGAAAGTAACGAGCGGGGTAACAGACTCTTCGAATTTTGCCAAGAACACAACATGGTAATAACAAACACATGGTTCAAATTACACAAACGAAGACTATATACGTGGAGAGGGTCAGGAGATAATCCCGCACACATTATAAGGAACCAGATTGATTATATATTAACAAACAAAAGATTTAGGAACTGTATGGACAGAGTCACAACCTATCCTGGAGCAGACATTGGATCTGACCATAATCCCGTGATTGCTGATATTAAAATCAAATCTAAAATAATAAAAAGTAATAGTCAATACAGTAAATTTGAGATAGCGGAAACCGATAAAGAACTGCTTACAAAGGATCTGAACAACTGCATAAAAAACACAAGAACTGACGACAGCGTAGAAGAAATTTGGAAATTGTTTAAGGAACTGACCAACAAACTAATGACTGAAAATACTGTACGGAAGAACAAACCGAAAAAACAGAAATGGATGACAGCAGAAATATTGGACCTCATGGAACAAAGGAGACAGTCGAAAACAAATCGAGTGGAATATAAAAGAAGACAAAGAGAAATTAAACAGAAAATTCGGATAGCCAAAGAGAACTGGATGAGAGACAAGTGTATCGAAATGGAAGATCTTGAAAAGAAACATGACACATTCAACATGTACAAAAAGGTCAGAGAAATAGCAGGTCGATATAATAAAAATACCACTAATACCCTTGTGGACCCTGATGGTAAAATTATCTTGGACGAAAAAGAAATTTTTGAAACATGGGTTAAATATGTGAAAGAATTATTTGATGATGATAGACACAACTCCGATGATCTCGCTAATATAGACGATAACATAGACATGGGACCGGAAATTCTAAACAGTGAAGTTCTATGTGCCATAAGATCTACAAAAACCAGGAAAGCCATCGGGCCTGATAACGTCCCAACCGAGCTGTTACAAATGATCCATGAGGAAAATATAGGAATCTTGGTCAAACTGTTTAATACCGTTTACGCGACTGGAGATATACCGGAAGATTGGCTGAGGTCTGTATTCGTCCCAATCCCAAAAAAAAAAAACAGCGAGCAAAGCGATGCAGTGAGTACAGACTAATAAGTCTAATGAGCCACACTTTGAAGGTCTTTCTCAGAATCATCCACGGCAGGATAAGATCTAAATGCGAAGCAGATTTAGATGAAACCCAATTTGGATTTAGAAACGCCCTAGGTACTAGAGAGGCTTTATTCGCTCTAAATATACTTCTGCAAAAATGCCGGGACCAACACAAGGATGTATTCGTATGTTTTGTCTTAAATAACGTAGAGGTAGACAGCAGAGACGTGAGAATTATTAAAAATCTATATTGGCGGCAGAAAGCAACAGTAAGGCTAAATGGAAAACTCACAGAAGAAAGTAAAATTCTGCGAAGCGCCAGACAGGGCTGCATACTATCTCCACTGCTTTTTAATATATATTCAGATAAAATCTTTAAACGGGCTACTCAAGGACAACGAATGGGAGTACAAATCAATGGAGAATATATAAATACAATACGATATGCTGACGACACTGTTATCCTAAGCGACAAACTACAACATCTATTAAACTGTGTTAACACTGAGGGTCAAGAAATGGGACTCAACATGAATATCAAAAAGACAAAATTTATGGTCTTTAGTAGACAACATCATCTTAACGCTTCAATATAAATAGAAGGAAAAAGTATAGACAGGGTGACTCATTTTAAATATCTTGGATGTTATATTACCGAAAATCTAAACCCAGATAAAGAGATAAGGTGTAGAATAGAGACTGCTAGAACAACTTTTCAAAAAATGAAACCACTTTTCTGCAATGATAACCTCAACCTAAAACTACGACAGAGAATGATTAGCTAGGCAGACCAACGAAATGGTACTCAATAGGGCCGACACAACTCGTTTACTATTAAACACTGTGAAGTGTAGAAAAATTTCATATCTTGGACATATATTTAGAGGGGAGCGATATAGAATTCTTCAGCTAATCATGATGGGTAAAGTAGAGGGACGTAGAGGGGTAGGAAGGAGACAGGCTTCCTGGTTGAGGAATATTCGTGAATGGACAGGTATACGTAGCGGGGGGGGGGGGGGGAACTGTTCCAGCTGGCGCAGGACCGTGAAAGACTTGCCAATGTAATTGCCAACGTCAGGGGGACCTGATATGGCACTTTAAGAAGAAGATCACAATACATGGTGTTTTTGTCTTAATTTTGCACTAGTTTTTTCACTACACGCCCTTTTGTGTCTTAGTCTTCTAAAAAATTTCAGTCCTTCGTTTATAGTCGCCTCATGAGGAAATTATTGAAGGTAAAATTAACTAATTAAATAAATTATGAACTCGTAAAAATTAAACCTAAAACCCTACAAACGAGAAACACCAACTAATACTATATACTGCTATAAAATCCGTTACAAATTGGACAGCAAATGACAGGATACACTTTTTGCCTGCTTAAGAATTGGCCAAGGAACATATTTTTCGAGAATCCACCCTCGATATTTGTAATGAGGGGTCAAAAAACTGAGCTCCCTGACTAGGAAGGTGCTACAGTCCCATTTGGTCTGATATTTTACCATAATAGCGCTTCTTCAGATACTTTCAGAAAAATTACAATAAAAACCCGACCTATTCAACCGATCTAGCAATGCGTTTTTTAACGTTAAAAAACTACGTGATCAGAAGAAAAAACTAACGTTGTCAGAAACGAGTAATTTGTTTCGTGTGATACTTTTAATCAGAGGGAAATACGATTTCAGAAGTCTTGATAATTACTCCATGAAAATTCTATCAAAAAAAGCTGTTTTGTTAACAAAAATGTAACATGGTTTTTTTTTTTGCTGGACTTTGTTCATTTCGGCATCCTATAAAACATATCTCGATGGTAACTCTGAAAGACTTGAGCAAAAAAATTGAAACAAAAGTTGTACAGAATTAAAAAACCTATCGATTCATATAATATAAGTTATAGGTGGCGCCACTAGGTATCGAGATATATTTTTTTTCACAAAATTTATGGTTTTGATTTTTTTTTAAAGACATTTATTAACAAACTACCATTTAAAATTTAACATAAATACAGGTATTATCATTCTAAAAAAGTATGTCAAACATGGAATCTGTGAGTTTTTTATTTTCCGAGAAATTCGATGTCAAAGTTGAAAATTTAATCTCAATATCCCGCTTTCCTAATTAAGATACTATGCTCAATTTTAATGGAAATTGTTTGTATTGTTTTATATTTTGAAGATCTATTAAAAAAAAATTTTTCAATCGTGGGCCGAGAAATTTTGCAAAAATCAATTTTTGCACAAAAATAATTACGATAACTTTTCACCGGATGGAGATAAAATTTTTTTAATGCGTGCATTGGATTTAGATCTATCATTTCAGATATTAAAAAAAAATAACTTAGGATGAAAAAAACGTTTTTTCTTTCAAAAATTCATAATGGCGTGGCAAATGAATATTAAGGGCCCAAATTTTCAGAAGATGCTTTTTAATGCTTGTGTTATGCCTGCGAATTTTTTGGATCCAAGAAATATACCTCCATACGATCTGTGAACCTTCGAAAATAGGGCCGAAACTAATCGAAAATAGCTGCTGCAGGTCGCTGTGGGCGGGTTGCCATAGTTCAAACGCATTATTCATCGGCGCTTCAAGGAAACTTACGCATCACAAGTAATATTTATAATATTGATGTTGTTTTATTAATTTATATGATAGTAACAATTTGTTTAGTCATATTAATTATTAATTGGTTTATTAACAAAATTTTTACAAAAAATTATAGAGAAAATCATACAAATATTCAATTATATATTACACATTCTATTGTTTTTTCTATTATATTATTATTATCTAATAGTTTATTAACAAAATTTTTACAAAAAATTATAAGAGAAAATCATACAAATATTCAATTATATATTACATATTATACTATTTTTTCCCTTTATATTATTATTACCTAATAGTTTATTAACAAAATTTTTACAAAAAATTATAAGAGAAAATCATACAAATATTTAATTATATATTACATATTATACTATTTTTTCCCTTTATATTATTATTACCTAATAGTTTATTAACAAAATTTTACGAAAATTTCAGAAATTTCTGAAATATACAGATTTGTGTGAGCATTGTGATGGACAGTGCGATAATTGCCTTGAAAATTTTATTTCCTGCGATTTAGAAAACGATGATGATAATTCAGAGGAAACTAATAATATGTGTGAGAATGATTTCGACTATGAAAATGTTAATAATGATGAGAATGATATATGCAATGAAACTGAGAATAATGATGAAAATGGTTAGTGCGATGTAAGTGAAAGTAATAATTGCGATGATGAAATGGACGCCGATTGCATAGAAGTAATAGAAAAAAAAAATGAATGTATAATTGATAATTTGTATTTGTATGATTTTCGCACGAAATTTTAATGATAGAAATTTTCGTAGAAATTTTGTTAATAAACTATTAGGTAATAATAATATAAAGGGAAAAAACAGTAGAATATGTAATATATAATTGAATTTTGGAAGATTTTCTCTATAATTTTTTGTAAAAATTTTGTTAATAAACAAATTAATACTTAATATGACTAAACAAATAGTTACTATCATATAAATTAATAAAACAAAATCAATGTTATAAATATTACTTGTGATGCATAAGTTTCCTTGAAGCGCCGATGAATAATGCGCCTGAACTATGGCAACCCGCCCACAGCGCCTGCAGCAGCTATTTTCGATTAGATTCGTCCCAATTTTCGAAGGTTCATAGATCGTATGGAAGTGTGTTTCTTGGATCCAAAAAATTCACAGGTAAAGCACAATCATTAAAAAGCAACTTTTGCAAATTTGGGCCCTTAATATTCATTTGCCATGCCATTATGAATTAAAAAAAAAAAACAAAATTTTTTTGCATCCAAAATTAACATTTTTTTTGAGATCGGAAATACATCTAAATCCAATGCACGCTTTAAAAAAAATTATCTCCATCCGGTGAAAAGTTATCGCAATTTTTTCGGTGCTAAAATTGGTTTTTGCAAAATTTCTCGACCCACGATTGAATTTTTTTTTTAATAGATCTTTAAAATATAAATCAATACAAATAAGTTCCATTAAAATTGAGCATTGTATCTTAATTAGGAAAGCAGAAAATTAAGGTTGAATTTTCAACTTTGACATCGAATTTCTCGGAAAATAAAAAACTCACAGATTCCGGGTTTGACATACTTTTTTAGAATGATAATACCTAAATTTAAGTTAAATTTTAAATCGATAGTTTGTTAATAAATGTATTTTTTTTTAAAAAACAAAACCATAAATTTTTGAAAAAAAAATATATCTCGATAACTAGTGGCGCCACCTATAACTTATATTATATGAATCGATAGGTTTTTTAATTCTGTACAACAAATATTTTTTGATACAACTTTAACTTTTCGAGAGAAACTCAAAAAACCGGAAATTATGGCCAATCTTGGTTTGCCATTTTTTTTGCTCAGGTTTTTCAGAGTTACCATAGAATGCCGAAATAAACATATTCCAGCAAAAAAACGATGCTACATTTTTGCTACTGACGAAAGTATATTTTCTATGGAGTAAATGGAGATCACTCTCTTTTGGAATAATCCTCGTATAAAAAAATGAAATTTTCTTTTATATACAAATATTTTTAATATCGACTGATTTTTTTGAAAACACAGAAAAACAATATATTCCCATTTATTTGAACGACTAGAACATAACATATTAAAGCAAATAAAGATACAGATGTACACATGTCAAATTTAATCTCTTTTTATATCCCTAAGCTCTTGTCTCGATTCTTTTCACAATTTTTTTCTCAAAAAAAAATTACGTTAAAAAGTTTCCATCTCCATTATTACGAAGTTTGTCAGTTTGCGATGGAATCATTTACATTTTTAGAGTTTTTTTAAAAGTATAATTCCGTAAAATTAGACAAGTCTTTGTGTTTAAATTAAAAAGTAAATGAAGTGCTTAATAGCCTATTTGGTTCGTTTAGAAAAAGGCTTCATGGGGTAAATAAAATCGGAATTATGCGGGATAAAGGAATTTTATTTTTATTTTTAAAATTAAAGGGTCTTAAATGTAATAAACGGGGTTAAAGTTACTGGACAATAGAGGTTTAATCACAATAGCTGTAGACCGAGGCTGATCTGTAAATCCATTATGATTTGGCTGTTTAGAGGGGGCACGCTAATTTTTGCTTTAAACCCTTCAGAATAATGCCAATAATAATAAATGAGATATGCTTCCTCTCAAAAAATACCGCTACATTTATTTATTTAATAAAAAATGAAAAAAAGCGTCTTTTTTCTTATTTTCTTCCTTATAACTTTGAAAGTATTTACTTTAGAGAAAAACCGAAGAAAGAAAAAAGTTTCACAATTAAATTTTCTATAAGACAGGATTAGTTAGAAATCTCAAAATTTATTATCGTTGTTGGAAAATAGTAATATTCCAAAAAAATGGCGTTTTTGAATGTTCTTTTCGACCACTTACATTTCTCTGAGGACCTTCATATAAGAACAAAAAACTTCATATTATAAAACAGTGTCGTAAAATTTCATTTAAATTGATTCGATAGTTTTTGCATCAGAATTTGGCAATCCAATCTTTTTTCAAAAATTGGAAAATTTGATTGAATCTTAAAGCGGAAAGTAACATACTTGAAATTTTTTCATATATACTAAAAATCCCAAGCGTTCAAATGCTTTTTAAAAAATGAAAATCGGATATTTAGGACCTGTTCAGGAATTGTTTAAAATTACTGTTAAATTTTTTGTTTATAAAGAAAATTAATATCTTTGCAAATTTTCATGGAAAAATTTCGCTGAAAACACGGTTTGGAAGTACTCGAGAAGATGCTTTTTTTTAAAAAAAGTTTTAACTTCGTCAATTGGTTACCGAGATGCAAACTGTTAAAGTTGACAGACGTTTACGGCGAGTCAATAAACAAGTTAAGGCTTATTTTTAAACCATTAACTTAGTCCCTCCGAGTACTTTTCTGTATAAAAATGTTCACATGTTTACGTTACTGGCAATATAAATGAAAATGGAAAAAAAATTGTCCACGTGCGGGAAAAATGACAAAAAAGATGGGGAGCTCTGGCTTTAACATTGAATATGCTGCATACGAGTCTCCGTTATGTGTTCTTTTTGTTATAAACAAATTAAATCATTTATGCATTATATGCATTGCACACTCTAACCTATGGTATGTGATTATTGATTTATATATTTTAATTTACTGAATATATTTGATTGTAATCCCTAAAATTATTTAAACAAATAAATAAAAACATATTGATTACAAAAATAAAGTGAAAAAGCTTTAAATGTTATAAATACAGAATTATTAAAGCTGCATATATGCTATAGGCAACTTCTAAAAATAGAAAATGTGGGAAACAAAATTTATACGTCAATACTCCAATTTAATGGATAAAAAAGGGGCTTCTTTAAAAACAGATACAGGCACAACAGAAGTATATAAACCTACACCGAGGTATTTTGAACATTTGCAGCCGGATTCACTAACTTGATTTAAATTTACACCGCCCTAAATTGACATCAGAGGGCTTAAACTGGCAAGATCAACAATAAGTCAAGCAAGTTTAAAACCCAAAAATACAAGCATAAAAAAATCATTTTCTTTTATTACTAAACCGGCAAAAATTAAGAACTTTATTTATTTTCAGGATATAACTATTTCTCCAAAATATTTCAAGGCTTTATCCCAAGATTCTTATCCTTAATATTCATATATAAGCATTTAATTGTTGACATAAGTAACATAAATTATGACAAAATTATAAGTAAAACAAAACTGGCCGACTAGAAGATTTAAATTTCATGGCAATTAAATCGGGTTGACATCTTAATCTTCTTAGTGAATCTGGCTGTCGATGTGTTTAAAGGACGATGAATATATAAGTTCATATAAATTGGTAAGCTAATAATTAAATAATTTCTAAGTAAAACCTAAAACTCTTACCCAGAAAAACTTTTTGATGTCTCAATTAAAGAACTGATTATTAATATGATAAGCTCAATACCTTCCGCTGTCTCTACGACAAAATCAAAGAGTTAGTATTCAGCATGAGATGGCTACTTTATGAAGCCACGCAGCTGAAATATTACAAGAAAATCGTAGAAGAGATGATGATGAACTTTATAAATTTCCCAGATACTGTCCTTATTTTTGTTTTAATTTTTATGCCAAGTAGTTATCAATATTTAAATTATTTATTTTCTAAAATTAAATAATTGTTGTTTTTTTCTATGATTTCTATAAATGCATTTTCAATATATAATTTGACTAAAATGTGATTGTCAGACTTGCATTGTCTTTGTTTTTATTTATTTTTACGACGTTTCGATTAGATTGTATCTCTAATCGTTATCAAGTATAAACTGAATGTTTTGTCTTAAGACTACGAGCTTATATAGGGAATGTGTCCACTGAAGCTCAAAGTTTCACTTCACTGGACACACCTCAATTATTTGATGTTACAAAGTAGTGGTTGCCAAAGATTAGGTATCTCAACACTCGGTTTACTGAAGATTCCATTATTGTTTTTAATGTAAGCTGCCTCTATAAATTTTCTTTTTTTCATGTTGGGTTCCATATATATTGCCGCAGCCTCAAATCATTTTATGTGGTGTTGTTTATCCCAGGCGTGCTCTGCAATACCTGATCTCGACGTTTCCCCTTTTTGCGTATGAGTTTTATGTTCCTTAATTCTAACTTCTAGTGGTCGTTTGGTTTCTACAATATACATTTCACTACACTCACATGGAAACTTTGTAAACACATTCTTTCTTATCGGTAGTTCTAGGTTTTGTTTTTGTTAAATGAGCTCTAAGTGTATTTCCTGATTTAAAGGCTGTTTTTATATTATAACTACTGGCAATGCGTCTTATTTTCTTCGAAGTTCCCTTAATGTACGGAATTGTTAATATGGAATATATAATTTAGTTTAAATTTTTCAAATTTATATGATCACATAAACTCTGATCTTTCTAAAAAGAACATATTTGTAAAATTTGGAGATGAATATTATTTCCATTCTGTGCAACACTTAGTTACATCAAATAGATATATTTATAAAATATGTATATATTTTTATTTCATATGCATAATTATTCGGATAATTAAAAAAAAAATCCAGACTGATCGAACCCGAAGTTCCAAAAATTAAAAATAAAAGTAGATTAAAGAAATTACAACAGCAATAATTAACTCCAGTTTTTAAGCACAAGAAGAGGATGAGAAAGTAGAAAATTAATTTATGTTTTTTTTTTTTTGATTTTCAGAAATAAAACAAAGTTTCGAAAGTATATGAATTTATTTATTAATATTTTTAAATTAAGAATATCACAATATACAGACCCTTGAGAAACGACTTAGTCTACATTAAATATGTTACGTAGAAAAGCCATTGGTATATATAAGTTTTTTTTTAATATTTACCACTATACTTAGTCGCTTTGTTATAAGCGGTGGAGAATAACTTTCAATGCAAAAGTTGTATTTCTTCGGTTTAGCTTTGATTTATTTGAAGAAAACAATGATACATCGTAAAATTGAAAAGCAAAAGAAATTTTAATTCTTTAAATAGAATATCCTGTATAGTTTCTACTAGGCTGGGAGTCCTGTTTCAACTGATTTTAAAAATGTATATGTGGGTATTCGGGAAAGCCATTATTTACTTGTTCTGGGATCATTTATATACTTAAGTTAAATTGATTAATAAAAATGAGGTGGCTTGCAAAACAAACGCCTTCCATCTTGAGACGTCACAAGATACAGATTCATCTTTTAAGGTGGTCCCTTCAGGTTTTTCACTTATTATATCTGATGTAGTTGAATGACCGACCTATAATGGAAATTGCAGGTTTTGCACGATACCCGAGGGTAATAATAAGCCTATCTGAAGCAAAAATTGCTTGTCTGAGAAAATGTTCTTCTTGAATATTTTAGGTTCAATTATGCTAAGCAAATCTTCAAATGTGGCTTTATCCATTCGCTAAACACATATTTTTCTAGATCATTTGATTCATCATTTATTAAAGCCAAATTTCCTTTGTTACATAGTAGCCAAGTTATCAACTCTTCTACCCTCAAGTGCAGCAGCTCGACGGAATATGTGTCTACTACGAGATCCAAATTTAAATAGAGAATGATTTAGAACTCCAGAAAGTCAGGAACCGACAACAACAACATTACCGCGAGCACCAGAAGAATGCTTAATATGATAATATTCAATTTGAAGGAAGGCTGTGGTTCGAGTTGCGAATGTAGAAAAGTTTGTGACCAGTGTAATGGATAAGCATGCCTCAATGTTTCATCATATTCAAATGATTTTGATGAAGAATGTAAACATGTATTTGAAGTGTTTGAAGTTTGGAGCCGAATATAACAGATAATGAGGATAATGATAATTAATTGAAAATTCAAGTTGAATGACCGGAAGAAGAAGATTTAAAAAAAAATTACTTTCTTTAAAAAAATATACTTCACTTTGTGTTAAAAGAATTATAATGAAGTCAAATAAATTATTTTATTGTCCTTGATCGCTTGTATTCGCCGAGATCGGTTTCATGTTTGAGGGTTCAACAGTAGTCCGCCAACATGTTTGGGGTCCATTTTCCACCATACCGCTTCTCCATTTGAAGAATTTGCTAGAGAAATTTTTCGCCATATTCGTCTGAAACTGTACTTAAATTATCAGGGACGAATTCCAAATTGAAGTAAAAAAAATGCAGCTTAAGTGACATGTTGCAACCTAACGTCTTGTAAGATTGGATAAGTTCTTCATCTAGATCTTTGTAGTTCTCCGATTTCTTGTTACCTAAGAAGTTGCTACATATATTTTTGAAGGCAGTCGACGCCCTATTTTCTCTTCTCAAAAGTGTAGTTTCAAAATTTTCGTTTTTAAAAGGTTCTCGAATTTACGGCCCAACGAACGTTCCTTCTTTAACCTTTGCCTAACTCACACGCGATAATTTCCGTCTCAAATAAAGAAAAACATTTCCTTCTCTATTTAAGACTTTAATAAAAATTTTTAGAAGCCCTTGTTGTACATGTAGGGGAGGTAAATACATTTTTTGCTGCTCTAATAAGGATGTTTTTCAGATTGGGTATAAGGTTTTCACGTAACGACCATTCTTTAACGATATAATGTTGGTTTCTGGCTCTGCTGTTCCATCTACATAAAAAACAACAATATTTGGTGTAGCCACTCTGTAATCTTGTAGGTAGTGCAATAACATTTAGATTGATACAGATATTCCATTTATGATCTTCGTATTTTATGCTTTGAACTAATATAAACATATTTTCGCATGTTTCTTTTATATTTACAGCACCACCCACGAGAACATGTGGTTGCTCGTTTCCATTAAACAATAAAACTGCATTTAGACTTGCCTTCGAAGAGTCAAAAATAGTTGCTACAAGGTAGGTTTATAGAAACGGCCAAGTTCGTTGATTAAATCCGAAATATCACCACAGTAAACTAAGTCATTTGCCATTAAAAAATACTGCCTCTTCCGAAATGTGGAAATTTTCACTCCTTTTTGTAAGAAATTCAACTGTTGTAAAAGATTTCTAAGCAGCTGTGACTTTATTTTGGGAAGATCAAAATCACGAATAAGATCGTTGAGCTCTTCCTGAGATATAAAATGGGGTTATTTTGAGCGATAAACAATTTGCGTTTCGTGTTCGCGCCGGTGCAGCTACTTCCACATCGTACATTGTAGGTAAGATATAGCGGCGTGCACCAGTGGGCGCTCGAAACGCAATTTGTTTATCGCTCAAAATAACTGTTTTATGCAAACTTTTTTATATTTCTATCAATTGTAGGTTATAAAACTAGATTTAGACTTTCAAATGGTTTTTTGGGTTTGAAAAAATATCGATTATATCAAAGGTTATCGATGTTTGAAATTTACGAAATTTTCACTTTTAATTGTTATATAACTCCGAAACAACTAATTTTTGTATATAATATCTATAGACTTTTTTTATTGTTGCGATCCATACTATACGATGGTACAGATTCTATATCGAAAAATTATTATTTTTTATTTGGTTAAATAATTACGATTTGAATATATTGATATCCCTTCTCGTGATTTCTGGAAAACAAATTTGGTTTCAGCGGATAGAAATACATGGGAATGAATTTTTCCTATCCTTGTACTTTGAAAAAACAACGGGAATGTACTCAGCTCTCGAACTATACGCACTTTCTACCGTTCGCGTTCTAGAACAATTGTATGAAATATTACCTAGGACCAAAATTACAGAAAATTTTATGCTCTACAACTTTTCTAATAACTCCAAACATCATTTAGAGCAAAGAAAACAGGATATTTACAAAAAACAGCTTTTGATATTTTTGACCTTGAATATCTTGACTTGCGTACACGAGATTTTTCTTATATGATTTGCTACCTTTATTTTACCGTGTAGAATCACCACTCGCAGTGCAATATCTGCACCCTGTATAGAAGCCTCTAATTTCTCTGAGGTAATACAAACGAAAGTTTGCATTTTACCAGCTTTATGTTTTTTTTTATATTCCCGGATGCGTCCTAAAGCCGGACGCACTGCGGCCAGAGTAGGTCTATTGTGCTCACCCTAGACATTACAGCCACTCTGTCAACCTAGCCCCCTGACTCAATTTATACAGTCCTGCTAAGGAGTGAGTGAGTATTTCTGCCGGTTCCAGACTTACTGACCCAACTGTTTTTTGTCTAAATATCTCCAGTGACTCACAGTCACATATGATATGCTTCACCGTTTCCTCGGCCTGTCCACATAGTCTGCAGCCGAGGTTTCCGTTATATAGATTCATTCTATTCAGATGTACTTTAACGGCCATGTGTCCCGTCATTATACCCGTAATAGTCCCTAATTGGTTCCTACTCATTTGGAGAAATTTCCTTGCCAGTTTCGGGTCAGGATTCCCAATAAATAGCTTGCTGTTGTTTAAACCCTGTCTGGTCATCCAGTGGTTTTTATGCTCTCTTTTGATTCATTCTTTGACTGCTTCTCGGGCCGCGCACCGCAGCACCCCAAAGACCGGTTCTGGACCAATGTATTGAGATGCTGATCCTGCTAGCTAGCTAGCTCGTCAGCTTTTTCATTACCATGTATGCCTTCGTGTCCTGGTACCCACTTTAACATAACTCTGTTGTATTTTGTCAGAATTTCCAGCTCACTTTGACATTCCCAAACCAGCCTCGATGATACCTTTTGACCCTTGAGAGCTTTTAGGGCTGCTTGACTGTCAGAGTAAATGTGGATTTGCTTCCCTTTGTAAGCTGTCCTGTTTATCTCGTCTGCGTACCGTAAGATTGCCTATATTTCTGCCTGGAATACTGTTGGGCATTTTCCAAGGGGAAAGGTTAATTCCTTCCTCGGTTGTAGCCCATATATCCCAGCTCCAGTACTATCACTAGTTTTTGATTCGCCAGTGTACGAGATACTTGCACCCGAGAATGTTTCCGGTTTTTCTCTTTTACTTGCCATTCGATCCTCTATTGTGACTTCAAACGGTATATTATAACGGTAGCTCGAGTTCATATGGTCTGTGTCCATTTCCAACTCGGGGCTCCTGATTTTTTTACATATGTTTTAGTGTCCTGACAACGTCCTTTGTGATTTTACTGTTAAGTGATTTAGTCGGTGGAGTCCCATTCTCGCCTCTGCCTGAATCACTATGTGTAGCGGAGGTAGATCCAGAATGCACTCCATTGCCGAAGCTATATGTTTTCAATGTCTGTTTAATTTGTTTTTAATAATATAATATATTAATAAATACTTGTTAAAAATATTGTAAACAATATCAATTTTTTCATTTTTTGTTTAGCCTAAGATTCTCGTTATTCAATAAATTTTCTTCGTCTTTTCAAAAATTATTAATGTATTTTTTATCAAGTTTCAATAAATTAAACAAATTTTTTCAATTTAAATCCTGAACAGTGTTTTTAAAATTCCGAAAAGAAAAGATTTCATGCAAATAGAGTCGTACGGACTCCAAAAGATAACAAAGACACAGATGTGGACATGATAAATTTAATCTCCCTTTTTACGTTTCTGTGCTCATGTTTCCTTTCTTTTTAACATTTTCCCCGAAAAAAGGCTGCAAACGCTAAAAAGTTTTCTCCTGCGCTGTTTAAAAGTTTGTCGGTTTGTGAGGAGAATCATTTACATTTTTACAGTTTTTTAAAAAGTTTACTTTTGTGAAATGGGACGAGTTGTCCTGTTGAAATTACAAAGTAAATGAGTTGCTTAATACTTTTGGCTTGAAGATTTTAAAATGCTAAGACGGAGTATAAATAAGAAGAAACGTGAAATAAATTTAAAAATATATGGGTCAAAATCAGAGAGGTGATCATTTTGCTTCTGACAAAATTTTTGTTTAAAAAAATAACATGATATTACTTCAATATGTATTTAAATACATTGATATCGTTGCATAAGTTTATGCACTTTGCATATGTTCTTTTAATAATAATGTTTTATTTGGGAAATGTTTAAAAGGAACAATTATGTTTTATACTACTAAATTTATTTAGAAAACAGTAACTGTAATTTCAATTCACAGAGTCATTTTCAAATTGAATTACAAAGGTAGACTAAGTATTCAATACAGAAACATGAGAAAATTTAACAATAAATAAAAACTACCTGAGAAATTACATTATTACAAAAGGGAGGTACTAAATTTTGGGAACTAATTATTATTTGGCAACAACAAATAACGGGGAAACCCAAGTTCTGTCTGGTCATTAAGCAAATTTACATTTTTATTTTAACTATGTTTATATATATATATAGTCGGTTTATAACGTCCTTCTACGTCTTCCGATTTCCAGTCGCCACTGATCCCGATCTTGCCAAAGATCGTTATCCAGTTGCCTTATCCTGATTTCTTCGTCAATTCCTCCTCTCCAACTTCTTCTTGGTCTTCCTGGTTTCCGTCTTCCTCGTGGTTTCCATTCTAATATCTGCTTTGGGAGCCGTTCTTCAGGCATCCTTTGAACATGTCCATACCACGTAAGTTGTTTAATTTTAATGTCGTCCACTATGTCATGTGTAACTCCCATAATCTCCTTAATTCTTTCGTTGGTCACTCTATCCATCCTTGATTTACCTGCCGCACGTCTCCAGTAGTCCATTTCAGTAGCTCTTAGTTGACCCTCCGTCCTCTGTTTGATTTGCCACACTTCGCTGCTATATGTGATAATACTTTTTACTATCGTATTAAATATTCGATGTTTATTAGTTTTTGATACCTGCTGGTCCCATAGAATTCCGTTCATCATAGCTATAGCTCTCCTGCCTTGAGTGCTCCTTTCCTTTATTGCTTTATCCAGTGTACCATCATTTGTTATTTTTAACCCTAAGTATGTGTAGCTCTCGCATTTTTTAATACATTGCCCATCCTCCAATTTAAGATCTTGCTGAATCCCTCCAATACACATGTATTCGCTCTTTTTTATGTTAACCTCCAGACCCCACTTGTTATATTCTTCGATTAACTTCCTTGCCATGTAGTTGAGGTCATCGTACTCCTGAGCCACCACTATTTGGTCATCTGCGAAGCATAAGGTGTACAGCGTATTATCGTTTAATGGAATACCCATAGCACTACATTTCCTTTTCCATGGTTTAAGTACTTGTTCTAAATATATTTTAAACAATGTGGGTGATAGGCAACATCCCTGCTTAAGTCCTCGATTAACTTTAAATCCGTTCGATATTTGATTTTCCAATTTAGATGTGCATTACTATTTTCATAAAGGTTCTTGACAGCTTTAATAAGGGTCGCACTTATATTTGTTTTCTCGAGGGCTTGCCATAAGCGGTTTTGTGGTACACTGTCATAAGCTTTTTTAAGATCCACGTACAAAAGATGAACTTCCTGATTGTAAGCCAGCTTCTTTTCGATTACTTGGGTGATAGAAAACAGATGGTCCATAGTGGATCTTCCTGCTCTAAATCCGGCTTGTTCCTCGGCCTCCATGTCTTGGTATTCCAGTTCTATCTTTTCCTTTATTACTTTCCCGTATATTCGGCTTAAGGTACTCGTAACGGCTATACCTCTGTAATTTTCACATTCATCCCTTCTTCCTTTTTTGTGTATGGCGGATATTAGTGAAGTTTTCCATTCGCTGGGTATCGTGCTTCCATTTAGGCATTTCTGAAATAAATTCGTCATCTGTTCATACAGCTTTCTAGTTCCGTATTTTATCAACTCTGCTGGGATATTACCGGGCCCTGGCGCTTTTCCTTTTTTCAGTGATTTGCATATCTTAATGACGTCGTTTAGGTATATTCTACATGGGGAAGCTATTACCTGTATGTGTTGTTGTTTTTCCTCCTTCTGAAATTCCACCCTATCTTCCTGGAGCAGAACGGAGAAATACTTATCCCATTGTTCGAGTGAGATTGGTGCAATTACATCTTTTTTCTTTTCCTGTCTCAGGGATTTTATAATTCTCCAGCTTTCCGTACTTCTCTGTCCCCCCAGAAACATGTTAATCTTACATTTAGCCTCCCATGTTTCGTTCTTCTTTAGGACTATCTTTCTTCTAACTTTTGTTTGTAACTCTTTATATTTTATCTTGTCTTCGTTGGATTTTGTATTTAAATAGGTTTTGTATTTGTCCCATTTGTCCCTAATGTCTTGTTCAATATCTTCATCCCACCAATACGGTTTTCCTCTCTGTTTCTATCCCCTTTCTTGGTACCCCAGTGCTTCTGTTGCTGCTTCCTGAATGCAGGTCTTGATGTGCTGATACTGTTCTTCCGTATCTTCAAACTCTACGTCACCCAGTTTAGAGTCTAGTCTGTCCTTATACAGTTTCTTAGTGCTGTCATGTTCTAGGCTGTCTATGTTGTATCTGATTTCCTCCGTTTTCCTATAGTTATTTTCGTTCATTATTTTTCCTTCGTGTCGGATTGGGAACGTTACTTTCATCTTTAGTAGGTAATGGTCACTTCCACAGGTTGCACCTCTATAAACTCTCACGTCTTGTACTTTAAGTTTTGTTGTAACTCGAGCTATAGCATAGTCTATAATAGTTTTTAATTGTCGGGTATTCTGGGTCCACGTATATTTGTGTATCATCTTATGCAGGTAAAATCCTATGTTTATATATTTCTAAACATTCAAGAATATTTAACTTTTGGTCCTTTATTGAATAATGTAATATGTCAATGTTGCTTAAATTAGGAAAACTATGGTTGTCTTCTAAGCAATGGTTGGCAAAGCTCGAGTCTGTTTTTTGTAGTCTATATGATCGGTACTGTTCTGAAAAGCGAGTTTTAAAGCTTCTACCACTTTGTTCAATATACAAGCTATCACACTCTGAACATTTTAACTTATAAACTCCTGATTTATCAAATTTATTTATTTTATCTTTAGCATTGTAAAGGATAGAGGACAGATTGTGTTGAGATTTAAAAGCTACTTTTATGTTATGTTTGGAAAGAGTATTAGCTATGTTTTCTGAAAGGGTACCACAGTATGACTCGCTTTTCAGAACACTACCGATCATATAGATTACAAAAAACAGACTCGAGCTTTGCCAACCATTGCTTAGAATACAACCATAGTTTTCCTAATTTAAGCAACACTGACATATTACATTATTCAACAAAGGGCCAAAAGTTAAATATTCTTGAATCTTTAGAAATATATAAACATAGTAAAAATAAAAATGTAAATTTGCTTAATGACCAGACAGTACTTGGGTTTTCCCCGTTATTTGTTGTTGCCAAATAATAATGAGTTCCCAAACTTTAGTACCTCCCCTTTGTAATAATGTAATGTCTCAGGTAGTTTTTATTTATTGTTAAATTGTCTCATGTTCCTGTATTGAATACTTAGTCTACCTTTGTAATTCAGTTTGAAAATAACTCTGTGAGTTGAAACTGCAGTCACTGTTTTCTAAATAAATTTAGTGGTATAAAACATAATAGTTCCTTTTAAACATTTCCCGAAGATGATTAACTACCACATAGTAACGGCTACCAGCATCAATATTTTATTTGATTTTTAAACAAAAATAGACCCAAATAGTCATTTCGGGAACGCGTCTTTAAACCATTTTTCATGGTTCAGATAAGTCAAAAATGTTTGCAAATATAAAATATAAATGTCGTGTTTTAATATTAGCATTGAATATCATCGAATTAAGAATTTATCTATAAATAAAATTGATGTCATTTTAATTTTTCATATTTTGGCTACTCAAATGTAGTCTAGCGTTTACCAAATCATTTAGTGAACGCAGTTAATATTTGTCGATGTAATAAAAAAAAGATATCTCCTAGGTGGCATTAAGGAGCAACAATGTGATGTCCATTCTTCATAGTAAACTGTGTTTGAGGTGTTTACGGAAACAATTAATTGATTTTATTGGAAATACCGTTTAATTTGATATGTGTATAGCGTACTTTAATTCCCTGTCACTACGGGAACGCTGTTTTATGATTAATATTTTGGAAAAGCATGTACTTTTTGCATAATTCTGATTAATATTACAGCTTACTTGTTAATAAATCGACATCTAATATGGCGGCGTCAAGTGTGACGTGAAAACATTTTCCGGATAGTTATTTCGGGAACGGTCATTTCGGGAACGTTCCTGTGTATAACGGGCGTTCCCGAAATAAAAATTTGTATATGAAATAACACTCTAATGCATTTAAAAAGCTTATTTAAGTTAAATTTGGTTTTAGGTATCAATTTTAGTAGGAATAATCATGAAAAACGACAAAAGTAAAGAAAAGGAGAAGTCGAAAAAGCGATTAAACCAAGATAGTGCAATTTATAAAAGACATCTTGGAAAGGCTAATGCAAAGAAGCACAAGTTTTTAGATAAGATGACACCTGAACAAAGAGAGATAAAGAAACTGAAGGATAGATAATACTACCAAAGAAAGAAAGCTGAAAAAAAATTTAAACTATATGTGAAATGTCTGAAAGAGAGAAGAGAAAATAGAGAAAGTCATGGAGGAAAAATTCCCAAAACTATAGAAAGATCTTGTCAAATATTTTAACTACCAGTCTTCCAGATTCAGAAAATGAGATGAAAAGCAAAATTGGCGCGTTGCGGAATAAATCGGGGAGAAAACAGGTTAAAAAAGATAGAGCGCAGGCTTATAGAACCATTAAAAAACAGAAACGTAAAATAGAGAAAATTCAGGAACAAATATCCTTTTACATAGCGCCTCTTATGATCGATTAACAGCATGGTTTTGTTTCTGGAAAGTTAACCGTGACTAATCTTTGTACTATTATGCAGCGTGTCTCAGAGCGTATTGATTCTGGCACTCAGGTTGATGTCGTTTACACAGATTTTTCCAAAGCGTTTGATCGACTTGATGACGGTGTTTTATTTTCCAAACTGCCAGACTTTGGTTTTAATGAAAACCTTATTAGATTTTTCGAAAGTTACCTATTAAACTGCTCTCGCTATGTTGAATACCATGCTCATAAATTTAGTAATTTTATAGTAACGTTGGGTGTTCCTCAAGGATCTGTTTTGGGTCCCTTACTTTTTAACATTTTTATTAACGATATAACATGTGGGTTGAGTAACAGCTGCTTACTTTACGCAGACGATATAAAGATATTCCGGGACATACGGTATCCTGACGATTGTTTGTGCCTTGAACTGGATCTCATGAAATTAAATGCTTGGTGTCTAAAAAACAAACTACCCCTGGACGTAGACAAGTGTAATGCCATTCTGAAGAAGTAGAATGCCTCTACTGCATGATTATGGGATCAGCGGTGCTCTTCTAAGGCGAGTTAACTGCATTAAGGATTTGGGAGTCACGTTTGACTGCAAACTTACGTTTGTCAATCATATTAATGATAACGTATCGAGATCTTACCGAACGCTGGGCTTTCTAGTAAGATCTAGTCATAAATTTCAGTCGCTCGAGGTCATAAGCACGTTATATTATTGTCTTGTTCGAAGCAAATTGGAATATGCCTCAGTTATCTGGCATCCGTATTACTATGTACACTCTGATAAATTAGAAAAAATTCAGTATCATTTTTTAAGATTCCTAAGCTTTAAATCGGACGGATTTTATCCACTGCCTACTAAACTTCGCGAAAGCCTGTTGACAAGATTAAATTTCACAACTCTGGAGAAGCGCAGTAGCTGGGCTCATGTACAACAAGATTATAGCAACTGCTTTGCTTGAGAGAATTCATTTTCATGTTCCAGGGATAATTAGATCTCCAGAATTTTTCTATTTGCCGAAACCAAGAACTAATGTATTACAATTCACCCCATTATATGTGACGTGTCCTCTTTATGATGGCCTGAAAGACAAATTTGATATATTTTACAGCAACTATTCTGTTGTCAACTCGTTTATTTACAATTGTCTGTGATTGATTTATATGCTATGTTATACTTATTGTACTGTCTAGATCATATATGTAGTTTTAGGATTTATGTAAGTCTGTTCTTTTCCTGCCTAATAATAGGGACTATGGTCCAGTAGGGCAGTGTAAATAAATAAATAAATAAATAAAATGCAAAAAATTATAGATGGTTTGCGAAAAAAAGTAGACAGAAGCAGAAGACGTGAATAAAGAGCTTCCAAAAAGAGTGCTGATTAGCCTAATCACAAAGTTGATGAATTGACCGGGGACTGTTCTGTTACTCCGGAAGTACGTAAACACCAATGTACCAAGTAAAAATAAATATTGAAAATTCAGATATGTTGAAGTTGCTGACACCTCATTTAATGAAGATGGTGAAATAAAAATCACCTTTCTACATTATCAGCGAGACTCAGCAAAAATATTCAAAATTGAACATAATGATATTTCATATGTCACCTATGAACAACTTGTTAAAATTTTACCCACGCCGCAATTGCAGAAAAATACGTAGTCGTAGATTTTATTGCTTTGATGAAAATATGGACACATTCGAACAGTAACGAGGTTATATATGACTTAATCCTCTCTCTCTAACTTCAATCACATATAAAAACTTTTTTTTTAAATTAAAAAGTTTATTATTAGACTATAAGTTCTCACTTTGATACTCAAGTTATTTTGTGATATTGTGCAATTAGCTGTAATGTTTTTAATGCCTAATATCTATTTTTTTTCAAATGACAAAGTTTATTATTATTAGATTGTTAGTTTAAGCATTAATACGCAAGTCATTCTAATGATAATATTCAATTTACCGTATGTTCGTAATACCTAATGTTTGTTGTTTGATCTGCAAAGTTTATTGTTATTAGATTTTAAGTTGAAACTCTAATACTAATGTGTAATGCCTTAAGTACAAATAAAGGTATAATACTGAAAACATGTATTATTTTCATGCATAAAATATCATATAAACCGGGCATTGTGATCATTCAGGGAACGCCACCGTCATTTAGGAAACTCCACTGTCATTTTGGGAACATCATCATTTCTGTAAGTGACGAATACAATGGGATATAGATATTTGAACAATGAAATATTAACAGGGAAAATTGAATCCAAATATGCTCGCAAACTATTGCTGAATACTAAAACGATGTTCCTCATGAAAAATATAGTAGAAAATCAATTAAAACTACATTTTGATATGGATTAATACGAGGATGGTCCGATAAGTTCTCGGACTGATAAAGAAAACAAAAAATTTTTGAAGATATTTTTATTTATTTTTTAACATAGTTCCCTTGTACTTCAATACATTTAGATCAACGATGTTCTAACATTTTAATACCCGTAGTATAATGCGATTTGTCCAACTCTGCAAAATAAGCGATTGTCGCCGCTCTGACCTCGTTATTTGAAGGAAATTTTCGTCCAGTGAGCCATTGTTTCAATTTTGGGAAGAGAAAGTAATCGCTGAGAGCCAGATCCGGTGAATATAGTGCATATGGAAGCACTTCGAAACGTAGGTCATGAAGTTTTGCAGCAACAACCATATATTTGTGTGCAGGCACGTTCTCCTGATGAAAGAGCTCTTTTTTTTGGAAAGATGTGGATGTTTAGCTTTAATTACATGCTGCAAACGGTCCAGTAGTGAAGCGCAATACTCCCTGGTAATGGTCTTGCCTTGTTCTAAATAGTGTAAGGGCACCACGCCATGTGAATCCCAAAAAACTGTTGCCATGACTTTTCCTGCAGCCGGAACCATTTTTGATCTTTTTGGCGCACATTCACCTGCCCCCACTCACTGTTTAGACTACTGCTTTGACTCTGGCGTGTAATGGTGAATCCATGTTTCATCTGTAGTTATAAAACGTCGAAGAAACTCAGCAGGATTGCTTGTGAATAAGTCTAAACACTCTTGCGAAGTGTTCATTCGAAGGCATTTTTGGTCGACTGTTAACAAACGCGGTACCCATCTCGCAGAAAGCTTTTTCATGCCAAGAACATCATGTAAAATGTCGTGGACACGATCTATAGAGATGTTTGCTATACCAACAAGCTCTCGTACGGTCAGTCGGCAGTCATGAAGTATGACATTGTGAATTTTTGTGACAATTTCGTTAGTTGTAGCGGTTTTTGGGAGTCCCGAGCGCTCAACATCTTGAATTGATGTACAACCACGATTAAATTCAGCAGCCCATTTTTTTACTGTCGAAAACGAAGGAGAAGAATCCTCTAAAGTAGAATCTAACTCATTTTTAATGTCTGTAGAAGTTAATAAGTTATTAACAGGTTGTACACCGAAGAAATCAAGAAATTGACGGATTTTGTATTTCAGTGTATATTAGAAATTATTACAATCGGCTAAGCGCTTTCGGTCTCTCTATCGGACCATCCTCAGGGCTCAGATCTTGTCAAAGGGCACACCTCAACCCTGCCAGTTTGAGGAAAGTCGCGAGCGTAGCCTCCACACAGAACAAGATGTATACAATTAAAAAAACCTCTAGAAACATTTAAAATCAAAACTAAAACTAGAACATTCAATACACTGTGCACATTGACATTAAAACGATAAAACTTTCTTAATAACAACCCAAAAGGGTGAGGTTATGCCACACACAGTCATAGCATAATACAGCAATAAAACTTTCCAAAAATTAAAACTACATACAAGTATGTGAAAGCCTGAGTAGAAATTTTCTGTATGAGTTTTCATTTTTGAATTTCTTGTCAATTGTATTTAAAATCAATAATTCATTGACAATGAGCAAAAAGAGCAAAAAAGGGAAAAAAGGGCAGAAAGAAAGGGAATTAAAAGTTTATTAATCTATAGCGTTACTATTATTGGCCATTCTGTGATCTATTTCGAACACTTGGGTTCAGTGGCGTAAAATAATTTCCATTTTTGTAAAAAAGCAACAAATTACATGAACATAGGCGTAGTTAAAATTTGTTGAAATGTATTAACTATTAATATATTTAGAATGAAGTGTCTGAAACTGAAAAAGATGATAAAATTATTATAAGATTGCACTCACAGCTCCCAGACATTTAAATTGTTTAATGATTTAAGGAAAAAGTTTGAAAATGGGGTTGCGGTCATTTACATTTGTTCATTCTTACATTGAGGCAATGATCGGGGTTTCTCCTTATCTCCCTGCATATTTCAAGATCCTCTCTGTAATCCAAGGTTTTAGAGTTATTACCCCTGGAGTGGTATAAGATTTTACTATTACGAGTAGGAGAGAAACTGTGTTTGGTAAAACTAATATGGTGACCAAACACAGAGGCCTGATGTTTGTTAATATGTTCTCTAATTCGGACTGCTAATGGTCTAATAATTTTCCCTATATACGTTGAAGGACAGTCTGGGCAAGAAAGTTGATAGACCCCACTTTTTTGAATATGAGATATCAATTGTTTGTTATTGTCAGACTGTCCTTCAACGTATATAGGGAAAACTATTAGACCATTAGCAGTCCGAATTAGAGAACATATTAACAAACCTCAGGCCTCTGTGTTTGGTCACCATATTAGTTTTACCAAACACAGTTTCTCTCCTACTCATAATAGTAAAATCTTATACCACTCCAGGGGTAATAACTCTAAAACCTTGGATTACAGAGAGGATCTTGAAATATGCAGGGAGATAAGGAGAAACCCCGATCATTGCCTCAATGTAAGAATGAACAACGTAAATGACCGCAACCCCATTTTCAAACTTTTTCCTTAAATCATTAAACAATTTAAATGTCTGGGAGCTGTGAGTGCAATCTTATAATAATTTTAGCATCTTTTTCAGTTTCAGACACTTCATTCTAAATATATTAATAGTTAATACATTTCAACAAATTTTAACTACGCCTATGTTCGTGTAATTTGTTGCTTTTTTTACAAAAATGGAAATTATTTCACGCCACTGAACCCAAGTGTTCGAAATAGATCACAGAATGGCCGATAACAGTAACGCTATAGATTAATAAACTTTTAATACCCTTTCTTTCTGCCATTTTTTCCCTTTTTTGCTCTTTTTGCTCATTGTCAATGAATTATTGATTTTAAATACAATTGACAAGAAATTCAAAAATGAAAACTAATACAGAAAATTTCTACTCAGGCTTTCACATACTTGTATGTAGTTTTAATTTTTGGAAAGTTTTATTGCTGTATTATGCTATGACTGTGTGTGGCATAACCTCACCCTTTTGGGTTGTTATTAAGAAAGTTTTATTGTTTTAATGTCAATGTGCACAGTGTATTGAATGTTCTAGTTTTAGTTTTGATTTTAAATGTTTCTAGAGGTTTTTTTAATTGTATACATCTTGTTCTGTGTGGAGGCTACGCTCGCGACTTTCCTCAAACTGGCAGGGTTGAGGTGTGCCCTTTGACAAGATCTGAGCCCTGAGGATGGTCCGATAGAGAGACTGAAAGCGCTTGGCCGATTGTAATAATTTCTAATATACACTGAAATACAAAATCCGTCAATTTCTTTCTTTCGTAGAAGTTAAGCTTTTAAAACAAATTACTTTATAACCGCTCGAACTTCAGTATTATCCATCTTTCACAAAATATTGAACCTCACATGTTCACTCGACCGCCACAAACAAGCAACTGAACGCAAACATCTGAAAATTTGCAGGGCGTCATCTCAAGATTAATGCTTACAAAATATTATAGTGATTTGATCCTACTAGCGCCCTCTCTGTTTCAAGCCGAGAACTTATCGAAACATCCTCGTATATGTCATACATTAAATAAAATTAATCACCTTACAACAGTACGAACTCTTTAATTTCGTGTTACAATAAAACCTTACCCATTACATAAAAATGCCATGTCTAATTAACTTGACAGACAAAAAGTTAAATTTTGTTGATCAGTGTAATCTTATGCTCAATAAATACACACAAACGAATATTATTATATTATAAAATTTTCTTCGGAATAAATGGTAATAAAAAATCTACCTCAAATGTTAATGTTTTTGACCATTCCATTCACAATAACACTGACAATAAAATATTATCCAACGATTACAAAAGCATCTAAACTGTACATTTCTGAATTCCCTTCCCGATTGTCTAAAACATGACAAAAAACCTTACAAAACACCCTTAAGCGCCCTATCTCTGTCCTACCAGTTTCCGTCACTTCCCGAAATAATAAGCGGGCCGTGGAGAAAACAAGACAACATCTGCCGCTGAAATTGACAATTGTTTTCTTATCAAGGCTTTCTGCGACATAATCCAACAATCTCTTTTTGATTCACTTCTAGCGAATAATGTGTGTGTGCGTGTATCACATACGTTAAATGTTGTGAAATAATTGAAATTAACGGAAATGTTAATTAACTATTTTTTTTGTAGGTTAAAAACAATCTTAATTATTTTCAGAAACTGCATGTTTTTGAATATTTATATATATATATATATATATATATATATATATATATATATATATATATATATATATATATATATATATATATATAAGAGTTTTCGCATATTTTCCACTTTCCGGCCACTTCCGGTTTCACCGGAAATGGCCCCGGTTTTGAATTTTTAAATGGAACAGCCTGTATATTTTAACATTTTTGGATTTCTGAGACAATTCTAGATCAGAATGTGACATTTTAAAAACTTTTTACGTCTACTTCATTTTTTTAGAGCCACTTTTAAAATTGCATCTAGGTGGCCATGATCGGACGCAAACTAATCTAAGGGCCTTAGGTGATGTCAAAAAAATACAATCGCAAAGTTTTAGTTACTAGTATGAAAGACAGGAATAAGACAAGTTGACAAAATTACGTTTTCATTTCTAACTATTAATTTTCAAATGGCGACCCCTTTTTGACAACTACTAATTTATTTGCGATTGGATTAGACATAAGAACAGAAATTAAATATTATTAAGCAAAATACTGATAATTTATTTACTTATGACAAGTGCGCCATGGACAGCCATGATGCATAATAATTTGCAACTATTTTTATCAAGTCTTCTTTCGAAAACAAAGCACTCACTTAAGTAGATAATAACAGTGACATACGCTCTAAGAAAAGACGTAAAAGTTTCTTAATTTTCGTTAAGTTTAGTTTAAATTTTCGTTAAAATAATGTATACTCAAAGTGAAAAAGTGGATATGTTATTAATATTTGGAGAGTGTCATAGAAATTCAAGGAATGCTGCCGAGTTGTATGCTCATAGATATCCGAATCAGCAACATCCAGCCCATCAGTATTTTTCGTATGTCGAGACTTGTTTTAGGCAAATAGAAAATCAAGAGGCGGAATAGAGGTTTATCATAAATGAAGAGACTGAGATGAACGTACTTGCTATGGTTGAGGTTGATAAAACAGTTTCGTTAAGAAAAATTAGTCAAGAACTGCAGATAAGTTACACTTGTATACTGAGGATGGCGATAGACGGATAGTGTTTTGTGATCGGCTGCTTCAAAATCATAGAGTTAACCCAAATTTTATCGATTTTATTCTATTTTCCGGCGAATCCCGATTTACAAATAATGGTATGTTCAACAAGCAAAATACTCGGTACTGGGCACAACAAAATCAACATGAAATGAGAGAGGGCAATTTTCAAGAAGGATTTGGCGTCAATGTCTGGACTGGTATCGTTGGAAACAGAATAATTGGGCCAATATTGTTTCAAGGTCAGTTAATAGGGGTTAGATACTTAGGTTTTCTTCAAAATGAAATCGAAAATCATCTCAATGATATACCTTTAGCAGTTTTACGGCGAATTTACTTTCAACAAGATGGAGCACCGCCTCACAATACTAGAGAAGTTCTTAATTATTTAATAGAGTATTTTTATAATCGAATTATTGCAACCAATGGTCCGGTACGGTGGCCAGCCCGCTCACCGGATCTTACTGTGCTCGATTTCTTTGTCTGGGGATATGTTAAAGAAAGGGTTTACTATGGAGCAGCCCCAGCTACTCTTGAAATATTAGAAGAAAGAATTTTACGGGCATATAGAAGTATAACGTGTTGAGAGAAACAATTGAACGAGCTGAAATATATCGTGAAAAAGAAGGAATGCATTTTGAACATTTACTACACTAAACTTTTTAACAAATTCAGCTACTGTACTTTCAAATATTTTAAGTGCGTCGTCTAAGTTATTAGTTTATTTTGTTAGTTTTTTGTTAATTTTGTTAAATTTTTAATCCAATTCGTCTTTCATACTAGTCACTAAAACTTTGCGATTGTATTTTTTTGACATCACCTAAGGCCGTTAGATTAGTTTGCGTCCGATCATGGCCACCTAGATGCAATTTTAAAAGTGGCTCTAAAAAAATGAAGTAGACGTAAAAAGTTTTTAAAATGTCACATTTTGATCTAGAATTGTCTCAGAAATCCAAAGATATTAAAATATACAGGGTGTTCTATTTAAGAATTCAAAACTGGGGCCATTTCCGGTGAAACCGGAAGTGACCGGAAAGTGGAAAATATGCAAAAACTCTCCTCTTCACATAACATTTACCTGTACCAATTCTCATTTTGATACACATAATACTCTAGAAATTATGACTTGTCTAATAGATTCGTTGACACCCGGTATATATATATATATATATATATATATATATATATATATATATATATATATATATATATATATATATATATACAGGGGGGTTATTCACCATATACGGTACGTGACTTTCAAAAAGTTTTACTTTTGGGATATATGGAGGGCTAATATAGTTACTTTTTAAAATTATGTTCATATTATACAGGGTGTTCCGAAAGCTCTGAAAGTATCAAAGTTGTGTTTTTTAAATGGAATGGAATATACAGGGGATATTATTTCATTTTTGGATTCTCCGTGCACAATAAATGCCTATTTTGATAAGGCTTATAGTACCTAAACTTTAAGGGTTTTTAAATAATTTGAATTTTTACAAAATCTAACCTAATTTTCATGTTTCAAATACTTAAGAGGTATTTCAGTTATGTACTCCGAATTTACAGTAAAGTGTAACAATAATCATATTTTATATCCCAATTATAATAAACTTGCTATATTATACATGGTGTCCAAAATTAAAACTAATCAAAAAAGAAGTTTAAGTCGCTATAACTTGATTAATTTAAATAGAACGCTATACTTTATAACTTACTAGAAAATATACCTTTTAAATACCTATCGAAGGGTATAAGGGTATTCTATAGTTAAGTCTTCGGGTTTTTACAAAATACGCCAAATAATTGTTTCTGCACAATTTTGTGTTTTTTGAATAGATGTTCTAATGTACTTGGTTTTCGCTGGAAGTAAAGGAACTACCTAAACAAAAGAAAATGCATACATTCAATATATACGAAATAAAACGCCTGAAAACTGGAACAACTACCTGAGGGAACGGAACGAAGTAAACGCAAGAATAAATGAACTAAAAGAAAACTATTGGGAAAGGTTCACAAAAGGGATGGAGAGAGACATGTACGGAAGCCAGAGAAAAATATGGGGAATGTTAAGAAGAAACAAGCTTGAAGTCAAAGATACTGTGAGAACTAATAAAGTCACATTAGAGCAGTGGCAAACATAATTTAAAAATCTATATAAGGAAGAGGAGAACATGGAACAGATACAAAATGAATATGAGGAGGACGATAGCATAGAACTAACAAATGACAAGATAAAAAATACCTTAAAGTCCCTTAAGAAGAGAAAAAGCCCTGGACCAGACGAGATCACTGATGAGATGCTTAAATATGGAGAGAAAAAGCTATGGAATGAAATATTAACCCTATTCAAGAATATCATAGAAGAACAAAAATACGGAATGAATGGAAGAATAGTGTAACAATACCCATTTTTAAAAAAGGACAGAAAACGCACCCAGAAAACTATTGAGGAATAACACTGCTTGATAGCATTCTCAAAACATTCACAAAAACTATACTGGAAGAAATCACCACAATCATAAGTATACAAGAAGAACAACAAGGTTTCAGAAAGAACAGATCCACTATTGGAGCAATATTCATTGTCAAAAAAATAACTGAAAAAGCCCTAGAATTCAATAAACCTGCGTACATGTGCTTCGTTGATATGACCAAGGCTTTTGACAGAGTACGCTTAAAGGACGTCTTAGAAATAATGAGAACAAAAGGTCTAAACCATAGGCTAATTAACCTAATATACGATATTAACATCCAGTGCAGAACAAAAATCAGAGTAGGACATATAACAACGGAAGATATATATGTAAACACAGGAATTAGACAGGGCGATTCTCTCAGCCCCTTCATATTTAATCTAATAATGGATAAAATAATAGAAAATCTCCCCAGAATAGCTGGAGACAAAATGGGAAACACATTCTTCCATACCGTCTGCTATGTGGACGATGCTGTTCTTATTGCAGAGTCTGAAGATAATCTCCAAAGACTACTGCACTCTTTTAACACTAAAGCGAAAGAATTAAATATGCTCATCACCACCGAGAAGAACAAATGCTTAGTAACATCCAAAGAACCAATACGGTGCAAGTTGGAAATCGACTCCAAAATTGTCGAACAGGTAAATCACTTCAAATATCTGGGAGCAGAAATAACAAGCCATGGAAACCTTTTTAACGAAGTAAGAGAGCAAACAATGAAAGCGGCTAGAATTTCAGGATGCCTAAAAGAAATTGTCTGGAAGAACAAATATACCAAAAGCAAAACTAAGATATATAAAACGGCTCTAAGACCCATCATAATATACGCGGCAGAAACAAGACCAGATACAGGCAGACCTCTACAAATGATGAGAACAGTCGAAATGAAAACATTAAGAAGTATACAAGGCAAAACTCTTCACAACAGAATACGGAATCAAGATATCAGACAACAGTGCGGGATACAGGACATAGGAAGATGGGTTAGACAAAGGCGAAGATTCTGGAACAAACATACAGGCAGAATGGAGGACGGTGGACTCGTTAAAAGCGCAAAAATGAATAACCCAGTAGGAAAAAGATCACGGGAAAGACCACCAAAACGATGGCGAGAATGCTGAACCTCATCTCCGGGGAAGACGTGATGGCAATGAACAGGCAATAGCCTACTAGCATGGTTAACTGTGTTAGAAAGAAGAAGAAAAAGAAGAAGAAAGAAGTTATAATGTATCTAGTTTCCTGTGGCATTTAGAAATGTTAGATAATTCATTTAATCTGTCTAGTCTGCAAAGTCTGTTGCTATAATAGCGGTATTATTTTTTGTAACTGTAAAACTTCATTTATTGAATTGAATTATCTGAATATTGTTGTATTATTGCTTTGTCAGAATGAAGATTTATCCAAAGGAAGAGCGTATTGATATGATTTTTATCCTTGGAGAATGTCATCAAAATTATTTTTTGGCTTCTCGAGTCTATGCTTAAAGGTCTCCTGAAAGAGACCATCCTAAACCAACCGTTTTTGTGAGACTATTAAACTAGTTTCCGGAAAGTGGAAGTTTCAGTTATAAGAAACCTGTTATAAGAAAACCTGTCACTGAGGATGAAGAAAATTATTTACTGTACTTGGTTCAGTGATTGTAAATCCCAATACTTGTCAGTATCATATATCCGAAAATACTAACATTAGCCAAACAAGTGTTACATGGATTCTTAACAAATACAGATTTCATCCTTATAAAAATCCAGCTTTGTCAAGACTTCACGGAAATGATTTTGTTATTAGAAGACGTCTTTTTAAATATTAGAACAACTATGTGGCTTCAACTGGATGAAGCTCCGCCTCTTTATCATCGTGAGGTTCGGCAATTTTTAAATGTCAACGTTCGAAACAGGTGGATTGGGAGAGATGGATTTTAAAATTGGCCCCCGAGATCTCCAGACTTAACTACACCAGATATCTTTTTATGGGGATACATAAAAGGAATTCTCTGCAATGCACCCCCGACAACACCATAAAATATGAAAATGCGCATAAGAAATGCTTTTCAAACTGTAACCCCGCAAATGTTGTCCAGAGTTAGTAGTGGTTTCGAAAAAAGAATATGTTAGTGTTTGGAAATGGATGGTCGACATTTCGAATATCCACTATAAATATTTTGCTTCTGTTTTATGCTATCATCAATATGGTATTAGCATTATTGCTGTTATAGCCTGTTGGATGACTATAAACTGTATTTCGAGTTTCTGAACATTTGTAAAGATATTTCTGATTATTATTCTTATAGTTGTAAATTGCCTGTCATTTCCGAATGCCATAGGCAACTACATACATTAGAACATCTATTCAAAAAACACAAAATGTTGCAGAAAACGATTATTTGGCGTATTCTGTGAAAACGTAAAGACTTAGCTATAGAACACCCTTATACCACTCGATAGGTATTTAAAAGGTACATTCTCTGGTAAGGTTAAAAGTATAGCGTTCGATTTAAATTAATCAAGTTATAGCCACTTAAAGTTCTTATTTGGTTAGATTTAATTTTTGGACGCCCTGTATAATACAGCAAGTTTATTATAATTGGGATATAAAATATGATTTATTGTTACACTTCACTGTAAATTTTGAGTACATAACTGAAATACTCCTTAAATATTTGAAACATGAAAGTTAGGTTAGATTTTGTCAAAATTTAAATTATTTAAAAACACTTACAGTTGGATTCACTAACACGATTTAAATTTAAAGCCATCCTAAATTGGCAGCAGAGGGTTTAAACTGACAAAAGTTACAATAAGTTAAACCTTAAAAATACTAGCATAAAGAAATAATTTTGTTTTATTACTGAACTGGCAAAAATGAAGAACTTTATTTATTTTCGGAATACAAAAATTTCTCTTATATAATTCAAGGCTTTATCGCAAGATTCTTATCCTTAGTATCCCTATTTGTTGCGTTAATTTATTGACATATGTAATGTAAATTATGACAGTTATGCAAAACAAAACTGGTCGACTATAAGATTTAAATTTCTTAGCAAATAGATCGGGTTTAAACCTTAAATCTTCTTAGTGAATTTGGCTGTTAAGGTCTAGGTTCTGTAAACCTTATTCAAATAGGCACTTATTTTGATCGGGAAATCCAAAAATACAATAATATACAGGGGGTTCCATCCACAATATGAAAAGTAACTATATTAGACCCATATATATATATATATATATATATATATATATATATATATATATATATATATATATATAGGGAAGTTCTTTGACTACATAAATAGGAAAGTAATATAAATAAAAATAAAAAGTTAACAAGCGTTTAGTTAACTAATTCAAGTAGATTGTCACTCTCAAAGTAAACTTCCATATTGTCTGAAACGTGATAAAAACCCTACAAAACACCCTGAATCGCCCTTTCCATCTTGAACTGGTTTCGATCACGCCGCAGAATAATAAGCTGGCTGTGGCGGAAACAAGAGAACATCTGCCGATGAAATCGGCAATTGTTTTCTTGTCACGGTCCTTCACTGCAAAGTCCTCGGACAATCTGATTTTGATTCACTTCTATCAGATGTTTTGCCGTAACGGATATGTCGATAGTTATAGGACAATGAAAACAAAAGACGGCTGGAAATATAAAATTTTCCAGTAAATGTAAGAATTTAGTCGGAAGAAATAACCATTAAAAATAATGATTTCTGTTTTGTGTTATTGTCTGGATAGTTTTTATAATGATGGATTTTTGGAGGATTTTTTTCCAGACTGTTGATTTATGGAAGTTATTTGAGGATTTAATAATTTATTTCGGTTTTTAAACAACTTCTAAAAGAGGAAGGTTTTCAATTTGACTAATTTGAATGAATTTTTTATCGTTACGTTCAGAGAGTTGCTGCGGTAGTCCCATATCATTTTGGATGAAATTGGTGCAGTAAAATCCAAGGTGGCGCTGATAATATGGCGGACAAAAAATGGGTACGGGGGAGGTTTCGCACTTTGGAACAAAGACCATTAGACAGCAAGAACACATTCTTTCTTCTCAATTTCGCATATTAAGGGAACCTCGGAGAAAATGAAAGAAATTATCAGCAGTTACAACATGAAAACATTCCTCAAATAGGGAAATACAGTTAGAGCTTATTTAATAAAAACAATAAAATTTTTATAAAAAAACTGAACCGACTTCTAAAAGTGCGCTAAAAAGTGAAAAATAACTATTATTTTTATATGAAATTGAACTTTTTGAAGTCGGCGCCAAACTAATACCTGACAAAATGTGATTCGCATAACCAGATTAAAAATACTTTATTTGTATTGCCTTCTTACCATAATTTGTATATATTAGTACTATAATGTGGTGCCGACTTCAAAAAGTTCAATTTCATATAAAAATTTATAGTTATTTTTCACTTTTTAGCGCACTTTTAGAAATCGGTTCAATTTTTTTATAAAAA
The DNA here is from genome assembly GCA_034092305.1 of Diaprepes abbreviatus. NCBI lineage: Eukaryota > Metazoa > Arthropoda > Insecta > Coleoptera > Curculionidae > Diaprepes > Diaprepes abbreviatus. The sequence goes on from JASJET010000009.1 coordinate 7,972,581, forward strand.
TTTTATTTCTCTATTTTTAGTTTTAGAATTCATTATGATATCCATAAATTATTCGAACTAAGTACTAATCGAGATTAGTGTACCTCGCAATGACTCCAAGGTGGCAAAAAATACCCATTTTATCCAAAATTATAAATCATTCTAAAATGAACCACTAAAAATTCTTTGGCTCTTAGAGTTTTCCAAATACCAGTAAAATTTTGTCAAACAAATATTTAGTCTGTCATAGTAAATCCACTATTTTAAATTTCAAATTAATCTTAGATTGGTAATATAGGCCCCAAAACCTTCCAATATCGATGTTTAAAGAATCTGAGATGTAAATTTCTTAGCTCGATATATTTTATACTGCATATTGAGTTTGTATACGCCTCAAGAATCCCACAATATCAATTTTAGATAAAATCGGAATATGTAAATTTTCTGTCCCTCATATTGTATCTTATCAACCTATTGTATCCGCTATATTAAATTTCAAAAAAATTATTTTAAGTCTTAGTCTAATCTAAATCTAGACCCTTCATAATCCCCTAGTACCAATTTTGGATGATATCCGGAAATTTAAAATTTCTAGGCTATATTCACCATTTACATCCTCAAAAACGATTTAGTCCCACCTTCGAAAATCGAAAAATGCAAAATTTTTAGTCCGTTATTTTGCATTTGCCATATTGAATCCTGAAAAAATACTTTTGAATTCATAATTTACACCTTCAAGAACCCTTTATATCAGTTTAGGAGAAAATGGGATCTGCCAGATTGAAATTTCCAAAAATTATTTTAAATTCATAATTAACACTAACCAAAATACTCCAATATTGATTTTAGACAAAATCGGGATATGCAGAATCTGTAATCCGTCATTTTGGAAATAATTTTAGATTAGTTAAGTACGACCCTGAAAACTCCCTCGTACCAATTTTGGAGAAAATGGGACAAAATTGTTTTTTTTTGTCCGCCATATTGGGATCCGCCATATTGAATTTTTAAAAAATATTTTGAATCCATTATCTGCGATCCCGAAAACTCCCCCACACCAATTTTGGAGAAAATCAGACAAAATTAATTTTTTTGGCCGCCATATTGTCCGCGCCATCTTGGATTTTGCTGTACCAATTTCGTCCAAAAAAATATAGGACCACAGCAGCAACTTCCTGAACATAACGTGAAAAATTTAATTCAAATTGGTGCAGCCGTTCCGGAGTAATCGGTGTAGATACATAAAAAAAAAATACATACTCGACGAATTGAGAACCTCCTTCTTTTAGAAGCCGGTTAAAAAATTGAATATGGCGGATCTAATATGGCAGACAAAAAAATTAACTTTTTCCGATTTTCTCCAAAATTAGTATAGGGGAATTTTCGGGGTCGCACATAACGAATCTGAACTTATTTTTAAAAAATGCAGTATGACATATTCAATATGGCGTACAACAGAAATTAATTTTTTCCGATTTTTTTCAAAATTGATATGGGGGAGTTTTCGAGATCACACATAACGAATTTCAAATTATTATTAAAAAATTCAGTATGGTAGATCCAATATGGCGAACAAAAGAAATTAATTTTTTCCGATTTTCTCCAAAAATAATATAGGGGAGTTTTTAGAATCGCACATAATGAATCTGAAATTATTTAAAAAAAATTAAACATGGTGGATTCAATATAAAGGATTAAATATTTTATGTCTCGATTGTGTCCTTAATCGGTATAGGAGGATATTTGGATGGGCTAATTACGAATTAAGAATTATTTTTTAAAAATTTGGATACAATATATCGTCCTAAAAATTTTACTTCTTTCGATGCCCCCAAAATTGTTATAGGAGCGTTCTTGAGGGTGTATTAATTTAGTACAATGAATCCCATAAATGGCGATCCAACCAACATAAACCAAAAGAAAAATAATGAATTCGTGAAGAAATTACTAACAAAAAAAGAAATTAGTGATGCTGAAGTGAAAAATCTCTCAATCCAAGATGTTATTCCTTCAAAAAAATACGGACTATCTAAACTACACAAACCAAACATTCCATTAAGATCTATTGTTTCCTGCATACAATCACCTTTTTATAAATTGTAAAAATATCTCTCAGGCTGTATCTCAAATATTACCGGAAATAATAACTTTTATATTAAAGATTAATTTGGTTTCAAAAAATTCATAGATACCGTAAGTGTCCCTCAAAATTACAAACTTGTCTCCCTGGACGTAGTATCACTATAGACAAATATTTCAAACGATCAAGTTAAAATTATATTATCTGAAAAATGGGAAGAGCTAAAAAACTATACAACTTTGTCCAAGAATAGTTTTATAGAAGCTGTAACTTTAGCTTTATCAACAAACTATTTTCAGTATGACAATAAATTTTACAGACAAGTTGATGGTTGTGCAATGGTTTCACCTATTTCATATTCGATCGCCCAGCTAATCATGGAATATTTGGAGGAAACCGTCATTCAAAATCTAAATTTAGACTTGATTTTCTTTATACGGTTCGTTGACGATTGTTTAATGGCAATTCCTCATGAAAAAATGAATTACGTTGTACAACAATTTAATAATTTCCATGGCAAATTAAAATTTACATCAGAATCCGAAGTAAACGGAAAAACAAATTTCCTAGATATGACTCTAATGCGCCAGAATGATAAAATTCAAACGCAGTGATATACCCAACCAACCTGGTCCGGAAGATATTTGAACAACTTTTCAAACCATTCAAAAAACCAAAGAAAAAGTGTAATCGTGAGCTTGGTTAACAGAGCCATTTTATTAACGTCCCCTACATTCTGACCCTCGATTCTATGGAAAGTTAAAGACACATTTATACAGAACAATTTTAATATTAAAGATATTCACGAAATTATTAAAAAAAAGAACATACGAACACTACAACAACCTAAGAACCAAAAACGAGAATGATTCACAACAGGAAATACAAAAACAATACATAGCATTACCTTATACAACAGACCTTTCAGAAAAATTAAAATATATTTAAAAAAAACACAGTATTGTAGCATGCCACAAGAGCTATAATCAACTAAACTCAATCTTTACCAAACTGAAAAGCAAAACACCAACTATGAAAACTTCTAATATTGTATATTCAATTCCGCGTGCAAACTGCCCAAAACAATATATTGGAATGACGAGCCAATTATTAAAAAAATCGACTAAATGGACATAATTATACCCAAAATGCTACTATAGCATTGACAAAACATGAAAAGAATGAAAAACACTCTTTTAACTTTGAAAATACCAAAATAGTTGATAGGGACAAAAATTATCACAAATTAATAATAAAGGAAATGATAGCCATCAAAAAGAAAACATATACAGTAAATGACAGAACTGACATAAATAATCTTAGTCATATTTACAACAATATAATTTAGACGTAGTACGTTCCCTTAATAACATCAAACATGTTTATACCACCTTAAAAGCAAAAACAAATTCCTTTAATTTTTTATTTATCATGTCCCCCAATATAAAATACAAGTCCTTGGTGGTTTGTTGATGTTAGCAATAGTTTTGACGAAATCTCAAGGTACGTAAAATTTACTAAAAATAATCCTTTTAAATAATCATCATTTTAATTTATGATATTGTTTTAAATGTTATTGTCTTAAATGTTGAATTTTAAGTGTATATTATAGGTGTATTTATGTTATATTTATAATTCGTTTTAAATTTTTGACGATTATTTTTGAAAATGTCCTAAATAAAGAACGAAACGTTAGAGCGATGAAAACTATATTTTAAATATGAACCTAATCACAAGAAAATAATTAAAAATAACAATAAATATTAACGGTTCAAGAAAATAATGCATACATACATATATATATATATATATATATATATATATATATATATATATATATATATATATATATATTTAATTATTGAACCATAGATTATATATATATTTTTCTTTATTTTGTCTTTTCTTGGGTTTACGTTCTATATTTAACCAAAAATGCAAAAGAATTGACGTTTCGCCCTTTATTCAAGGCATTTTCAAAATTATTTGCTCCTAAAAATATTCTTATATAATTAAAATACACCACATAAAAAACATATCTACAATTTCAAAAAGCAAACAAGACACTTAAAAATAGCATTTAAATTTTTAAATTTTTTTTAAAATATTTAATTTTACCGGTACACACCTCGACATTTTGCTAATCTATTACTAAATAAAATTCAAACTTTACATCGTCTACTGAGGATACATGGAATGCGAATGTGTTTTATTTTTTTTATATTTTTTATATTTTACAATGCATAAAAAAAACAAATATGGTATATTTTAGTTTTATGTTTAAGAGGATATTCAATTTTGTGATTCTTATTTGACAGGATCGAATACATAATATTTTTGTTTAAATTAGGCTTGTGTAAATGTGGCTCAAATTTCCCATATCTGTACTGTCGTTAACATTGTTTTTATCTTTTTTAATTTCAATCATTTCCTTTATCTGCAATTTTTGGTAATTCATATCTTTGTTTTTTATTATGGTACTGTTATAATCAAAAATATGTTTTTCGTCCTGTGTGTGTTTGTTTAACGCTGTTGAGGCGTTTTTCGTATATTTATGGCCATTTAATCTGTTCTTCAGCAATTAGCTCGTCATGCCTATATATTTTTTGGGACAATTTGTGCAAGGGATCGAATATATTACATTTGGTTTATTCATGAGAGGAGTTTTACTTTTTAAATTTGTGAACAATGTACTTAATTTATTTTGTGATCTATGGCATACGATAATATCATGCTTTTTTAAAATGTATTTTATTTTTTCTGACAGCTCACTAGTGTAAGGTAATGCTACATCTTTTGCTGTTTATGTTCTATGTTTTTTGTTTATACGTTATTATAAAACTTATATGTTCGTTTATCAATTATTTTGGTGATAGTCTTTTCGTTGAAATTATTATTTATTAGTGTCTTTTTCACTTTTTGCAGTATTTTTGGTCGGAATTCTGGAGACGTTAGGGAGCAGATCAGACAGACCGATTATAACACTATTTTTTTGAGTTTTTGAATGATTAGAGACACAGTTTAGATATCTACCTGACCAAGTTGGTTTGGTGTACTATTCAGTTAAAATTTTATTTTTTCTGCGTATAAGTGTCATATCTAGAAAATTTATTTTATTATTATTCTCAGTTTCGGATGTGAACTGTAACTTTTCGTTGAAACTGTTAAATCTTGGAGAATTTCATTTATTTTATTTTGTGGTACGGCTGCTATGCAATCATCGACAAAACGTTTGAAAAATATTATATTAAAATTTAATTTTTCTAAAACTTTTTCCTCTAAATATTCCATTACTAACTGAGCAATGGTAGATGAAATTGGTGAACCCATAGCACATCCATTGAGTTGTTTGTAAAAGGTGTTTTCGTACTGAAAGTAATTTGTATTTAGAACGAGGTCAACAGCATCCATAAAGTTATTTTTTGGTAGCGATGTATGTTTTTTCAAAATTTCCAATTTTTCTGCTACAATAGTGTGGACAAGTTGATTTGGTATGTTTGTATAAGACATAACATCTAGCGAGTCTGTAATTTTCAGGTAGGTTTATTGTATTAATAATCCTCTTAAACATAAAACTAAACATATATCTTATTTGTTTTCTTTATGCATTGTAAAATATAAAAAATATAAAAAAAATAAAACACATTCGCATTCCATGTATCCTCAGTAGACGATGTAAAGTTTGAATTTTATTTAGTATTAGAGTAGCAAAATGTCAAGGTGTGTACCGGTAAAATTAAATATTTTAAAAAAATTTAAAAAATTTAAATGATGTTTTTAAGTGTCTTGTTTGTTTTTTGAAATTGTAGATATGTTTTTTATATGGTGTATTTTAATTATATAAAAATATTTTTAGGAGGAAAAAATTTTGAATATGCCTTGGATAAAGATAAAGAAACGTCAATTCTTTTGCATTTTTTGTTAAAAATAGAACCTAAACCCAAGAAAAGACTAAATAAAGAAAAATGATATATATATATATATATATATATATATATATATATATATATATATATAAATAAAAATATAGAAGTTAAGAAATTACATACACCATATATATATATATATATATATATATATATATATATATATATATATATATATATATATACATATATATATTCTTATCTTTGATGTTGTGCAATGTTTTTTGGGCTTTTTCTGCTTATTAATTTCATTTATAATTTTTTGTTTTATCTATAAAAACGAATAACGATAGCGAGAAAAAGAAAATTTATTATCAGAATAAATAAATAAATAAATAAATATATATATATATATATATATATATATATATATATATATATATATATATATATATATATATTAATAGTTATTGGGTATATCGAGTATCTAATATGTTGGTTCTGTAAATATAAAAAAATTCTAGACTAAGATAAAATTGAAGAAGATAAGTACGTGGTTTTTTGAAATTTAGTGTTTCAAAATGTAATAACAAATGCCCGTGTTTCCGGGAGTTTCTGATCCATATCTCCTTGAATTGATCATAAATTTAATAGACTTACTATGGCTCTCAAATGAAAATGGGCCAGACTTTTATTTTTTCTGATAATAATTTTTCTCTTTCTCGGTATCGTTATTCGTTTTTATAGATAAAACAAAAAATTATAAATGAAATTAATAAGCAGAAAAAGCCCAAAAAACTTTGCACAACATCAAAGATAAGAATATATGCCAAAGAGATATGTTTCATTCCCTATCGCTTGTAAGTTCGGACGTTATTCGGTTACATTAATGACAACCAATTTTGCTTATAGAATTGGAATGTTGATGGTTATCAGGAACAAAAGCAATCCCTTTCTATATTTTTATCATAGAATTTCAACTGATGTGTAGTATAATTCTTATTAATGATACCTCTCCAGTTGAAAAAACAAAATGAGCAAATAAATTTTCAGTCAATTTTACTCAATTCAAGAAAACATAAATATGACCTGGCAAAGTATCCGAATGAGGGTAATAAAAATTTTTAGTGCCGAGAATAAAAATCTCTTCTAAGGCAGAAATAGCCTTAGCATTAACATTGTAGGTTCATTAAATTCCGGCAGCTAATTTTCTTGATTTTATTTCGTTGGGATTTATTTCCCGACAATTTTTTTTCCAAATAACTCTTCAATGTACTGCGGTATTATAAATATTTTAAAATGTTTTTACGTAGTGATATATTTAAGCTAGTGTTTCCCAGCTGGTAAGTTGAAACCCACATGGAAGTCCCCTTGGCTTTTTTTGGGGGAGGGGTCGCTGGTTATCAATTTTAGGAACCAAAATTTAAAGCTGGATGATCAGATGTTAAAAATTTATTTATGCTTGGGAATACGAGATATATTAGCCTAAGAGTCAGTGTTGTCGGATGAAAGAACTAGAACCTTCTAGTTGAATTTTCAGAATTCTTTAGATAAGTGTTTTCCAAGCGAAGATTCGTGAATCCCCAAGGGCTCGCAAAAAATATTGTAATGACGAAATTTTAAATTAATCGTCGCAACAGGCACCAATCTGCAATTTGACGAGTCGCTACGCTGCTGGCGATTCGAGTATGTTCTCGAATAAGCCTGCAACTTCTACTTCGGCAAGCCAGAACTTAACCCTAATACGAACGAAAGAACGGGAATAATGTCTGCCGATATAAAAATGCCGCAGTCACATATAAGAAAGACTGGCGTTAATATGCATCATATGGTGAGCTTAAGAACCTTGAGTAATTTCAAAAAAGTAAACGAGTTAATACTTAACGCATTGTGTGTACATGAATATCAGTAGTATAAACCAGTTTAGCAATTTCTACTCAAGTCCTTAGCACATCAGGACTACAAGTTAGTTAAAACAATATTGACATATAAAAGGATGGAATGGTCGATGGAAACTTTTGCGCCTTTCAAGTCATCTGATAAGGATGGTATATTTCCAGTTTTACTACAAAATTCCTCCGATATTATAATAAGCCACTTGGTGAAACTATTCCGCTCATGTTTGAGGTTGGGATACACACCGATGGCGTCGAGGGAAAAAAAGTAGTGTTTATTCCCAAGGTCAGAATGACCACTTTCTTATTAAAGACACCGGAAAGGTTGGTGGATCAACACATTAGAGAAGGAATAATGGTTTAATATCCCTTACATCCTTTGCAATTTGCAGATAGGAAAATCCACAGATGCGGCGCTACACCGACTCGTCACAAGAGTCGAAAGCGCGCTGTTGGGTGGACGATCTGCCTTAGGTACCTTTATCGATATTGAGGGGACATTCGACAACACGTCTAACGATTCGATACTCAATGGTCTACAACGACGAGGTTCTGAACCGACAGTAGTCGCACGGATCAGAGCAATGTTAACTCAGAGAATAATATATGCTGAGCTTAACAATGTAATTGTGAAAGCACTGTTAAGTAGGGGCAGTCAGACTTGTATGGGGTCACTCGGGCATACGCGGGAATGAGGGAGCAGACCGTCTGGAAAAGTTGGGTTTGGCAACTGAACCGTATGGACACCAACCAATACTACCTGTCCCAATTGCTATTGGCAAAAGAGGATTAAAATCGTTGCTGGAAAGCAAATTTATTGAATCGTGGAGGGGAGCTCCCGGAATGAGGTGTGCTAAGGAACATATAACTGGGCTCAGCGCATGGCGGACTAAGGAGCTTTCCTCCTTGGGAAGGAAAGAGCTGCGAATTGTGGTGGGATTGTTGACAGGACATTGTCACCGCAGGGGCCATCTTCATAGAATCGGTGTGGAAGACGACTCGACGTGCAGATGGTGTTTGGAAAAGGATGAAACTGTTGACCATGTCCTCAGAGAGTGCCCAGCACTCAACGGACTGAGACAGAGATATTTCGGAGATACAATTTTGTTACCGGAAGCAGTTAGGCAAGTTCAACAACAAGGCGATCGGCCTCTCTTTTTCTCTCTCTCTCCTGGAAATCCACAAAAGCCATATGGAGCGGTACGTTATATTCGGTACACTTCTCAATTAGTATTCTTATAGTGTGTAGGTGATCTGTAGTGCTAAAGTGTTTTCTGAATCCAGCTTGTTCGACAAATTGGGAAAAAATCGAGTTTGTTTGTTATGCGGTTGGTTATGATTTTGGTTAACAACTTGTAGGTGTGTGATAGTAGGGATATTGGTCGGTAGTTTTCAATATTTGTATTGTCTCCCTTTTTGAATATTAAGATTACTTCGGAGTTATATCAATCCTGTGGAATTTTTCCCTCTTCAATTATTTTATTAAATAGAATCTTCAATATTTGTTCTATTTTTCTGCCGCCAATTTTCATCATCTTTACTGTAATTTTGTCTCCTCCTGCACATTTATTGTTCTTTAATTTATTTTGTGCCATTCTTATCTCTGAGTTTGTTACTTCTAGAATTTCCTCTGAGCCTATGTTGAGTATGGTTCTTTTTCTTCGTTGTTGCTCTTGTTGTGCGTGTGGCGAGTATAGCTTGGTGTAGAATTCTTCTATGCTCTGCTTATTTCCTTTTAGTCCTGGACGGTCACGTTTTTCCCGTTTTTTATTTTTATTATTCTTGCTTTGCCTCTTGAATTTTTTGTTTTTAGTACTTTCATGTTGCATTTTTCACTTATTGTGTCTTTTATTAGTTTTTTGGTGTAATTTCTATGTCTTTTCTAATCTCCTTTTTCACTTCCTTGTTTAGAGTTTTGAAATTGTCTGTTGTTCGATCTGTCCTTTCTCGTCTTTCTTTGAGAAGTCTCAAGGTATTTGGTTGTAGTTTGGAGGTCTTTGTTATTTTTGATTTTGAGCAGACTTTTTTAACCGATGTGTTTATGGTTTCTTTATTTTCGTGGCTAGTTCATTTATTTGCATTTGCTTTATTGTCTCTATTGGTCTTAGTCTTTTTTCTAATTCATTTTGATAGTTGATTTGTTCTTGTGTCAGGGTTTCCGTGGTTGGGTAGCGTTCTTGTTTGATGAGCTTGTTGCGTTCTATTCTCATGTGTATCTTGATCTTCGCTCGTACTAATCTGTGGTCGCTTCTGGTATAAAACTTATTCAGTGTTGTCACGTTGGTACATATGTTTTTCCTATTAGAGAGAATATAGTCTATTTCGTTTTTAGTTGTTTTGTCTGGGCTGGTGCAGGTCCACTTACGTTGTTTTTTTTTTTATAAAAGGTATTGAGGCAAAATAGGTTTTTGTTGTTCAGGTAGTTGTATAACATTTCCCCTCTCTCGTTCTTATCACCCAGCCCGAAGTGGCCAATATAGTGTGTGTCTCCCTGCTCTTTCTTTCCGATTTTTGCGTTAAAATCTCCTGTAATTATTACGAATTGTTTTCTCTTTTCTTCTTACCGTTACCAAATCTTCATAAAAGGTTTCAGCTTCTTCGTCTTCTGAGTTTCCCGTCGGTGCATATCCGTGTATGATCTGTAGGCAGTATTTTTTGTTTAAAGTTATTATAATGTATATGACCCTGTTAGACACTGCGCAGTATTTTGTTATTTCGTAGGGAAACCTTTTATTTATCAGAAGTGCTACCCCACCTATATGGCTGTTTTCGTCTGAGTTCTTCTGGAATAGGGTATGACCGGATTTTAAAGCCGTGCATTTCTCTCCTGGCAAGCGAGTTTCGCAAAGTCCTAGTATATCCCATTTGACATTTGCTAGTTTGTGTTCTAGTTCGTCAAGGTGTTATTGGGTCCTCATAGTTCGTGTGTTATATGTGGCTATATGGAAGTAAGATGGGTTGAGTTTTCTTTCTGTATTTTCAGTCGAGTATTTGCCTCCCCCAGAATCCGTGAGGCTGACTGATTGCTCAGTGTGATATTCTGAGTGGTTTACTCTACTCACCTGGGGTAATCTCGTGTTGATACTCGATTTCTTCATGTTTAGAGGACTTGGCATTTTAAAACGCCACACTTGTCGAGCGGGTTGGCGAGTTGTGGTCTGAGATATTGGAAAGGGGAATGTTTGGGTTCAGATAAGGAATTGAGGGTGTGACAATGGTTTCCCTATGGGTGCTAGGGAGTAAAATTGAGCCAAGGCTCGCGTAAGGCAGGGGCGCCTCCCTGAAGTAGATCTGTCACCTCTTGGGATTATAGATGAGTATCTACCCGCTACCGAGACCTAGACATCGATAATCTAGTAGCATTATTCCTTTTTAATTCATTCATTCATACATTCATGCTACTCAAGCTTTACAACTCGCACATGTGTATGTTGAACGTGACAGTAAATAACACTACGCAACAAATTTTTGTATGCTTGTTGTATCTTGAATCAAAAATGCATTTTTTTGTTAATTTTGGGGCGCTAAAAGAACAAGTTTTTTATATAACTAGATCTCTAGTAGGATTCTATTTGTGGAAACCAAGAACTAATGTATTACAATTCTCTCCATTATATGTGATGTGTTCTCTCTATGATCGCCTGAACGACAAATTTGATATATTTTACTGCAATTATTCTGTTGTCAAATCGTTTATTTACAATTATCTGTGATTGATTTATAGATTATGTTATATTTATTGTACTGTCTGTATTATCTATATAAATTTAGGATTTCTGTAACACTGTTCTTTTTTCTGCTTAATAATAGTGACTCTGGTCCTGTAGGGCGGTGTAAATAAACAAAAATAAATTTCTGATTTTTACACTTTAAATTGTGGAAGCCTTTTCTTGATGAAAATCCATTGTATAAAATATAAAACAGAAACATAAATTTGCGGAAATTAAAAAATACATTTTTGATTTTTACAATTAATAACCTGCAACCTCAAAAAAACAAAACGACTCCCTTATGGGTCGCAATTCACCGGTTGGGAACCATTGTTTTACAGGTAGTCGGAACAATAAAAAAAATAATAAAAATAACTAACACGAAACACTAACGCCAAGCGTGTCTGACACGCACTTATTCAGCTTTCATTTGTAACTCAAATGTATTCTTGCGAATGACCATCATACGAATAGAGTCGCTCCCATACATTTCAATATGTGAACAATTTAAAACCGCCGTTAATTTCGAAATAATCATAAAAGTCGCCATCAAAATATCACGAAACGGAACAACATAATTTTGCACTCCACAAAATAACATTTTTAGAGGAGTTTTATGGGAGCCACTACTAGGATTATAAACAAATGAACAACTTCCCCCCATTAATAAATTTTGTTTTACCCGAAGAAAAGAATGAAAACATCCCGGAGAAGTAGCTGCAAACCGGTAGTAAAAATTTTAAGAGCCGAGATTAAAAATCTCTTCCAGAACGTAAATATCCGTAACTCTAACTTTGTTGGTTCATTAAATTCCAGTACGTAATTTCACCAGTGTCGTTTGGTAAGGATTTATTCGAAGAAAAAAGTTTTTTTAAGTAAAAATTACTTTTTACCACGCGTTTATTTTTTGCCAGAGTATCTTCATAAAACCTAATGTTGGGTAAAGTTTTCAATTAGTTCGTAATTTTTTGTGTAACAATTTTTTGCTTTCTCATTAAAACAAATTTATTTTTCTAAAGGGGAATCAAATTGAAAAATATTATGAATTTTTAGGTCAAAATCCAATTATTAATTTTGTATTTAATAAAATAGTATTTAATTTAAATATAAAATAAATTAAATCCAAAATATCATATACAGGGTGAGTCAACGATTGGATGAAGTAGGTTTGTGCCTTTTCGGTGAAATTAACAAAGAAACTATATTTATTATTTGATACAGTTTATTTTTATGCAGATTTTAAAAATATTTAGGACTCTACAGGGTGAGCCAAAAAACTAGGACAGCATAAAGTTGTATTTTTTTAAATAGAACACCCTATATACGAATAGTATTTTCGATTTAGCTTATAATTTTAAATATTTTTTTTTAAGGGTTTACTATAACAAAACTTTATAGTTTCTGAGATAATTAAGTTTAAAGAAAAAAAAGTCACATTTTCCAGCATCAATTCAATCCTAAATAACGTTTTCAATTTTGTGACAAATATATTCAAATTTGGAATTTAGCAAGGCCAAGGACAAGTTAACATAATTTTTACCTAATATTTGCAATAAAAGCTACAGGGTGTTGAACACATCGGCTCAAATTTGAACAAGTTTAAATGAATAAATATCTTTTTTTTAAGTAGTACACCCTGTATATTTTCATGTTATTTAATAGAGTAATAAAAACCCTAAAAGTTGTGTTCAATATATCCTATACCTTTTTATAATAGTTTTTGAGATATTTCAGTTTTTCTTATTTTCCATACTTTTTTACAGAAATAGTCTTTATTATCATAGTAGCCATGTAAAATAATAAAAAGAAACTACAGAAACAAACAGAATGTGGTTAAATATGATGAAATACATTATTCGTTATATTACAACGGCAATAGTTTAATTAAACATAATGTGAAAAAATTAACACAACAATAACGACAAGGCAAATACATATTTACTTTTATACTAAATTAAAACAAAAAAATTACCTATTAAATACTGAGATTAATTATTTCTTTTTAATAAGTGTTCGAATAAACGACCCTCTTGTGCAATGCACAAATTTAGTCTTTTTTGCAGATTTTCTCGGACCGTGGACAAAATTAGTGGCGTTATTGTTCTACAGGTATCCCTAATCCTGTTTCGCATATCTTCCACTGTTGTTGGTGGATTAACATACACCTTATTTTTAATATAACCCCATAAGAAGAAATCTAATGGGGTGATGTCGCAAGACCTTGGTGGCCACTCAATGAAACCCCCACGTCCAATCCATTTTTGCGAATATCGTTGGTCCAAAAACGCACGAACTTCACGATGGTAATGCGGAGGCGCACCATCGTGCTGGAACCACATACTGTCGAGCTCATCCCTATCGAGACCTTGAAGCAGTTGGGGTAGTTCTTCTTGTAGAAAGTTCAGGTAACTATGGCCATTTAGTGGTTCATTAAAAAAGTGGGGTCCAATAATTCGATTATGATGAATACCACACCAAACATTTAATGACCAGTGGTTTTGATGTTGCACCTCTCTAATCCAAAATGGGTTTTCTGTGGCATAATAATGCATGTTGCGTCTATTTACGGCACCGTTACTTCTAAAAGTAGCTTCATCACTAAACATTACCTTGCATAATAAATTTGGATTTAATTGAATCTCCGCATTTATTGTACGACAAAAGTTTACACGACTTTCAAAATCCTGTCCATGCAATTCTTGGTGTAATTCCATGTAATATGGATGATACCTATATTTCTTGGTAGTACGATTAGCGGTGGATTGTGATGTTTCACATAATGCTGCTAACTGACGGCTACCAATATAAGGATTTTCCTGAACATTTAACAATACTTGTAGTTCTTTTTCTTCATTAGTTACTGATTTGTTGACCACTTTACGTTTTGGATAATCAACAGTACCAGAAGAATCAAATCTTTGCATTAAGTTTTGAAAAGTATGGGTATTAGGCTGGCGTTGATCAGGATACTTCATTTAGTAAATTCTTTGAGCAAGAAGGCAATTTTTTTGAGCCTCTCCTATTGTATAAATTATATCTATTAACTTATTCTTTGGAAAATTCATTTTACAATATAAGATGAATGCAAAAAAACCAAACTACACTACATAAACACCAAAAGAAGCGATTGCGGTTATAAATTTGACACACAGAAAAATGTTCTTTTACATTGTTTTTGCCATGGCTACTATGATAATGAAGACTATTTCTGTAAAAAAGTATGGAAAATAAGAAAAACTGAAATATCTCAAAAACTATTATAAATAGGTATAGGATATATTGAACAAAACTTTTAGGGTTTTTATTACTCTATTAAATAACATGAAAATATACAGGGTGTACCATTTAAAAAAAAATATATTTATTCATTTAAACTTGTTCAAATTTGAGCCGATGTGTTCAACACCCTGTAGCTTTTATTGCAAATATTAGGTAAAAATTATGTTAACTTGTCCTTGGCCGTGCTAAATTCCAAATTTGAATATATTTGTCACAAAATTGAAAACGTTATTTAGGATTGAATTGATGCTTGAAAATGTGACTTTTTTTCTTTAAACTTAATTATCTCAGAAACTATAAAGTTTTGTTATAGTAAATCCTTAATAAAAAAGATTTAAAATTATAAGCTAAATCGAAAATACGATTCGTATATAAGGTGTTCTATTTAAAAAAAATACAACTTTATGCTGTCCTAGTTTTTTGGCTCACCCTGTAGAGTCCTAAATATTTTTAAAATCTGCATAAAAATAAACTGTATCAAACAATAAATATAGTTTCTTTGTTAATTTCACCGAAAAGCCACAAACCTACTTCATCAAATCGTTGACTCACCCTGTACATATATTTTGAATCCAAACCTATTAAAATGTCGCCACAGAGTCTTTATGTACGGGGTGCAGGGGCGGATCCAGCCTCTCTCTTTGGGGGGGGGGGCGGTGATATCACAAAATTACAGCATGACAAGAAAAACAAGTTGTCAACGGGGGGGGGGGGGGGGGAGTGCAAGTAGCATACTCATTCCTAATATAAAAGGCAGAATGGTTTCTATTTTCCTGAACTCAAAGCTCTTGGGAGGGGGGGGGGGGCGATCGCAAGCATACACATTCCTATACTCTATTCAAGAATTAGAGAGAGTAATAAAACTGTTACCGAAACCTCCAACGTACCTGCTCCAGTGCCGCAGGTAACTGAGAACTGCCGTAAATCTAATTATATTTCATTATATTTAATATATTTTATAAATTTACTGCAACATAAAATTTCTGATAGTTTAATTTAATTTCTGCCAGTGAGCAAAGTACACCTTACAGTTTGTTCTTAGTGATTTATCTTGTTTGCGCTTGTTTTTATATATTATTTGAGTATAGTGAGCCAAAAGGTATGGTTTTCAATTCTATATTTATTCCAAAATCGTTAAACCAGGGCATTTTTTCCTCAACGAAAAACTTATTACGATGGATGTTTATGATGCCTTAAGATGTCAATATCTAGATAATAATGTTAAAAGCTCTGTTGAGATGTTTTCCAACATGACAAGAGTTGGAAAATCTACTATGTACCAAATATTGAAGGAGAAAAAACGACTGGAATTGTTAGTACTCCCAAGCCACATTCGATCACAGGCAGACGAAAAACCTCATTGGAAGAAGAGATGAAAACTGCAATTTAAGTGGTTGTATATATATTTTATTATGAGAAGCAGATCCCAAAATCAATGAAGATCGCGATTAACCTGAAATTAAAAGAACTGATCTCTGGAAATTGCTCAGAGAACTTCATTTTTGCTGAGAAAAACCAGATAGAAAATCTGTTCCTATAGATCGTCCGAAAGGGTCCGTTGGAAAAATAAATATCTCTCTCAAACACAATTTATTATTTAAATTTTCTGTAACATATAAAAAGTAATTACATTTGAATCCCTTTTTAGTGTTTAATTGTAATTCTGCAGATGGTTTAAGAAATAAATAAACTGAAACGTCAAATACCCTAAAAATGTTTTTAATTAATAATAAAATTACTGATAGCCCCAAAAATATTTTAATATTATATGGACGAATTTTTTTTTTATATATGTTTAACTTTTTGTATTTTTGACAATGGATATTTTGTAAGTATATAAACTATAACTTCGAATTTTTTGAGGGAATAAGGCTACGTTTTAGTCCATTATTATAGACAGGTATTTTTGATTATTAAATTTCTAACCCATTTCTATGAAAAATACATGTGTCTAACAGATTTCGCTAAAGACACTGGACTGAAGAACATAAGTAGTTTGCGAAGAGAAAAAGGGTAAAAAATGATTTATTACTATCTCTAATTCTTAAATAAACTGTAGTATAGGAGGAAACATCGGGTCCATTTTCCCAAACTTGAAGCTCTTGGGGGGGGGGGGCGATCGCCACCACCGCCCCCCCCCCCCTTGCATCCGCGCCTGACGGAGTGCCTCACTTTCGACACTTTTCGGGGGTATTGGAGTTATTATCAAAGATACAGTGTTGCGGTTTTCACTTTAGTATCCTACTTTTTAACGAAATGAAAGATTCCGGTGTCGAATTTGTCATGGCTCTTTTAGGTTTTAATCTACAGGATGATTTTGAAAATCTTCGTTTTTCAGGCACATCTCGTGTTTCCGTTATTTGTTAATTTATGAAAAAGGTAAAAATTGATTTTCACAAAGTTTTTTACGTAGAGTTCAGTGGGATACTCAGTTTTTTCTCAAATGTTTAGTTTATGAGATATTAACCAAACTTGTAATTTTTTAAATATTGATTAAATATAATTTTGGCTTTCCAAAAATATACGATGAATTTTATTTTGAAAAACAAGGTCAAAATTGGAAATTTTCAATAATTTACTATATTTGTAACAGTAGGCTATGGCCAATTTATAAGAAACAAATGCAAAATTTTGACAATAGTAATTATACCAAAGAATAAACTTCTTATAAGTTAATTTTAATATTTTCTAAATTATTAATTGTAAATAAATACTTACTTGTTATTACTTTTTTCACTTTAAACAACCCTGTTATTATTAAAACCAGAACATTGAAATTTGATTACAAAAAAACAAGAGCAACATTATTTCATTAAACTAAAGTAACAAAAGCAAAAAGAAATACTGAAACTAAAGACAATCGGTTGATTTTGCATAAAACCCCACAAAAAAATCCAAAACGGAATGATCGGGAGATCGTGGAAGCCATCTCACTAGCCCATTGGTGCGTATCCATCTTTGAGGAAAATTATTGTTAAGAAATGGCCTTAACAACCCAGAGTTGTGGCTCGGGGCACCGTCTTGTTATAGATAAATGGAATTTAAATGGGCCAATAGAACATTTCCTAGCAATTTTGGATATTTTTGCAGGGTATCTCTGCGCTACTTTTCTGTTAAACAAAAGATGCAACAAAAAAAATTATTCTATTCCCTCTTGTGGATTAATTATTATGTAACTTAATGAAACCTTATTAAAAATTGGCATGTGTCTGGGGAGGAGAGTTATCTGGTTTGAAATTACATGTATAGAATGAAAACAGATAAACTATCGAAATCCAGGGAGAAAAAAACTGGGGAAACTATTGCATAGACCTATAATGAGAGTTAGAGGAAATCAAAAATTCGGTAGGCAGCACAAAAGATATATGCTGGACAGATGAACGAATAACTTACAGAATCTCAACTTATGAAACTAACTATCCATACATCGCCCAAAACTCTACGCGGAACGTATCATGGTGGAATCCAGAATTAGATGCGAAGACATAACAAGTTAGGAAATTCTGGATTAAGGTTAAAATATCAGAAATTTGGGATGAATATAGAACATCCCTGACAAAGTATAATAAAAATTTGCGTAAGGCTAAGAGAATATCATTAGGAAGCACTGTGAGGCGATTGAGAAGACCTTAGAATGTACAAGATTCCGGAAGATGTTCTCGAAGGATACACAATCATCAATACACTCTCTAGTAACAAATTCTGGAGAGTATACTTACATCAAGAAGGAAACGATGATCGAGCTGTTTCGGGACCACTTCGCCGGTAATGCTACAGCAAGCCAAATCTTCTCATCAGCAAACTTTTTTGCATATTAAGGGTTATCCTAGTCCTAGATTATGTACCAAACATATGAAGGCTAATCAGGGTAGTATTTATACAGATACCTGGAAAGCCACACTATTCGTCAGCGATGGTATTTACAACAATAAATCTAATGTTATTCATTCTCAAAACCCTCGAAAAGCTGTTGGATAGGCATGTTAGGGATGACATAATAGTATAGAGCCCATTTAATTAGCAACAGTATGTCTACGAGACCAGGAGATCTACTGAGCTCCACGAACTGGGCAGAAAAGTGAAAAATACACCGAAGAACAGCGAAGTGTTTCTAGGAGCATTTCTAGAGGTAGATGGGGCATTCATTAACATGTCATTTGTCTTTCTTTATCCGACTAGATAATCATTCATTGTGAATATAGGAGTTATTGTTATCAGACGAATATCCATCACAATATGAAATCAAAGATTCCTGAATTATATTTTTAAATGGATATAATAATACTTATGTGTGAGGTGCTTTTCCATTTTGTGTTATTCTCTACCAACCTTCAGATATAGCCGGTGACCGATTTTGAGTTTGCTGTATCATTACCAACAGCATTAAACTCGTTTTTGACTCTCTCTACAGATAGCATGCCACGTTCTAAATCGTTTTTACAGTGTCTGGAACCCGAAGCATGTCCTGAAGGTATATTAAGATACCGCGAGCATAGCGAGGAGTTGAATTTGGATGTAGACAAAATTACCTTTGATACAATCTAATAGAATTTCTACTATATCGCAATAGTTGTCAAAATATAAAAACGTTAAACTTTAAGAAATTAGTAAAATTATTTCACAACTCTGTAGCCTGATCGCAAGAAATTTGATAAATTTCATGAACTTTTACGTAATCTTTATCAACAATAGATTCACACAAGCATTAAACTCGCATACTCTTAACAGCTTTTTAAGATCAGAATTATCACAGCTTTTAAAGTTCTAAAAATTTTGATATTTTTCATAACAAAATACATAAATATTTAAAAATATTACAGAGTTAATTATTAAAATGAATGAAAAATCTATAGGTGCGTCAACGCATGCTGCATGGTGTTTATATAGAGCCTCTGTGTACCGGGTGAGTCAACGATTGGATGAAGTAAGTTTGTGCCTTTTCGGTGAAATTAACAAAGAAACTATATTTATTGTTTGATACAGTTTATTTTTACGCAGATTTTAAAAATATTTAGGACTCTACAGGGTGAGCCAAAAAACTAGGACAGCATAAAGTTGTATTTTTTTAAATAGAACACCCTATATACGAATCGTATTTTCGATTTAGCTTATAATTTTAAATCTTTTTTATTAAGGGTTTACTATAACAAAACTTTATAGTTTCTGAGATAATTAAGTTTAAAGAAAAAAAGTCACATTTTTAAGCATCAATTCAATCCTAAATAACGTTTTCAATTTTGCGACAAATATATTCAAATTTGGAATTTAGCAAGGCCAAGGACAAGTTAACATAATTTTTACCTAATATTTGCAATAAAAGCTACAGGGTGTTGAACACATCGGCTCAAATTTGAACAAGTTTAAATGAATAAATATCTTTTTTTTAAATGGTACACCCTGTATATTTTCATGTTATTTAATAGAGTAATAAAAACCCTAAAAGTTTTGTTCAATATATCCTATACCTATTTTAGTTTTTGAGATATTTCAGTTTTTCTTATTTTCCATAATTTTTTACAGAAATAGTCTTCATTATCATAGTAGCCATGGCAAAAACAATGTAAAAGAACATTTTTCTGTGTGTCAAATTTATAACCGCAATCGCTTCTTTTGGTTTTTATGTAGTGTAGTTTGTTTTTTTTTGCATTCATCTTATATTGTAAAATGAATTTTCCAAAGAATGATTTAATAGATATGATTTATACATTAGGAGAGGCTCAAAAAAATTGCCTTCTTGCTCAAAGAATTTACAAAATGAAGTATCCTGATCGACGCCAGCCTAATACCCATACTTTTCAAAACTTAATGCAAAGATTTGATTCTTCTGGTACTGTTGATTATCCAAAACGTAAAGTGGTCAACAAACCAGTAACTAATGAAGAAAAAGAACTACAAGTATTGTTAAATGTTGAGGAAAATCCTTATATTGGTAGCCGTCAGTTAGCAGCATTATGTGAAACATCACAATCCACCGCTAATCGTACTACCAAGAAATATAGGTATCATCCATATCACATGGAATTACACCAAGAATTGCATGGACAGGATTTGGAAGTCGTGTAAACTTTTGTCGTATAATAAATGCGGAGATTCAATTAAATCCAAATTTATTATGCAAGGTAATGTTTAGTGATGAAGCTACTTTTAGAAGTAACGGTGCCGTAAATAGACGCAACATGCATTATTATGCCACAGAAAACCCATTTTGGATTAGAGATGTGTAACATCAAAACCACTGGTCATTAAATGTTTGGTGTGGTATTCATCATAATCGAATTATTGGACCCCACTTTTTTAATGAACCACTAAATGGCCAGAGTTACCTGAACTTTCTACAAGAAGAACTACCCCAACTGCTTCAAGGTCTCGATAGGGATGAGCTCGACAGTATGTGGTTCCAGCACAATGGTGCGCCTCCGCATTACCATCGTGAAGTTCGTGCGTTTTTGGACCAACGATATCCGCAAAAATGGATTGGACGTGGGGGTTTCATTAAGTGGCCACCAAGGTCTTGCGACATCACCCCATTAGATTTCTTCCTATGGGGTTATATTAAAAATAAGGTGTATGTTAATCCACCAACAACAGTGGAAGATATGCGAAACAGGATTAGGGATACCTGTAGAACAATAACGCCACTAATTTTGTCCAAGGTCCGAGAAAATCTGCAAAAAAGACTAAATTTGTGCATTGCACAAGAGGGTCGTTTATTCGAACACTTATTAAAAAGAAATAATTAATCTCAGTATTTAATAGGTAATTTTTTTGTTTCAATTTAGTATAAAAATAAATATGTATTTGCATTGTCGTTATTGTTGTGTTAATTTTTTCACATTATGTTTAATTAAACTATTGCTGTTGTAATATAACGAATAATGTATTTCATCATATTTAACCACATTCTGTTTGTTTCTGTAGTTTCTTTTTATTATTTTACATGGCTACTATGATAATGAAGACTATTTCTGTAAAAAAGTATGGAAAATAAGAAAAACTGAAATATCTCAAAAACTATTATAAATAGGTATAGGATATATTGAACAAAACTTTTAGGGTTTTTATTACTCTATTAAATAACATGAAAATATACAGGGTGTACCATTTAAAAAAAATATATTTATTCATTTAAACTTGTTCAAATTTGAGCCGATGTGTTCAACACCCTGTAGCTTTTATTGCAAATATTAGGTAAAAATTATGTTAACTTGTCCTTGGCCTTGCTAAATTCCAAATTTGAATATATTTGTCACAAAATTGAAAACGTTATTTAGGATTCAATTGATGCTTGAAAATGTGTCTTTTTTTCTTTAAACTTAATTATCTCAGAAACTATAAAGTTTTGTTACAGTAAACCCTTAATAAAAAAGATTTAAAATTATAAGCTAAATCGAAAATACGATTCGTATATAGGGTGTTCTATTTAAAAAAATATAACTTTATGCTGTCCTAGTTTTTTGGCTCACCCTGTAGAGTCCTAAATATTTTTAAAATCTGCGTAAAAATAAACTGTATCAAACAATAAATATAGTTTCTTTGTTAATTTCACCGAAAAGGCACAAACCTACTTCATCCAATCGTTGACTCACCTTGTACAGGCCAAACAAGGTGCAGCGAGAGCACGCGTGCCCACTCACAGCACATGATTAGCAATTAATAAACAATGCTTGAAAATAATATTAGCTCAATTACTCTTTGGAATCTTATAGGGGTATGTTTAAACTTCAATTTAGGCGCTAGGCAACCTAAAAAATAATGATTTTTAATAGAGTTTTTGAGACTTGAAAATGGTAATTTTCACGTTTTTTGAAATTTTGGGAATTTTTTACTCGAAAACAACGCATTCTACAAAAAATTACTAGAAACCTTTTCTATTTAGAAGGGTCCAAGAAATATGAAAATATTTTTTTCGGATTCAAAAAAATACTTTTACTAATTAGTTTAAAAAAAAGTTTAAACAAATTGGAACCGCTCGGTGGTCTATTACGCAACCTGTAAAACATCATCAATTTTTCCCAAAGTTTGAAGAAGCTTTTAAAGATTTCGATGCATCGCATATAAATTTCAATTTTTTTTTTAAATCACCCTAGTGAACAATAGAGCCTTTACACTTTCTTGTTTTTTATTCTTTTACTGATTGTAATGATTTAATAAAAACGATACCTTCTTCGGAGATACGCCACTGTGGATATTCCTCAGTTTCCATTAAAATGCAATAAATTATTTCTTTCTGTACTAAAATAATCTTGTTATGGAGAATATAACACATTCTCATGATTTATTTCTATGGAATTTATCAACATCTGCTTGAAAT
The DNA here is from genome assembly GCA_034092305.1 of Diaprepes abbreviatus. Lineage (NCBI taxonomy): Eukaryota > Metazoa > Arthropoda > Insecta > Coleoptera > Curculionidae > Diaprepes > Diaprepes abbreviatus. The sequence goes on from JASJET010000009.1 coordinate 7,995,701, forward strand.
TAAATTGTAAGCAGTAAAGGTGAAGTTTTGAACGAAAAACATTACAGAAGCTTAAAAGCAATTAGGTTTGTTGATATCTCAATTTTATTGATGAAACTATGGGTAGAATATGTGCTGTAATAAATTACACAAGTTTACAAAAAAAAAATGTTGATGCATATTTTCGTTAATTTCTATTACGTCAGGTTGAAGGTCATTTCAAGGTCAAATGGAATAAAATTCACTAAATAAATCCGAAACAGTAGATATTTAGGTTTTTGAGGTTGCTGACTCCTAATTCGTAATTTGTTTCGTCCTCCAAGGTCAGCCAGAGGTGATTTCGGGGTCATATATATATATATATATATATATATATATATATATATATATATATATATATATATATATATATATATATATATATATATTTGGAGTCGCTGAATAAGAATTTGAGCTTTGTATATTTGGAGCTTGAGATTCGTCTTGAAAACTTGCTCCTCTCACTTGCCTGTTTGTAGCGAACATCGATGTAGCTGCGCAAGGGGTACGTGGTTTTGAAAGCTCACGTTTTGATTTACTATTTCATAATAGCTAACACTTTTCCGACTTCAAAGAGAACGCAGACTCGGTAGCTCACCGGCGCGTCCTACGTAGGCAGACTGGATACTGGCTAGGTGTACCTTAACCCCGGATGGAACGAACTAATAGCAAACGAACGACATAATGAAACGTGCTCTATCTATCCACTGATTGCCTTTTAAAACGAGCATTTTTATAGTTTGACCTTCAAATGACCCCGAGGAATGAAACAAATCACGAATTCGGCTTCGGCGACCCCAACAATCTACATATTTTTCATTTCAGATTTATTTAGTAGATTTTTTTTTCAATTTAATTTTAAAATGACGCTGAAATGACCTCTGGTTGACCTTGGGGGATTATACAAACCACGAGTTAGGATTCAGCGATTAATAAACCGATATATCTTCTTTTATAGATTTATTTAGGGGATTGTTCTCAATTTGACCTCAAAATGACCCTGAAATGACCACTTGGGGTATTAAAAAAATCACTCGGATCCAGAATCCCCAAAAACCTATATATCTTCATTTTCAGATTAATTTTGTGAATTTTACTTTATTTTAAATGACCTTCAACTTGACGTCATAAAGATTAGCGGACCTCAGATTTGAATTTAGGGCGTCGAATTACGTAACAATAAAATAGTCTGATCAAATATGCATTAATCTTTCTTTTGTAAATCTGTGTTATCTGCATATAGTTTGAAATTAAAGTAATTATTTTAGGAAAAACTTACACATGACGTCCAATCTAACTTCTATACTGCTAGACTTGGTTGAGTAGGATTCATGTACAGCAACACATCTCAACATGCGTCCATGATTTTCCTTTGATATGGTTAATTCCAGAACGGATACTGCTAACCATGTTCTTGGATTATCAAGCTCTGTTGTGTTCGTTTGCCGTCTTGTTGGTGTTATTTCTTGTTGATCTAGAAAAAAAAAATTAATGTATTTATAAAAATTGGTAGAAAAATATTACTTCATAAAATTGAATTATGATGGTAGTTTTCCAGATTTATTGTTCCCTAATATTTCTAAATGAGAACCTTTTCAATTGAACAGTTTGCTCGCGGACTGAGTAAAAAAGTATTTTGCATGTGAATCAAAACGATATTAAATACTATCTGAGAGATTATAATATATCAAGATCAGCTAAATGACCGGTAATGTGGTAAACTACTTTAATGTTGACTAAAATATAGTTGTTGGACTTGTATGGTCTTTGTTTTTGTTACTTTGTTCCCCGTTTCGGCTAGGTTGTATCACTAATTTTTGTCAAGTGTACACGGACAGTTTTGTCTTGAGGCTACGAGCTTATAAATAAACTGTATCTAAAAAGCTGAGGTTTCACTTTATTGTGCACATCCCAATGATTTTAAGTTACAAAGCAAAGATTAGGTATTTCAACACTAGGTTTATTGAAGATCCTATCATTATTTTTTTTAATAATTAGATTCTTCCGTTTTGGGTTTCGGTCATAAAATTACTTCGTGTAAAGTTAACACGTTGTTGTTACGTTATTTATTTCATTATTTAAATCATCTTCAGAGAATTAAACTGTAAATAGGAACATAAATTAGTATTTTGTTAATATATAAATTGAAATATTATTTTCTTACCCAATGTTAATTAGTAGGTTACAATTAATTTAAATTACATTTAACTTTTTTATATAAAAAAAAACATAGTGGTATTTTATTTTTACATTTCTGTTGGGTCTTTGAAAGTAGAGATCTGCAATATTAATGCACTATTAAGTCGTTATAAACATTACTCAGGTCATTTGTGTCCATCCTAAAATTCATGGTTTAGGTTGATTTTTAATGTGGATCATTTCTTTAGTTGTTTTTTTTTTTTGTAATTATTTTCTGTGTCTAAAATGTCAACGTTGTTAAAATCGATATTATGTAAGTATCTATTGCATGTTTGGTTAAGGCAGTTTTGTTATCGTCATTCTTATGTCTAATATTGTATTTGTGGTTGAAAATCATGTTTTTTTGGTTTAGATCGTGTCAAATTGGAATTATTATCCGATGTTTCATCTACGATTGCACAATGGATCTTCAGGGACCTTTACTCCAAGAGACTTGATCACTGAATGATCATCGAGAAGCAACAGTCCGGTATTGATACTCGATTGGTGATCAGCGAAACGTGATCCAGCGTTACAATCAATTTCCACGTGTGATGTAGACTGTAACCTCTATCTCTATTATTATTATTTGAATATTTACAAATTTCGATTGATTCTCTAATTTTACGTTTAAGGAAATCAGAGACTGGTGCTGGCACCTTAGTTTCTTTTATATTAAAGGTGTGATTTGAGAAATGCTGGTGTTCAGCTACTGTAGATTATACAATTTGTTTCTTTTTAATACATTTTTCCTGTTCTTTAAGTCTAGTGGATATAGACCATCCTGTGTCACCTACATACACTTTACCACAGGAACAAGATACTTATAAACGATTTTTGTTTGTAATGGTATTGCGTCCTTTGATAACTTCATACATTGTTTAACTTCTTTCACAGTGTTGAAAATTGTCCGTATGTTTGATTTTCGAAGCAATCTGATAATCTTGTCGGTGGTTCCATGGACGTAAGACAAGACAACACTGTTCATAGATGGTACATTTATGATATTTTGTTGCGGAGTTGGGTTTTTATATTTATTAGTAGAACTTTTAATATCTTCAATGCAATATTCGTTGCCTCTCAGAGTATTAGTCACTTTTTCTATTTCTGATTTTAGTGATTGTTAATCACGTATTGAAAGAGCCGTATGTACTAAAGACTTAATGACGGATTGTTTTTGAGAAGGATGAAGGTGTGAGATATCGATTTGTATGTGTTGGTTTCCTGAATACAGAATGTCCTAATTTGCCTTTATCTTTCCTTTATAATAGCAGATGGAGAAAGGGAATGGTACCCCCCGAAAGGCAATAGATATTGCGTTGAAGATATCTGAAGACATTCTGTTAATAAATATAAAAACTCAACTTGTCAACAAAATGTCATAAATGTACCACCTATGGATAGTGTTGCCTTGCCTTACATACACAGCACCGACAAGATAGCCAGATAGCTTCGAAAATTTAATAGTCGGATAATTTTCAGCACATGTAAGCAAGTTGTATAATATTTAAAATCACCAAAGAATGCAATACCATTACAAACAGAAGGCGTCTATAAGATACTTTGCTTTTGTAGTAAAGTGTATGTGAGTGCAACAGGATGGTCTATATCCACTAGGATTAAGTAACATAAAAGGAAACAAATTGTACAATCTACATTAGCTGAACACCAGCATTACTCAGTATGGATAATAAATTTTAATAACCTCATTTTACTGTATCGTTCCTAATGACCACACAGAGGGTTCGTCAATTTATTCCTGTTTTTTGAAAAGTTGCCTATGGAAAAAAAAAATTTTATATAGACATCTTTATTTTGTACATTTGATCCTGATTCTGAGGGTAAGAAAATAAGACACACCAATTCTGTTATTGTTTCGGAAACTTTATGCAATTCTCTGTTTAGCAATATAAATTCCTTCCCGATCTTTTGGTCTGTATTATATTGACTTTACTCTTCGAAGTATTGTCATCGGATAGGGAAAGTTTCACGCAAACATACGGTGCAGATACGTTGCATAAAAGGATTTTGTTTCTGGTTAGTGTGATGCCATGGGGAATTGATTTTGTTGTTAAAACCGGAAAACTCAATATTTACCTACATGCCAAAGTTTTAAAATGGCTTTTAATCTATAATTATAAGCAACGTTGTCTTGAATAATTGACTGAGTGACATATCAATGCCTAAGTCAAACTATTATAGACAGAGTGATGAAATTTTGGGAAAAGGCGTGTAAGACCACGTAGGCGCCTTTATAAAATTAGACAAAAGAAATCTTTTCGTATAATTTGGCACCTTAAAAATATATCTCGGTGTTAGCATTGGCAACTCTGCTAACAAAATGGCGGATCAAAAATGGTAATTTTTTTCGGTTTTTCCAGTTTAATTCAAAAACTATAGGTTGTTTGAAAAAAGTTTTAACAAAAGTTGTAGATAATTGAGTTACCTATCAATTCGTGTCAATAAAGTTATAGATGGCGCTACTAGTTAAGGAGATATATTTTTTTCGCAAAAAATGACGTTTTTCTTTGTTTGGAATTAAACTATATATATATATATATATATATATATATATATATATATATATAAATATATATTATATATATATATATATATATATATATATAAATATATATTATATATATATATATATATATATATATATATATATATAACTATATATATATATATATATATATATATATATATATATTTTCTTGTGTATAGGTTTTTGATAATCTTCATTAAAAAACTTTTTATTCTCTCAACGTTTCGCTCATTATATTGGGCTTCCTCAGGAGGACTTTTTATTTTCTAACATTAATTTTGAGAATTACAAACCTATATTAACAACAATATAACTTATGATTAAATAAGTAATTATTCTTAAGATTAATGTTAGAAAACAAAAATCCTTCTGAGGAAGCTCAATATAATGAGTGAAACGTTGAGAGAATAAAATTTTTTTTAATGAAGACTACCAACAACCTATATCCAAGAAAATATAAGTAAATGTAATAATAGAACGGTTAAAGAAAGAAAAACAATATATATATATATATATATATATATATATATATATATATATATATATTGTGACGATTACGGTAGTATGCACGCACGCTACGCACCCGCACAAAATATTACCCGTTTAAAAAAAAATTAGGAAACTTATTTATTATTTATTTCGGAATTTATTGTTTTTTTTTTTAAATTTCTAAAATATTGCCAAAATTTTATTAAAAATTTTAATATGTCGAGCGTCAGATAAACAATAATTATAATAAATTACAATTATTTCTTGCCAGTTTGAAAAATTTTAAATTTTCAAAATATTCTATACCGGGTGTCAACGAATCTATTAGACAAGTCATAATTTCTAGAGTATTATGTGTATCAAAATGAGAATTGGTACAGGTAAATGGTATTTGAAGGGGAGAGTTCTCGCATATTTTCCACTTCCGGCCACTTCCGGTTTCACCGGAAATGGCCCCGGTTTTGAATTTTTAAATCGAACACCCTGTATATTTTAACATTTTTGGATTTCTGAGACAATTCTAGATCAGAATGTGACATTTTAAAAACTTTTTACGTCTACTTCATTTTTTTAGAGCCACTTTTAAAATTGCATCTAGGTGGCCATGATCGGACGCAAACTAATCTAAGGGCCTTAGGTGATGTCAAAAAAATACAATCGCAAAGTTTTAGTTACTAGTATGAAAGACAGGAATAAGACAAGTTGATAAAATTACGTTTTCATTTCTAACTATTAATTTTCAAATGGCGACCCCTTTTTGACAACTGCTTTTCGAAAAAAGCATTCTTTGACGAATCTAACGGTACTAATTTATTTGCGATTGGATTAGACATAAGAACAGAAATTAAGTATTATTAAGCAAAATACTGAATAATTTATTTACTTATGACTAGTGCGCCATGGACAGCCATGACGCATAATAATTTGTAACTGTTTTTATCAAGTCTTCTTTGGAAAACAAAGCACTCACTTAAGTAGATAATGACAGTGACATACGCTCTAAGAACAGACGTAAAAGTTTCTTAATTTTCGTTAAGTTTAGTTTAAATTTTCGTTAAAATAATGTACACTCAAAGTGAAAAAGTGGATATGTTATTAATATTTGATTTGTCTGTTCTTAGAGCGTATGTCACTGTCATTATCTACTTAAGTGAGTGCTTTGTTTTCCAAAGAAGACTTGATAAAAACAGTTGCAAATTATTACACATCATGGCTGTCCATGGCGCACTTGTCATAAGTAAATAAATTATCCAGTATTTTGCTTAATAATATTTAATTTCTGTTCTTATGTCTAATCCAATCGCAAATAAATTAGTACCGTTAGATTCGTCAAAGAATGCTTTTTTCGAAAAGTAGTTGTCAAAAAGGGGTCGCCATTTGAAAATTAATAGTTAGAAATGAAAACGTAATTTTGTCAACTTGTCTTATTCCTGTCTTTCATACTAGTAACTAAAACTTTGCGATTGTGTTTTTTTAACATCACCTAAGGCCCTTAGATTAGTTTGCGTCCGATCATGGCCACCTAGATGCAATTTTAAAAGTGGCTCTAAAAAAATGAAGTAGACGTAAAAAGTTTTTAAAATGTCATATTCTGATGTAGAATTGTCTCAGAAATCCAAAAATGTTAAAATATACAGGGTATTCCATTTAAAAATTCAAAACCGGGGCCATTTCCGGTGAAACCAGAAGTGGCCGGAAAGTGGAAAATATGCGAAAACTCTCCCCTTTACATACCATTTACCTGTACCAATTCTCATTTTGATACACATAATACTCTAGAAATTATGACTTGTCTAATAGATTCGTTGACACCCGGTATAAATATAGATGTAGTCCTGCCTGTTAATTGATTCTTTTCTCAGGTGAGTTCAGTTTTTTTTATAAGATCTCAATCAGACAATCAATACACAGAATGATTAAAACACAACATATATATATATATATATATATATATATATATATATATATATATATATATATATATATATATATCGAAGTAGATTCAGCATGATTTTTTTTCTGTTGAATCTCTAGGATATGAATGAAGCCAGTCTGATGGTCTGCCTACAGTGATTCTCTCTAAACCCGAATTGCTCCGTAGGCAAGATGTTCCTTTCAACTATGAAGTCAGTCAAGCGATTTAAAATTACTCTTTCTATTATTTCCCTAGATTTATTAGAATATTAATGTACCTATAACTGTTTATGTCGGTGACACGCTCACCTTTGTTTCTTATAAGAGTTATTTTAGATAATTTCTAATTTGAGGAAAAGTGACCAGATTGTCAAGCGGCATTAGTAATGCCAGTAATAACTGATAGGGTCTTGTCCGGATCTCTTTCCAGATCAGCGTTCGGCAGACCATCCAAATCTGGCGCTAGTTTTATGATCTAGATCTCAGGTATGCTTGGGTCAATAAGACGTAAAGCTGGTCATAATTTTCAAAAAACAGTTTTTGTTGTATTTTTTTTTTCAAATATGAAGACTAGAAAATATTATCTGAAAATTTCAAGTAGATCCAATGATAACTTTTTCAGATATTCTACAATTACTGAATCCTCGATGGCAGTTAGATCATCAGTACCCTAAAAAACTGATTCTGAGAAGCAAAAGATCTATTATAAGGCCCAGAAATAGACGACTTAGTGTAAGTAATTAAATAATTGGTATTTATGTACATAAATCAAGGGTAATACTTTAAATCAATCAAAATCTGGGTTTGGTGCGGGAGAAGAATCAAATCATGTATTTGTTTTAATAGCAACGATACCACACTTTATGTTTGTTAATATTTCTATTTCGTTCACAATTGCAAATGGAAATTAAGGTCAAAATAATAGAACAAAATAACAGCAAAGATGTCAAATATCTTATCCGGACCAGTTTCAGTGTGTACATTCAGCCAGTCTTCAGATTTTAAATTTCTGATAAACCTTGCAGTGTTACTGTTATTCAAGATTCCTTTTAAAAACAGACTTACTGTAATTTTGGCTACATTACTAATAAAAAGAACTTTCAATGATTGGAGATAATGGTCTGATAATTCCAAATTTACATTTCCTTCAGCATATAGGTTTCTAAGGTGTTGATTTAAAATTATTTTGAAGCAATAGTGCTAACGAAATTTAATCGATAATTTTACCTATTATTCAAAGCCTGTCGGCTACAATATCAATTCCAAGAACGAGCGTCTGTAACAACAGGAAAGTCCTCCAAGTTTCGGACATTCTTGTTACAACCAAACCGCTGAAACTTCGAAGTTCGTCGAGGTAATTTTTGTTTTATTTTTAAACTTAACTCATTAGGAGTTTGAAATTTCAAACGTTTGGAGCTGTTTTTTTCGAAGAATAAATTATTTTTACAAAAACAACTGACTTCAAAAAATTGTATTAAAAAGTTAGAAATAAATTATAAACCGTGGTAAATTCTAATCCATTTAATAGGCCAATCAAAAGAAAATTTTTCATGACAAAAATAATATCAGGATACTAACTATGCCGAGGCGGGGATCCAAGGGGGAGAGGTGGGGGCGATCGCCCCCCCCCAAGAGCTATGAGGTCAGGAAAATAGACCCAATTTTGTCTCTTATACTATATATAGTTTATTCAAGAATTAGAGTAATAAATCATTTTTTACCCTTTTTTTCTTCGCAAACCACCTGTGTTTTTTAGTCTGGTGTCTTTGGCAAAATTTGTTAAACACATATATTTTTCATAGGAATGGGTTAGAAATTTTATAATCAAAAATACCGGTCTATGTCTATTTGGAAGAGTCAATAGATATATTTGGAAGCGTGAAGTGTTGAAAAACATTTGAATCCTTGTTATAGCGTTGGAAGAAGGTTTGTTTTATCACTAAGTATTTATGGCATAGAATATTATTTCGGTAATAAACTTAATATAAAAAGTTATTATAATATTGCTTTATTTCTTATGATTTCTTAATAATTCACATACATTAGAAAATATAGATAATTTCGACATGTTTAATACAAATCACAACTATATTTTTATTTTTAGCATAGAAACCATTTTGGGCCCATTCAGACAAAAACGTAGCCTATTCTCTCAATAAATCTAAATTATAATTGAAATACTTACAAAATATCCATTGTCAAAAATACAAGAAGTTAAACATTTATAAAAAAATAAATTCGTCCATATAATATTAAAATTTTTTTGGAGCTATCGGTTAATTTATTATTAATTAAAACATTTTTAGGATATTTGAGGTTTCAGTTTATTTATTTCTGAAATAATCTGTAGAATTAGAATTGAACATTAAAAAGGAATTCAAATGTAATTAATTTTTATATGTTATAGTTAAAATTAGACCTATCATCAGACCATCTTAATTTAATTTACTTTATAATATGAAAACCGATAGCTCCCAAAAAATAAAATAAACATGTTAATTCTACACGCTTAAGAAAAAGACACAAATATAATAATAAAATAATATAAAAATTACGGCTAATTGGAATTAAATACATATAAAATTAAAGACTGGGACACACTAAAATAAAAATATATAAAAAATATATAAACAACACTAAACAATAAAAAACAATAAAAACAAACATTTACATAATAATTTGTATTTACACTGGTAAACATTACGTATCTAATTCGTAATCAAAGTCAGTGAAGCTATCTTCGCTCAAATTAATTATGATTGGTTCCCCTATCTCACCGATCATGAGATCGAGTTTCCACATTTTCTTTTATTCTTTTATTACGTGGATTTTTCCCAATTTTCCGCATTAACTTTATTCAAATAAATCTTTCAAAAGTTTTGTTAAATTACTAATTTTGTAAGTTGTGTTATTTCTAGCAATTCTAGCTTTCCTCTATCTCACCGATCATGAGATCAAGTTTTCACATTTTCTTTTATTCTTTTATTATATGAATATTTTCCAATTTTATGCAGTAACTTTATTCAAAAAAATCTTTAAAAAGTTCAGTTAGATTACTAATTTTGTAAGTTGTGTTATTGCTCGCAACTCTACCTTTTACTTGAGAGAGATATTTCCGTCTCCAACGGACAGTTTCCGGAAGATCTATATGATCAGATTTCTTATCTGGTTTTTTCCAGCAAAAATTAAGTTCTCTGAGCAATTTCCAGAGCTCAGTTCTTTTAATTTCAGGTAAATTCCAATATTCATAGATTTTAATTAGAATATTGTCGATGGTTGGGATCTGTTTCTCATAATAAAATGTATGTACAACTCCTTTTATTGCAGTTTACATCTCTTCTTCCAACGAGGTTTTTTATCTGCTTGTGATCGAATCTGGCTGGGGAGTACTAGCAATTCCAGTTCTTTTTTTCTCCTTCAGTATTCGGTACATAGTAGTTTTTCCAATATTCTATGTTGGAACACATCTCAACAGAGCTTTTAACATTATTATCTAGGTATTGGTATCTTAAGGCATTATAAACATTCATCGTAATAAGTTTTTCGTTGAGGAAAAAATGCCCTGGTTTAACGATTTTGGAGTCTATATAGAGAGGTGGACCCTATATATAGAAATTTTATTGTTGCAGTAAATTTATAAAAGCTTATAATATTTAAATATAATTAATTATAATAAGCAGGTACATTGGAGGTTTCGGTAACAGTTTTATTACTTTCTCTAGTTTTTGAATAGAGTATAGGAATGTATATGCTAGCGATCGCCCCTCCTCTTCCCAAGAGCTTTGAGTTTTGGAAAATAGGGACTTTTATATTAGGAATGTGTATGCTGCTGGCACTCCCCTTCCCCCGTTGACAACTTGTTTTTCTTGCGATAGCATCAAGAGCTTTGAGTTCATTAAAATAGATCCGATTCTGCCTCTTATACTAGGAATGTGTATGCTGCTGGCCTTGTCCCCCCTGTCGGAAACTTGTTTTTTTCTTGTGATCTCTAAGAGCTTCAAATTCAGAAAAATAGACCTGACCTAGCCTTTTACACTAGAAATGGGAATGTTGCTTGTATCTCCCCCCCCCCCGCCATCAGCAACTTACTTTCACTTACCATACTGCACTTTTGTGATATCACCGCCCCCCTCCCCCCCCAATGAGAGAGGCTGGATCCGCCCCTGACTATGCCATCATACTAAAAACAGTTCGTAGTGATATTTTGTTATTTTTTTTGACTTTCTTCTATGATCCATTAATTTGTTCTAAATTATCAAAATAAAAAATTTAATTTATTTTAATTTTTTGGTTATAAGATTGAAACTAATGAAGCAATCTTGATGATGTGAAAAGATGAATTGTAAAGAGTAAAAATATTAACAAAATGAGCTTTGGATTGACTCAGTCGGATAGTTAGTCGCGGAGTAAACTAGAAAAAACCGGAAAATTTAGCGTATTTTCAAAAAACTGTAGCACTGGCCTTCGCGAAGTACAAGCAGTTTATATGTACTTTATTTGTACAAAAAACCAGACTTTGATGGTTTATTAGTTTTTGCCCAATTGTCATTTGAAATTTTTAGTGCATCTTAATGTATCTTACATGGTTCGTGTTTAATTTTCTAAGAAGATTTTCATTTTGCAGCGAAGAGTCTATGAAATACCTGGAAAATGCTTGCGAACATGACCGAAGAAGGCTGAGCGCGTGAAAATAGAAGAGTAGTAGGGTCAGCCATTAGACAAGTCAACAGTGCTTAACGTCAAATGGGCTGTGAAGTCAGACAATTTGGGCTGACTTTTTAATCCTTAATAATACATTGATTAGTATTGCTTATCAGATGGATAACAGGTTACGTGTAGTAAGCCACATTAAACTCAACCAGTAACTCAGCTGGCCTACGGCATAAGAGATTTGATTGTGAATAATCATTTGTTAGTTGATCGCACCCTCAAATAATATATAAAAGCAAACACAAACAAGCCAAACCACTAAGAACACCCTGTAAGGTGTACTTTGCTCACTAACAGAAATTAAATTGAATTATCAGAAATTTTATTGTTGCAGTACATTTATAGAAGCTTAAAATATTTAAATATAATTACATTTACACCAGTTCCTAGTTACCTGCGGCACTGAAGCAGGTACGTTAGAGGTTCCGATAACAATTTTATTACTCTCTCTAGTTCTGGAATAGAGTATAGGCATGTGTATGCTTGCGATCACCCCTCTCCTTCCCAAGAGCTTTGAGTTTCGGAAAATAGAACCGATACTGCCTTTTATATTAGGAATGTGTATGCTGCTGGCACTCCCCCCTCCCCCACTGTCGGCAACTTGTTTTTTTTGTGATCGCCCCCTCCCTCTCCAAGAGCTTCAAATTCAGAAATCCGACTCTGCCTTTGAAACTAGAAATGGGAATGTTGCTCGTGTCTCCCCCCCCCCCCCATCGACTACTTGCTTTCGCTTACCATACTGTACTTTTGTAATATCACCGCCCCCCTCCCCCCAAAGAGGGAGGCTGGATTCGCCCCTGATTGTGGATATAAAAAGTAATTTTGTATAGTTACTGAAAATTTATAGCACAACTTCTGTTTAAATTTTTTTTTCTAAAAAGCAATATCTTTTCTACAACTTAAAAAAATTGTTTTTTTCACACCTTAATTGTTTAGTAAAAATTTTTGCCAAAAAAAAAATTTGAAGCCAAAATAATTATGAATTATCATCATCATTCTGAACATCCTCCCACTGGCTGGTATCAAAAAACACTAAACTTTCTTACTTGTGTTTTAAGATAAATTATAGCTAACAATTAATGACTATTTATGTATGAAAAAATTAGCACTTCATACGCCTGATACGAAATCAAATATTTTTTTGTGGCGAAAACTATCCAGATATTGATGGACACCTTATTAGTACATGTAAATTGAAATTAATTTTTCATACCTTTTATCGTCATATACGATGTGGTGACTAGGAATGGTATTATGATAAGATAAATCGAATTATTTGATGTGTAGTAGTGAAATTTGTTGCAACCTAATATGACTTTCATGAATATCAATAACAAAACAAGTTTTGGCATATCATTATTTAACTAAACGATACTTATCTAACAATTGTACCTTGAAATATGAGATAACATTTTTAATAATTACTACGATTGTTTAAATAATTATCTAAAACACTATTCATATGATTCATTTTGAAAATGCGTTACTGATATCAGGAAAAAATATACTTAATTGATTGATTTGGAGGAATTTGAAACTTATTAAACTAATTTGGTTGTAAGGGGTGACGATGAGAATAGTGAAAATATTGACCTCACCTGCTCGCAAGGTGGCAATTTTTGTCATCCGGTGCACCCTGATAGACAACAGACGAAGATCTGGGGACCGAGTCTTGCTCATATAAGCGTTCCAACGAGAATTAAGAAAATGTCTTTCTCATATATTGTTGAACCTAACGGGATACTACAACACTTCACCGTCTTTCCTCGGGATAATTATCTTAATATGTCGGACAAAAAGAAAGTAACGGTCCTCAGTTCCGGGTAGATCTCAGATAGACCTAAGAATCCCCCGAGTTTGACTTCAGGATGTTATCCATTAAGTAGCGACATGGAATTTCAATTGTATGCGCATCCCAGGAAAACCACATAACCTGTTCAAATAAATGCAGCATCTAGGAATGAAAGTAATAGGTGTGAGTGAAATTAGGTGGTAGGGCTTGGGTATTTCTCTTAATGACAACTTTACAGTGTATCCATTCCTGTAGCGACCACACAGAAAACTATCACAGGCATGGAGTTGCAATAGTGCCTGAAAATAAAATTGCGTCGTCGCTTATAGATTTTATACCAGTTTCAAATTAGCTGGTCAACCTATTAATATCAACCTGATTCAATTTTATGCACTTACAGCTGATAAACTGGAAATTGAATTTTAAGATTTCTACAAAGACATAAATCAAGTATTGAAGCTCACAAAGAAAAACGATATCAACATCATAATGGGCGACTTCAATGCCAAAGTCGGTGAGGGAAGATGTGGTGACGTGGTGGGAGATGTCGGTCTGGGTAATAAAAATGAGCAAAGGGACGGAATTTTATGAGGAAAATGACTTCATTATATCCAATACGTGGTTTCAGCTCCTACCGAGACGATTATATACATGGGGAGGCGAGCACCGGGTGATCAATGATTACATCCATACCCAGGAAGAACTAGCGAAAATCTGGACAGAATATGCTTCGTCTCTCCTTAGGGATAATAGACCGAATCATCCAACCATAATCCTACCCATAGAAAACTTATCTATCTCTCCCATTATCCGTAGTGAGGTGGAATATACTATAAAAGGAGCGAAGCTAGGCAGGGCTCCTGGACTAGATGGCATTACTGCGGGGGCTATAAAACTGATGGAAGATAACAACATCGATATGTTGGTAACGGTTTCCAATGTCATATATAACACAGGCCATATTCCAACGGACTGGCTTTTCTCACCATTCATAACGGTACTTAAGTCACAAAAAGCGGCAAAATGCAAAGACCATCGACGAATCAGCTTAATGAGCCATTGACATACAGTATTTCTTCGTATTCTCCACACGAAAATATTTAGAAAGCTGGAAGAACTAAGCGGCGAGACCGAATTTGGTTTCAAATGTATGGGTACATGTGAAACAGTTTTCTGGTTAAATACTCTTGTACAAAACTACATTGGCCAACGAAAGGATATATATATATATATATATATATATATATATATATATATATATATATATATATATATATATATATATATATATATATATATATATATATAGTTAATTAGAAGAAAATTACTTGCGATAACTATAGCTATTTGCCGAGGACCACAATAATTATTTATTTATCGATCCCATAAGTGGATATAAGTAATATTTTTTTTCTAATACAAATTAAGTTAACAAAATACAGGGTCTCTAAAAGGCCTTTCTCAATTCGAGGTCGAGATAATCAATTTTTGCAAGAACAAAACTACCTGTTTCTCGAAGACACCTTTCAAGAACGGCAAATGTTTGGTAGTTTGGTACGCGTCTACACGGAAATTATTCTCTGTTTACTCCCATCGACTTCACACTATTTTCTCGGCAATAACCATAAACTAATACCATACTGGTTATTTTTGCCTTAGTGTAATGTTCGGCATAGTGAAAAATTAAAAAATTTAACGATAGCCTTTAAAATTAGACGATAAAAGTTCAGTCAGATTGCATCATTTGAGTATACTGGTTTGTAACTAATGACGATACTTATCACTGACTTCGTTTAAATAGACGTTTTTCGAGCCAGCTTAAAACCGCAGCGGCCTCATATCTTATTTAAAATCTAAGCGTTTATTTCACAAACTTAAACATGACTTGATCTTGGCGTCAAGTCATTTTCGCAAAAGCTTGATGTCTTGTCTGTGCTTAACCTCAAAATAACGCCTTGTTTTGATATTTTTGAATTTATAAACCAACTGTTGACTATTTGAGGGGTAGAATGTTTTATTCTGCATTTAACCTTTAACTTGGGTGTTCCTAAAGATTAAAAATAATTCGAAATAATATACTAACGCCCATTTGACGCATGACGTAATCGTTCAGAAGCCAACAGCTGATTTCAAGCGACCTTGGGGTGTTTATTTCACACTCGAAGCGCGCTTGGGTCAAGTCTAGCCTAAATCGTTTCGGGCTTGACTTAACAAATCCAAGCCGGCTTCAAGTATAATCTCGCCCGTTTAATTCATTATTTCTAAGCCATTTGACTTCAAGCGCGCTCGGAACTGTCGATATAAACGTACTGATTGTTGGCTTATTGGTATGTACATTTTTATTGTTGTTGATCTATACTCTTAAACACATTCAGGAAAGATACCTACTTGGTTTAATTTTTCTTGGGTCATAAAACAGTTATAAAGCTTTAGATTTAGGAGAAGGGATGCTGGTGGCACCCTCTGCATTATACTTCAAAAATATAATCAGATCTTGATTTCTCATTTTAAAAAATCCAAAATTTAATACAAAACAAGCTATTATTAAGATAAATATATACATTTTCAAAAACTTGTTTACATTAACTTCCTGTATTTTAGAAAGTCTCAACTTATTCCAGATAAATTGAGCTAAATTCTTATATTTTGTCCTCAGGAATTTGCGCTAATAATTTGTGTAGACCTTTTCGAGACACACTGTATAGGACCCCTGTTGATTCAGACGAAGTTGAGAATGGAATAAAATTTAACGCCATTATTCCGGATAGTATTAATGTCAAAATGATTTTATACATGATTCTACATATTTAGCCCCACGGAACATATATTACCAATTAATGCCCATATTCTAACAGAACAGAATAGAATAGAATAACTATTACCATGATAACATACAAAATTGGATCGTCAGATTTCAAAATGAATCCAAATCTAACCAAAATATATAAATATACATATATATATATATATATATATATATATATATATATATATATATATATATACATCTTTCACGGATTCCTCCGTGTAAGATGCAATAGCAGTGGTTATATCCACATTATACTATTGTAGTGCTGAAATCACATTCAGCAAACGTACAGCTATATGCAGCGCAGCTCCTTGTGTAAATAAAGTAAAATGCGGACAAAACCTCGCTCCATCGTATCCTTTCCGTGTTAGAGGATGAACAATTTAGATAAATTTCTACAAAACATAATTTATCCTATTCCACAACCATCTGGATGCTGGTCTACCTGTACCACCACACCTAGAAAAAAGTCAAACTTACCTTCCCTGCTACAGTGATACGGCAGAGGTACATGTCTCGTCTCTTACTAAACTCATCAAGGTACTGACATGCACCCCTGCTTGCGCAAAAGACAGATCGGAATGAAGTATGCAACACTGATAGCGGCTTCGCCCACCTCCGGCCGGATGGGGTATATATGTTTATGCGGCTTTCACACCTCTGCCGTATCACTGTAGCAGGCAGGGTAAGTTTTGACTTTCTTCTTGATGTGGCAGTACAAGTAGATCATCATCTCGATGGTGGTGAAATAGGAATATATATATACATATATATATATATATATATATATATATATATATATATATATATATGTAATCGAAGGTTTTCGGATATTCCGTGTATGTGCTGAGTCCCTTTCAGGACTGTAAGGCAGTTGACGTTTCGGTGAAATCTCATTCACCATTTTCAAAGCTCATTGTATGGCGTCTTCGAGCGAACTGACGCTTGCGACTCGAGTACTGTCGGTCTCGTGTGTACGTGGGGCGTGTTCGTTAGCCCTGTTGCTAGTGTTTGGGGTTGCGTTGCCGAGTTGTAATCTGTTTCGTTACTACCTACTACTGATTGATGTTTCATAAGCAGATTTTTCCAAGTATTAGGCAATCGCTGGCAATCATCGCTGCGATATAAATTGTTGGGCCTCTTTGCAATTTCGATTGCTAGGCGGATTTCCTGCGATGTATGGTTTAGATTAGAAGAATAATATTTTGTTTTCCAGACTTTAATTATTTCTATACAAATTAAGATGAACAGGTCTCAAAACTGTCTTTGATATGTTTGTAGATTGATGATGCATGGGTGTTCTCTTATTGAACCAACATTATGTCAAAAACATATATGTAAATACAATACATATATAGTCCACCAAAATATATTATAATTATACAAAACCGACGTCTAAAATAAATATAAACTCACGTATAAAATCAGTATAAAAGACGCTTTATACCCACTACGAACAATTCTTAAAATCTTTAATTGAATAAAAGCCCAAAAGCAATAAAAAGATTTAACTCTCCCAACCAATCTCTCACCACGCAGAGCTCGTAGCTCAAAAACAGTTTATTATAAAAGTTAATACAGTTAATATACAAGCGAGTTTTTGAATCACGTAGTTTTGTGTTGAGTTTTCGTTACAGGATCATTTCCGCGTGTATTGTAGAGATTTGTAGATCCTAGTCTATCAAACCATAGTCTGTAACTATCCACATTCATTGTTATAGAGATATAAAGATCAGATTAAAAATCAATCGAAATATTCTTTTTTTATTATAAAAATACCATTACACGTCATACCATTAATCCAAAAATTATTTATCAAGCTTCGAACACTGTATTCCAGCCGGGATAAAGTCATACTTGCCTTTTTTTGAGTATCATCGCCAATAAACGGATCATTGCTTTGCCATATAAAAATAGTCAAAATATTTATTTCACGATCACATTGTTGTAGGGGATGGGGAGTAGAGTAACAAGTTGAAGTAATATATCTATTATTTTTTTGATGGTACAACATACTAGTTAAATCTGTATACAATTTATAGTATGCATGGTTGAGCAAATATTCCAGAACGGCTTGATTAAGAATGAATAGAAAGATAATTTTTTGGACTGAACATCTATGTTTCCCCAAGGTCATAGACAATTATGTTTCTTGCGAAGTAGTAGATAGATGTTGAATTTCTATTGTCTTTATTTTTTTGTAGAATGTCACGATGTCTCGCCTAGTGCCTATCTCTAAACCTTTTCAAGTGAAACTGAACACATTCTTAACCTACACAATTATTTATACTAAAAGTAAATGCATCGAAGTGTGACCAAGATTAATACAATCATGCATGCTACGCTACAATTCGATTTATGCTACAAAAGTGAAAAGAATAAGAAGAAGATATAACATCAACTCTATTCAAACAACTCTCTTAACAGCCAGCTTATTAGGGTCAAATAAACAACTCGAAGGGAACGGTACAACTGTGTGTATTAGATATCATGTGAACCTGGTAACTGCTACATTGGTGAGACAAAGAGACCCAGAAGCACCAGAAGAACACATTTTGTGGAGAAACAGAGAAATTTAATGCCACCAATTAGGGCCAGACTCATGGACATCACATAAAGTCGTCTGAATAATTCTATGAAAACACCTCTGGGGAAAACGGAAAGGAAATTGAACATCTTTTGCAAGAGATCCTACATCTACACTCAAAGGGAGAATCCATTACTTCTTAGGAAATATAAACGGTATATTTTTGAGAAGACTCGGATTAAGATAAAGTTAAACCACAACAGAACTCTACATTTTTGTGAATTCCTGTCGATATATAAAGAATATATTCCTGCACGGCCTATCAAGAGTTCCTTTTTCCAACCTGGAAACTATGAAAATGAAATACGTCGTCCAAGATCAATAGCTCGCAATATTTCGTAGAAATTATACGCGAAATGGAGGTACACTCAAGAAATCTTTTTATTAGCTTTAAAGTAAAAAATGCTCCAGTTAAGGAGACACAGAGATCATAAGAAGAAACTTGAAACAGGAAACAGAAAGAATATCTCTACCACCACCATTCATATGGACTTCTTGGAATATTGTTTGACAACAGAAATATAAAAGCGAAATTGATAATCGCAAGTACTTCCAGTACTCAAAAAAAAACGCTCGAAAAGGTTTTAACAGATGTTAGGGCAGGAATGTGTTATATAGAAGACAATGAGATGTACAACATTCCGGTAATAACTTTAGGGAGGGAAATTCCCAATAAAAATCCTAAAACATTTGGTGAGCAACCTGCTCTAAATTTAACTGAAAAAAAAGCTTTTGTAAATTCCATTATAATTGCGCCCAATGGGGAAAAATAGACAAAAGTCTGCATCAGACACAGAACTTAAAGCAACTGGATAATTTCTTTTAATTACGCAAGACAACGTATTCTAACGATTCGCCCGCGACAGTAAAATCCATGAACTCTAAACCTATGGACCCGCGAGTGCCCGTCTAACGAAATTGAGGTTTGTGAGTTTAGGATTTATAGGTATTGGGTTCATAAATTTGGAGTTTCTAAGTTTATGGATAAGGGATTTTGGGTTCACTGGTTCTGGGTTGACAGTATTGGGGTTTCTTAGATGGAAATTTATGGATTTGAGTTTCATAGGTATGTGGTTCATAGGTTTAGGCTTCATGGATTAGGGTATTATCGCAAGTGTACCGTTAGAATACGTTGTCCTGAGTTGTTTTAAAAAGATTGTCCAGATCTGATGCAGAATACTAGCTGGAGTCATTCGTATAAAAAAAAAAAATATATAAAATATTTAGTTAAAAACTACTTGGATCGTGTCGGAAAAAATTTTAGGAAACCTACTAATAACCCGCCTGGAAAAGATTAGTAGGAAAATTTTATTATAAGACACAAAGATGTTTTAAATGTTATTGCTCACGTTGGGAATCTATGACCGAGCGCTTTATGGCAACCAACCTCGAGTGACAACCACCCAGGTCTCTCCTATCGATTGTTTAAAATTCAACTGTTCTACGAAAGTATTACGTTCTGATAAGATTGTTGATAAGATATTTTTTTATTTATTTATTGTTGGAATTAAAATTTTTTAATACCTTTAAGTGAGTTGACGAATATAGATTAAAGTAATTGTGTTGTTAAAAATAAATAGTGAAAAATGGTGCAAGAAAAACTAGAAGAGATCTTACGGCAAGTTGCAGACACCGAAAATATCACAAACTATGAGATATGTCCTGACAAAGATGCTTTGAAAGGAGATGGGTTTCTTAGTGAATGTTATACAGGAGAAGTAACCAATAAAGATACAGGGTTAAAGATTCAAACTTACATAAAAGTAGCTCCATCTTACATTCCAGAGTTAATATCAGCAGCTTACTTCAACGAATGCAACTTTTATTCCAAAATATTTCCAGAACTGAATAAGTTTCAAATTGAAAAGGGAGTTAAGATTCCATTTAATAATATTCCCATATTCTACTGTGGAGATGATACCGAAGGTAAACAATATGTAGCAATGGAAAATCTTATATTTAAAAAATACGAAATGCATGATAAAGCGAAGAAAATGAGTGAAAACTATCTGAAGATAATTTTCGAAACCTATGGGAGGTTTCATGCTCTATCTTTTGCATTTAAGGATCAAAATGAAGAAAAATTCTCAGAATTAATGAAACCTTTAAACGATGTTTTTAATAGTATGACAGGAGATACAAGCCCTACTTTTAATGAAGCTTGTAAGGCAGTCAAGGAACTAGATATAAGTATTTATGAAAAAATTGAACCACTCAAAGAAAATATATTAAAATGCTATCGCAAAGCAGCAACATACGATGGAAAGTATTTTGGATTAACCCAAGGAGACTGTTGGTCAAATAATATGTTATTTAAATATCAGGTAAAAATTTAATTCTAGTGAATTCGAATTATAACCAGGCGAGGATACAAGGGGAGGGGGGGCGGTGGTGGCGATCGCCCCCCCCCCCAAGAGATTTGAGTTCAGGAAAATAGATCCGATTTTGCCTCTTATACTATAGTTTATTCAAGAACTAGAGAGAGTAGTAAATCATTTTTTCCCTTTTTTTTCTTCGCAAATTACCTGTATTCTTTAGTCCGGTGTTTTTGGTAAAATCGGTTATATATATATATATATATATATATATATATATATATATATATATATATATATATATATATATATATATATATATATATATATATATATATATATATATATATATATATATATATATATATATATATATATATTTCATAGGAATGGGTTAGAAATCTTATAATCAAAAATACCGGTCGATAATAATGGACTATTTGGGTTAGATAACAATAGATATTTGGATGTGTGAAGTGTTAAAACGGATTTTAATCCATCATAATTTCTTAATAATTCACATACATTAGAAAATATAAATAATTTTGACACATTTAACACAAATCAAAAATTTATTTTTATTATTTTTACTTTTGGCATAGAAACCATTTTTGGCACATTCGTACTAAAACTTAGCCTTTTCCTCTCAAAAAATTCTAAGTTATAATTTAAATACTTACAAAATACCCATTGTCAAAAATACATAAAGTTAAACATACATAAAAAAATAAATTTGTCCATATAATATTATTTTTTTTTGGGCTATCGGTCATTTTATTATTAATTATAAACATTTTTAGGACATTTGACGTTTCAGTTTATTTATTTCTTAAACCACCTGCATAATCACAATTAAACACTAAAAAGGGATTCAAATCTAATTAATTTTTTATGTTACAGAAAATTTAAATAATAAATTGTGTTTACGCTGGTAAACATTGCGTATCTAATTCGTAATCAAAGTCAATGAAGCTATCTTCGCTCAAATTATTTATAATTGGTTCCTCTATCTCACCGATCATGAGATCGAGTTTCCACATTTTCTTTTCTTCTTTTATTATATGGATTTTTCCCAATTTTTCGCAGTAACTTTATTCAAAAAGATCTTTCAAAAGTCCAGTTAAATTACAAATTTTGTAAGTTGTGTTATTTCTAGCAACTCTACCTTTTACTTGAGAGAGAAATTTCCTTCTATAACGGACATTTTCCGAAAGATCTATAAGAACAGATTTCCTATCTGGTTTTTCCTAGCAAAAATTAAGTTCTCTGAGCGACTTTCAGCGCTCAGTTCTTTTAATTTCAGGTAAATCCCGATCTTCAATGATTTTAGTTAGAATTTTGTCGACGGTTGGGATCTGCTTCTCATAATAAAATGTATGTACAATTTCTTTTGTTACAGTTTTTATCTCTTCTTCCAATGAGGTTTTTCGTCTGCCTGTGATCGAATGTGGCTTGGGAGTATTAACAATTCCAGTCGTTTTTTTCTCCTTCAGTATTCGGTACATAGTAGATTTTCCAACTCCTGTCATGTTGGAACACATCTCAACAGAGCTTTTAACATTATTATCTAGATATTGATATCTTAAGGCATCATAAACATTCATCGTAATAAGTTTTTTGTTGTGGAAAAAATGTCCTGATTTAACGATTTTGGAATAAATATAGATGTGGAAGCCATATCTTTTGGGTATCTCACTAATCTCAAATAATATTTAAAAACAAGCACAAACAAGATAAATCACTAAGGACACACTGTAAGGTGTACTTTGCTCACTAACAGGAATTAAATTAAACTATCAGAAATTTTATTGTTGCAGTAAATTCATAAATGCTTATAATATTTAAATATAATTGAATATAATTAGATCTACAGTCCTTAGTTGCCTGCGATACTGGAACAAGTACGTTGAAGGTTTCGGTAACAGTTTTATTACTCTCTTTAGTTCTTGAATAGGGTATAGGAATCTGTATGGTTGAGACCGCCCCTCCTCTTCTCAAGAGCTTTGAGTTCAGGAAAATAGACTCGATTCTTCCTCTTATACTAGGGATGTGTATGCTGCTCGCATCCTCCCTCCCTGTCGGTAACTGGTTTTTTCTTGTGATCACCCCCCTACTCTCCAAGAGCTTCAAATTCAGAAAAATATACCCGACCCTGCCTTTTAGATTAGAAATGGAATGTTGCTGGTGTCGGGTCGACAACTTGCTTTCGCTTACCATACTGTACTTTTGTGATATCACCGCCCCCCTCCCCCCAAGAGAGAGGCACAGACATAGACATAATTTATTGACTACGTTTTTTTAAGTGCAAATTGTAGTAAATCAGACAAAAGAGTACAAGTAAGCTTCCACTAAGTAAATGTGATATACTTAAGTACAAAATACATATAGAAAAAAAAAAGCACAATACAAAAACAATAGTCGTTTATATGTATTATCCTTTCGAGCAGAGAAAAGGAAAGAATATATATTAACGATTTGTTTCCTGCAAATATAACTCTCTGGTCCTCTCTCCATATCCGTTTCGACGACCTTATGGTCGCATCAATGGAGCTGTATTGAACCAAGAGCAACACTCGCAGGATACAACTGCTATATTAAATATAACTTCCAAAGTATGTCAGTTGGATATTTAAAACCTGCAATCTTCGATACTAGACTGAAAAATATCGCCAGTCAAACGACATCTATTACTGCCCTCGATTCATTAGCATGAACAGCTCGGAGCTGTACAGGTGCAAGAAACACTCGCTTTATTCAAGTAGTGCATAAAGCCTCGGCGCTTGTCAGATCTGCTTTCCCCTTACCCCTCAAGCATAAAAAAAAATTTGATGTATAAAGCCCTAACAGCTATCAGTTATCATTTTTAGATGCTATTTTTGGGTAAAAAAACATTTTATACATGAAATGGAGACACAAAAATAAGATTATTTCACAAAATATCGAACTTACCTTCATAGGTTTTTTAACGAATTGCGAAATATTTATGGCCTAAAATGCCATGACACCCGACAAAATTCAAAACTAATAAGTTATAATATAATAGGCGCATCTTAAGAATCTCCTGGGTCGACCGAGTCACAAATAATGAAGTCCTGCGCAGAATGGGAAAGGAGTGCGAAGTGATCAAAACAATTAAAAAACGCAAATTGGAATACTTAGGACATATTATGAGAAATGAACAGCGATATAACCTCCTCCAATTAATTCTGCAAGGGAAGGTGTACGGCAAGAGGGGGCCAGGACGAAGACGAATCTCTTGGCTCCAAAACTTAAGAAAATGGTTCAACATGAGCACGACTGGACTGTTCCGCGCAGCTGCCAACAAAGTAAGAATAGCCATGCTAGTCGCCAACATTCGGAACGAATAGGCACCGCAAGAAGAAGATAATATTTTTACCTTTTTGTCTTCAATATGTTTCGCTATGTGTATTAAAAACACAAATTCTGAAAAAAAATAATTTGTAGGTTATAAACTGTTCCAAGTAATATTTTTACCGCTTTTTTCAGATTTGCTCGGAGCTACTCAGGGTTTGATGCACCTGAGCTTAAAACTCTTGAATCGAGGGCAGTATATATAATCGCCGGAATAATGTGAAAGCTTTAAAAAAACAAAAATTTCAGTAAGAAAGAAAGAAATATATTTGTCGTATTTAAATAGTTGTTTATATGTATTACCCTTTCTAGCAGAGAAAATGAGAGAATACAGACAACTATTTAAGGATGTTCGATGATGCCAGAGGGGAGAGGGGAGGCCTACGTTAAAGTATATGGAGAGTGGCCAACCTATGATAATAAAATAAATACGAATTCTGTTAATGTTTTAAAGCTTTAAAAAAACAAATCGTTTCTTATGGAAATTTAATTTTTTTTAATCTGTTTTTATAACCTCAAATTGTCGGCTCTCCGATAGTGGTTGATTAGTTTCATGTATTGTAATTTCTTTTTTAACCGACTTCTAAAAGGAGTTTCTCAATTCGTCGACTATGTATGTTTTTTTTTCATATATGTATACCGATTACTCTGGAACGGCCGCACCGATTTGTATAAAATTTTTTACGTTATGTAAAGGAAGTTGCTGCAGTGGTCCTATATTTTTTTTGGACGAAATCGGTACAGTAAACTTCAAGATGGCGCTGACAATATGGCGGTCAAAAAAATTAATTATGTCCGATTTTCTCCAAAATTGGTATAGGGGAGTTAACAGGATCGCACATAACAAATCCAAAATATTTTTTAAAAATTCAATATGGCGGATCCAATATAGCGGAGAAAAAAATCAATGCTGTCTGATTTTCTCCAAAATTGGTATGGGGGAGTTTTCGGGGTCGCACATAATGAATCTACAATTATTTTAAAAAAATTCAGTATGGCGGATCCAATATGGCGGACGAAAAATCAATTTGTCTGATTTTTTTCAAAATTGATATGGGGGAGTTTTTGGAATCGCACATTACGAATCTGAAGTTATTTTAAAAAAAATTTAATGTCGCGGATCCAAGATGGCAGATTAAAGATTCTAGAACTCTCGATTTTGTCTAAAATCAATATTGGGGGATTTTTATTAGTGGAATTGCGAATTTAAAATATTTTTTGAAAAACTCAATCTGACGGATTCTATATGGCGTCCTAAAAATTTTACATTTTTCGATTTTCTCCAAAACTGATATAGGGGGTCTTGAGGGTTTAAATTATTAATTTAAAAGTATTTTTTCAAGATTCAATATGACGAACCCAATATAGGAGAATAAAAATTTCACATTTTTCGATTTTGTTCAAAGGTGGCACTGAATCGTTTTTAAGGATGTAAATAGCGAATATAAAATTATTTTAAGAAAATCTAATATGTCAGATGGAATATGATGGTCTAGAAATTTTAAATTTCCGGATTTCATCCAAAATTGGTACTAAGGGGCTTTGAAGGGTTTAGATTTAGATTAGATTAAGATGTTAAAATTACTTTTTTGAAATTCAATATGGCGGATCCAATATGGTGGGTTGTAAATTTTACCTTATTCGCATTTTTTCAAGTCTGATATTATGGGGTTTACGTCTCAAGTTCTTTAAATATTGATATCGGTAGGTTTTGGGGCCTATATTACCAATCTAAAGTTAACTTGAAATTTAAGATAACAGATTTACTATGGCAGACTAATTATTTGTTTGATACAATTTCACTGGTATTTGGAGAACTCTAAGACTTAAAAAATTTTTAGTGGTTCATTTTAGAGTGATTTACAACTTTGGATAAAATGGTTACTTCTTTGCCACCTCATTGCGAGGTACATTAATTTCGATTAGTGCTTAGTTCAAATAATTTATGGATATAATAATGATTTCTAAAACCAAAAACAGAAAAATAATTTTTTTTTTAAATTGAACTGACTTGTGAGCTGAGCTGAAAAGTGAAAACTAACTATAAATTTTCATATGAAATTAAAATTTTTGAAGTAGCGGCCAAATTGTTTCTAAATGAAATAAATAACTACTAATATATACAAATTATGGTTAGAAAGCAATTACAAATAAAGTATTTTTAATCTGTTTATGCAAATCACATTTTGTCAGGTATTAGTTTCGCCCCGACTTCAAAAATTTCAATTTAAAATAAAAATTTCTAGTTATTTTTCACTTCTTTGCGCACTTTTAGAAATCGGTTCATTTTTTTTTTAAATTTTATTGTTTCTTAATATTTTTTAAATTCTTTCGTTATTAGAATGCTGTAACGATATTTTAAAAATATTATCTATACAGACCTAATATAGAGGTATTAAGGATAATAACCTTGCGATAAAGCCTTGAAATATTTTTTGGGTTCAAAATCTGCTTGACATATTATTGCTCATGTCAGTTTAAGACATCTCATGTCAATTTAAAATGATTTTACATATTTCCAAGAATTATCAACTATCATTAAGAATTTTTACTATCAACTTTCACTTGTGAGTTAAACGGCACACTTTACTTTCATGTGTTCATAGTCCCAACTAAAAATGAACAACTATCAATTATCAACTAAGAAGTTGGTCAATTTTTGACCATTTGGAAAAGTCGGTATAATTCATGTCTACTTTCAGAATGGAAGAAAATTTGACAAGTGTAAAAATATAAAAAATAACATTATAACAAATAAAACTTCTTTAAAATCTTTCATTAAATAGTTGAAACACTTTAGAATAAAATTAGTTAAAGAATCACAAATGAAAATTCAAAAATTTACGTTTTACTATTAGGTTAGAATAATATTGGGCGATTTTGATTAGCCATCCATAACTTTTACTAATGTTAAATTTTGAGGTATGAATCACGAACTTTTATTTTGTAGTGTTAGTTTAGTGGAAATTTTTTGTGGCTGTTGATAATTTTTGGAACTATGAACCGACCATTAAAACTCGAACTATGTTAGTGAATTAGGGGGTAAAAGTTTTACTTATTTTACAAGTTATTGTTGCAGGAGAGGTGAGAAGAAAGGCTCTCTATGAATGTATTTTTTTTAGGAAAATGGTAAAATCGAAGACATAAAACTCCTGGACTTTCAGTTGTGCCGACAAAGTACCCCAATCCACGATTTATCATATTTTTTCTATTCTGGAGCATCAAAAGAAGAATTTGATAAACTGGATCAATACTTGGAATTGTATCACAAAAGTTTTTCAGCTTTTGCTAAAGAACTAGGAAGTGATTCAGAAACAATTTTGCCACTAGATGACTTGAAATTAGAATGGAAGAAATACAGCTTTATGGGCATATACATGGCCATTATGCTTTGGCAACACAAACTGACTAGTAAAGAAGATCTTAAAGAACTAACTAGCGGCGATAATGTCGAAGAGAAGTTAAAAGAATCTCTTGATACAACGAAGTATAGTGATACCTTCAAAAATAATACAAGTGATATTTTGATTCATGCAGTTGAATATGGAATTGCTGAATATATTTTAACACATTAGTTGAAAAAGTAGTTTTTTTTTTTCACTTTATTATAATATAACTGATGATTTCTGGTCTTAACAATCATCTGAAGATCGTAATATTAATAGGAAACTATTTTTTTGTGATATTCTTCTTTTTGTCCTTTTTTTCCTTAAGGACTGGAAATCTAGTTTTGATCAAAATCTTATTACGGGTACTGTGTTTTTGGACTTGAGGAGGGCTTTTGAGACTTTAGAGAGAGAAAGACTCCTTAATAAATTATTAAGTATCGGTATAAGGAGTGAAGTGATGCAATTTATGAATAATTACTTAATTAATTGAAAACAAAGATAGAAATGAAATGATGTGGTGTCTGATAAGATTGAGAGCAACATGGGTGTTTCACAGGGTAGTGTGCTGGGTACATTGTTATTTCTTTTATATATCGACGATATAGTGAATATATTTAGTGATTGTTGTATACATCTTTGTGCAGATGATGTTCTTTTATATTTTGCATGTTCTGATGGTGATAAATTAAAAATAAATGTAGAAAAAAACAAATTCATGATAATCAGCAATGAGAATAAAAACTTTTTCTCGCGGAGATCTTATTACTAAACTAGGCAATGAAATAATTGGAATAGTAGAAAAGTTTAAATATTTAGGAGTAATCATAGATAGGCAACTGAAATTTAAAGAACATGTGCTTAATTGAATGAAAATATTCTCTTATAAAATTAATTATATTTAGAGATGTTCTAACTTTTTGACAAGGTGGACTAAAACAATCCTGTTTAACACTTTGGGGTTGCCGCATTTCGTTTATTGCTCCACAATTTTGATCCTGCTTAATCAGAATGAAAAAGCACGGTTTCAAAAACTGCAAAATAGAGTCATGAGAGTTCTACTTTCAGTTACAAGAAGAATATCAATTAATTACATGTTGAGGGAAATGCAATGGTTGTCAGTGGACAACTTTTTTCACTATCAAATATAGATCTTTATTTTTAAAATTAGATCGGGTAGTTATTATATTAAGAATAATAGAAATATACGTGCATATGACACTATATCGAGGAATGACTTTTATATTACTCTAGTATTAAAGAAACAAACAGTAACCTCTGTATTATTTAAAGTTCTAAATAGTTTTAATCGATTACCCACAAATATTAAATCTTTAAAATCTCTAAATAAATTTAAACAGTGTATGAAGCAGTATTTTTTTAATAGGGTCTATTCTTGAAAGATACGTACTTTCATTGTTTTTTTTTTTGGATTTGTGTTAGTTTAGTTTGATATGTCATTGTTATGCAAAGCTTGACGATGTTTGATTATTGTTTGTAATTTTAAAATATGAATTTAGTTGTTAAGACTTGAGTGTAATTATTATATATATATACATATAAAAAAAATTACCGAAACGTTAATGTATTAAAAAAAAATGTAATATACAGAAAATACAACACCACCATTACATTTTAATTGCATTTTTTAACGGACCATAATCCCAGGAGAAACAAAAAAATAAAAAATATTTTAATAAAAGTCCAAGAAATAAATAAGAAATACCTCATATATATATATATATATATATATATATATATATATATATATATATATATATATATATATATATATATATATATATATATATATATATATATATAATAAAATAGAATAAAATATTGGCGAAGCGGACGTGAAAATTTGTCAATCTACATGATTCTCGTATTAAAAAGTACGGAGCACTCCAAAATATGGAAAAACTCCGGGTCCGACAGATGGCGACAGCGCTGTTTCGTCCTAATATGGGACTCGTCAGGCCACCGCAGTCGGTACAAACCATCATCTCGCCTTTGCATCGTATAAAGCTGAATTTATAATCAAAACACAGCAAATAAGACGACAAAGGTGACATCTCGATGGTCCACTTGATAATACAAGAACCACACAGATTAACAAAGTCTGTAAAAGAACCGTCATATGGTGGCGCGACGGTGAATTAAAACAGAAATATGTAAAATCGAGTACACGAAACGCGCTGCCCAACGGATAGGGGTCGCATTTTTCGGTACTGGCAAGCAAGCCAACCGCTATTTAAGCAGCCAAAGCCACGTGCCGTACCAAACGATCCCACCATGAGAGCATTGTTTAGCGTGTTTAAAAGCCAAACAAGTAAATAAATATGTAGATAAGTTTTTGTCCGTGTAATTTAAAATAAAATAGAATAAAATATTGGTGAAGCGGACGTGAAAATTTGTCAATCTACATGATTCTCGTATTAAAAAGTACGGAGCACTCCAAAATATGGAAAAACTCTGGGTCCGACAGATGGCGACAGCGCTGTTTCGTCCTAATATGGGCTGGGCTGCTTAAATAGCGGTAGGCTTGCTTGCCAGTACCGAAAAATGCGACCCCTATCCGTTGGGCAGCGCGTTTCGTGTACTCGATTTTACATATTTCTGTTTTAATTCACCGTCGCGCCACCATATGACGGTTCTTTTACAAACTTTGTTAATCTGTGTGGTTCTTGTATTATCAAGTGGACCATCGAGATGTCGCCTTTGTCGTCTTATTTGCCGTATTTTGATTATAAATTCGGCTTTATACGATGCAAAGGCGAGATGATGGTTTGTACCGACTGCGGTGGCCTGACGAGTCCCATATTAGGACGAAACAGCGCTGTCGCCATCTGTCGGACCCGGAGTTTTTCCATATTTTGGAGTGCTCCGCACTTTTTAATACGAGAATCATGTAGATTGACAAATTTTCACGTCCGCTTCGCCAATATTTTATTCTATTTTATTATATATATATATATATATATATATATATATATACATATATATATATATATATATATATATATAATATATATATATATACATATATATATATATATATATATATATATATATATATATATATATATATATATATATATGTTTATGCGACTTTCACGGATTCCTCCGTGTGAGATGCAATAGCAGTGGATATATCCCCATTATGCCGTTGTAGTGCTGAAATCATATATATAAAATTACCGAAACGTTAATGTATTAAAAAAAAATGTAATATACAGAAAATACAACACCACCATTACATTTTAATTGCATTTTTTAACGGACCATAATCCCAGGAGAAACAAAAAAATAAAAAATATTTTAACAAAAGTCCAAGAAGTAAATAAGAAATACCTCATATATATATATATATATATATATATATATATATATATATATATATACATACATATATACATATATATATATATATATAATTGCGTTCTATAACAATTTATTCTAACTGTGCAACCTCTAACACAGAAAGGATATGATGCAGAGAAGTTTGCATTTACTGTTCGCATTTGATTTCACATATATATATATATATATATATATATATATATACATACATATATACATATATATATATATATATATATATATAAATATATATATATATATATATATATATATATATATATATATATATATATATATATATATATATATATATATATATATATATGTGAAATCAAATGCGAACAGTAAATGCAAACTTCTCTGCATCATATCCTTTCTGTGTTAGAGGTTGCACAGTTAGAATAAATTGTTATAGAACGCAATTTATCCTATTCCACCACCATCGAGATGATGGTCGACCTGTACCACCATACCGAGAAGAAAGTCAAAACTTACCCTCCCCGCCACAGTGATACGGCAGAGGTACATGTTTCGTCTCTATTACACTCATCAGAATTTAACTAGATTTGTAATTTTTTAGAGGTTTTCTAGAATGGATGAATGATTGAATCAATTAAAGGTGGTCACATTTGATCTTCAATGCCTAGGCTTCGTTCGGTCTTTTACATTTATTCCACCATGGCTGCAAGTTATTTGAAGTCAATCGCCTTTACGAATCCAAGCAGCCTTTTATGACGTTTCGATTAGGTTGTATCTCTAATCATTATCAAGTATAAACTGAATGTTTTGTCTTAAGGCTACGAGCTTATATAGGAATTGTGTCCATTAAAACGCAAATGATTTGATATTACAAAGTAGTGGTTGTCAAAGATTAGGTAACTCAACACTGGATTTACTGAGGATTCCCTTATTGTTTTTAATATAAGTTGTTTCTATAAATTTTCTTTTTCTCATGTTGAGTTCGATATATATTGTCGCAGTTTCAGACCATTTTATATGGAGTTGTTTATCCCAGGCATATTCTGCAATACCTGATCTCGACGTTTCACTTTTTTGTGTACGAGTTTTATGTTCGTTCATTCTAACTTCTAGTGGTGGTTTGGTTTCTCCAATATACATTTCACAACATTCTCATGGAACTTTGTAAACATATTCCTTGTTTGTGGTTTTGTTTTTGTTAAATGAGCTTTGAGTGTATTTCCTGATTTAAAGGCTGTTTTTATATTATAGCTGCTGGCAATTTTGCTTATTTTCTCCGAGGTTCCCTTAATGTGCGGAATTGTGAAAAAGAAACGTGTTTCTTGCTGTCCATAGGTTGTTGTTCTAAAGTTATTTATAACACCGTCAATTAATTTAAAGAATGACCATTCTGTTATAAATTGGATTTAATATTTGCTACTTCCCTATCTTATTCCTGTTTATGTCCCTCTCACAGAGATAGCTACACTGATCAATAGACAGTAAAATTTCTACTGAACACTCCGACTCCTGCTCCAGCTCTTTCATCTTGCAGGCGATGTTTCACTTCCGTGGTCAAGCCATTCCATCGAAGTTAGGGATTGCCGGGCACAGTTAGTACTTAGGTGGGTGATTCTTTGGGATGATCGACTGACAGTGGTTCAGAACTTACTTTAAACTGTAAGTTCAGTCGCTAAATGATGTCCGTTATCAACATAATATCTAGTCGAGATCCATCTGTAAACCACCAGACTTCATTATTCGGGAAATTTTGCCCGTCCTCACAATCCTCTCTGCTTAGTAAAAGTTATTCAAGAGAGTGGTTGGGTTTTAAACCCGATGTAATCTGTTTACATGGGGAGTGCTGGACATCTCCCCATCAAGCTTTTCGAAATGCCCCAGGCAACTGAAATGATAAGAAGCCTTCAGGCCTTGGTATAAATGGATAGAAGGTAGGTTTATTAGGACCTCCATAGCTCCATAGTAGGTTTACTAGAACCTCCACATCAAATTATTAGGGTATGTACAATGATGCGAAAGTTCATGTTTCAATAAGAATAGGTGATATTAAAATAAAACGTTTAGTTTATATTTGATAACAATAAGATATACAACCTAATCGAAACGTGGTGCAAACAAATAAAAATAAATAAAATGCAAGTTCGATAACTACATTTTAGTTAACCCTGTAAATGCCTTCGAATTATTCCAGGCAATTTAATAAATTCATTAAATATAGATCTAAAAGTATCATCAACAGGAATACTTCTTAACATAACCCCAAAACTACCTTGAATATCGAAAATAAATGCTAATAGCAACAAGAAAATGTAAGGTTATTCCTTTTATCACCCAGATCCAATAGCTTCGAAATTTTATGCGACAATAACAAAAGTCTCCGATTAGGTAACAAACCAATAACGGCGGCGTCTGCACGAAATTGTTTTTACTGTCCCTTTTCAAATATTGGCCTGCCCTTATGTTGTTATAGTAAGGACCGAAATACTTACTAAGGGAAATGCTTGTGGACGCAGAAAGGCCCTATTATATCATTTTAGGGGTCAAAAGGTATGAAATAATATTTTTTGCTGGATGGGTTTCAATTTCGGGTAAAGTATGCCGTAGATTGGAAAGCTTTTTATAAGCATTCAAAGAAAATTTCTTGGGTGACCTACAATGCGATGACTTCGCCTAAATTATTTGTATATGAGGGATTTCATCGAATATTGTATTTTGCGAAACAAGATAAAAAAATCTTAATCCCATCAAAAATATACTTGTAAAAACTGGACAAGTGTATGTAGGGAACATATCTTAAAGTTCCATGGTAGTTATTAATGTTTGTTATATATGTAATTCTCCTTTCAGGCAGAGAATATGAAAAATATATGTACAAACAGTTTATTTCCTGCAAATATCGCTCTGGTCCTCTCTCCATACGCGTTTCGATCACCTCATGATCTCGCCAGTGGAGCTGTATCGGACCGAGAGCAACATTAGCAGGAAATAACTGATATATGAACCATAAATTTCAAGGTATGTCAGCAGGATATTACACCTGCCGTCTACCAACTTCGATGTCAGACTGAAAAATATCGCCAGTCGAACGACATCTATGAATCAACGGAGTAAAGTGAAATTTTTAAACAATCAAAATTTCAGTAAAAAATAAAGAAATCTTTCTGCCGTATTTAAATAGTTTGTTATATATGTAATTCTCCTTTAAGGCAGAGAATATGAAAAATATATGTACAAACAGTTTATTTCCTGCAAATATCGCTCTGGTCCTCTCTCCATACGCGTTTCGATCACCTCATGATCTCGTCAGTGGAGCTGTATCGGACCGAGAGCAATATTAGCAGGAAATAACTAATATATTAACCATAAATTTCAAGGTATGTCGACAACTTCGATGTCAGACTGAAAAATATCGCCAGTCGTAATATCCTGTCGACATACCTTGAAATTTATGGTTCATATATCAGTTATTTCCTGCTAATGTTGCTCTCGATCCGATACAACTCCATTGACGAGATCGTGAGGTGATCGAAACGCGTATGGAGAGAGGACCAGAGCGATATTTGCAGGAAATAAACTGTTTGTACAGGGGGAGTCAACGATTAGATGAAGTAGATTTGTGCCTTTTCGGTGAAATTAACAAAGAGACTATATTTATTGTTTGATACAGTTTATTTTTACGCAGATTTTAAAAATATTTAGGACTCTACAGGGTGAGCCAAAAAACTAGGACAGCATAAAGTTGTATTTTTTTAAATAGAACACCCTATATCCGAATCGTATTTTCGATTTAGCTTATAATTTTAAATCTTTTTTATTAAGGGTTTACTATAACAAAACTTTATAGTTTCTGAGATAATTAAGTTTAAAGAAAAAAAGTCATATTTCCAAGCATCAATTCAATCCTAAATAACTTTTTCAATTTTGTGACAAATATATTCAAATTTGGAATTTAGCAAGGCCAAGGACAAGTTAACATAATTTTTACCTAATATTTGCAATAAAAGCTACAGGGTGTTGAACACATCCGCTCAAATTTGAACAAGTTTAAATGAATAGATATCTTTTTTTTTAAATGGTACACCCTGTATATTTTCATGATATTTAATAGAGTAATAAAAACCCTAAAAGTTTTGTTCAATATATCCTATACCTATTTATAATAGTTTTTGAGATATTTCAGTTTTTCTTATTTTCCATACTTTTTTACAGAAATAGTCTTCATTATCATAGTAGCCACGGCAAAAACAATGTAAAAGAACATTTTTCTGTGTGTCAAATTTATAACCGCAATCGCTTCTTTTGGTTTTTATGTAGTGTAGTTTGGTTTTTTTTTTGCATTCATCTTATATTTTAAAATGAATTTTCCAAAGAATGAGTTAGTAGCTATGATTTATACAATAGGAGAGGTTCAAAAAAATTGCCTTCTTGCTCAAAGAATTTACAAAATGAAGTATCCTGATCGACGCCAGCCTAATACCCATACTTTTCAAAACTTAATGCAAAGATTTGATTCTTCTGGTACTGTTGATTATCCAAACCGTAAAGTGGTCAACAAACCAGTAACTAATGAAGAAAAAGAACTACAAGTATTGTTAAATGTTCAGGAAAATCCTTATATTGGTAGCCGTCAGTTAGCAGCATTATGTGAAACATCACAATCCACCGCTAATCGTACTACCAAGAAATATAGGTATCATCCATATCAGATGGAATTACACCAAGAATTACATGGACAGGATTTTGAAAGTCGTGTAAACTTTTGTTGTACAATAAATGCGGAGATTCAATTAAATCCAAATTTATTATGCAAGGTAATGTTTAGTGATGAAGCTACTTTTAGAAGTAACGGTGCCGTAAATAGACGCAACATGCATTCTTATGCCACAGAAAACCCATTTTGGATTAGAGAGGTGCAACATCAAAACCACTGGTCATTAAATGTTTGGTGTGGTATTCATCATAATCGAATTATTGGACCCCACTTTTTTAATGAACTACTAAATGGCCATAGTTACCTGAACTTTCTACAAGAAGAACTACCCCAACTGCTTCAAGGTCTCGATAGGGATGAGCTCGACAGTATGTGGTTCCAGCACGATGGTGCGCCTCCGCATTACCATAGTGAAGTTCGTTCGTTTTTGGACCAACGATATCCGCAAAAATGGATTGGACGTGGGGGTTTCATTGAGTGGCCACCAAGGTCTTGCGACATCACCCCATTAGATTTCTTCCTATGGGGTTATATTAAAAATAAGGTGTATGTTAATCCACCAACAACAGTGGAAGATATGCGAAACAGGATTAGGGATACCTGTAGAACAATAACGCCACTAATTTTGTCCAGGGTCCGAGAAAATCTGCAAAAAAGACTAAATTTGTGCATTGCACAAGAAGGTCGTTTATTCGAACACTTATTAAAAAGAAATAATTAATCTCAGTATTTAATAGGTAATTTTTTTGTTTCAATTTAGTATAAAAGTAAATATGTATTTGCCTTGTCGTTATTGTTGTGTTAATTTTTTCACATTATGTTTAATTAAACTATTGCCGTTGTAATATAACGAATAATGTATTTCATCATATTTAACCACATTCTGTTTGTTTCTGTAGTTTCTTTTTATTATTTTACATGGCTACTATGATAATGAAGACTATTTCTTTAAAAAAGTATGGAAAATAAGAAAAAGTGAAATATCTCAAAAACTATTATAAATAGGTATAGGATATATTGAACAAAACTTTTAGGGTTTTAATTACTCTATTAACTACCATGAAAATATACAGGGTGTACCATTTAAAAAAAAAGATATTTATTCATTTAAACTTGTTCAAATTTGAGCCGATGTGTTCAACACCCTGTAGCTTTTATTGCAAATATTAGGTAAAAATTATGTTAACTTGTCCTTGGCCTTGCTAAACTACAAATTTACGTTATTTAGGATTGCATTGATGCTTGAAAATGTGACTTTTTTTCTTTAAACTTAATTATCTCAGAAACTAAAAAGTTTTGTTATAGTAAACCTTTAATAAAAAAGATTTAAAATTATAAGCTAAATCGAAAATACGATTCGTATATAGGGTGTTCTATTTAAAAAAATACAACTTTATGCTGTCCTAGTTTTTTGGCTCACCCTGTAGAGTCCTAAATATTTTTAAAATCTGCATAAAAATAAACTGTATCAAACAATAAATATAGTTTCTTTGTTAATTTCACCGAAAAGGCACAAACCTACTTCATCCAATCGTTGACTGACCCTGTACATATATTTTTCATATTCTCTGCCTGAAAGGAGAATTACATATATAACAAACTATTTAAATACGGCAGAAAGGTTTCTTTCTTTCTTACTGAAATTTTGATTGTTTAGTTATTGGTGTTGTTAGATTTTCCTGCAGGTTTGTTGCACGTCTATCATTGAGTTAACTGTAAACTTTCATCGAAAAAGATCGCAATGATTGAAATATCAGATATTAAATTTTGTTAATCTTACAAAATTGTAAAAGTAACTAAATCATACCTATTTTCGTTAAAAGTACTGTTATGTCTAATATTTTCAGAATAATAAAATATACCTTTCGAAAATGCAGTACTGGCTAGTGATTTTTTAGACAGGTTGTGCCAATATGCGGTGCAAAATACATGATCATCTTTCTGTCTTGAGTCGGACATGATCCATTGATTCCTGTCGATTATGGCGTTCTATTGAAGGTTACGAGAACGACATTACGTTTTGGCTTTTAAGTCACTAATTTTGAAAAAGTAGGGGCACCCAGTTTAGTGGTCACGTAGCCAATCTCTGACGACTCGGTGGCACTGACGTCACGTGGTGGTGAGAAACTCATATTTGGTCACTAGATGCGAGTGTCGAGATTATTTTGTTATGATGTTTTCAACAAATTTAGTGAAAGTGATCCATGTGGGAGCACCAAAGGACCGTATACATCTGACAAAAGCTTGTAAATTGTTAATTTGTTTTTAAGATTTAGTTTATTATTTCGGGGTAGTAACGAGTAGGCAGCTAGTCAGAACTATTTGGCTCTGGATAATAAATAATTAGTATTTCCCTCCAGGGAAAGTGAGTGTTTGAAATAGCCGATCTTCATGAATCGAGAATTGTGATTTTGTGAAAATGATTGCCTCAGTCTTGTCAAGATCCAATTTAATAGATTTCCAGCTGGCCATCGATTTCTCCAACTTATCGATGTCTTTGTAGTCTTCGACCTGGGACATTGTAAACGAAGTGTCGTTAGCGAATAAATGAAATTATATATATATATATATATATATATATATATATATATATATATATATATATATATATGTCGGATATTCTCACGAGTGTGGTGTGTAATCGGAGGTTTTCGGGTATCCCGTGTATGTGCTGACTTTTCGGTGAAATCTCATTCACCATTTTCAAAGCTTACTATCTACGTCGAACTGATTCCTGCGATTCAGTGCTGTCGGTCTCGTGTATACGTCGGACGCGTTCATTTTCCGAATGGTTCTGGCCAATCAGGTTGCGAGACCTGCTGCGCGTCGTCGGTCCAGTGTTTCGGGTTGCGTTGCCAAGTTTTAATCTGTTTCGTTACTGAGTGGTACTGGTTGATGTTTTGTAAGCAGATTTTTCCAAGTATTAGGCACTCGCTGGCTATCATCTCTGCTATTTAAGTTGTTGGGCCTCTTTGCAATTTCAATGGCTTCCATTTTACCTCTTGTGGACAGGTTTTCACATCTCGATAGCATTTTTGTTCCTGAGAAATTCATCTTATGTCCTGTGTTTAATCAGTGTTGGGCCAGAGCAGAAGAAGTTGTTTTTTGCTTGATAGCGTTTATAAGTTCATCTCTTCTGGCGCTTATTTTACGGTTGATTTGGCCTACGGAAGATGAGCTGCATTCTTCGTATGGAATTTCGTACACTCCCTGGTTTTCTAGAGGGATTATTTCTTTAAGTGTTGGCAAGAGATCTTTTACTTTACGGTCTGTGGTGAAAATGGTTTCAATGCTGTGTCTCCTGAAAATTTTTGCGATCTTATCTGTGGTGGCTCTTACATAAGAAATAAAAGCTTTGGAGCTATTCTCTTGATTTTCGCGATTTTTTGGGCTTGTGTTTGTTTTTTAGAGCCTTGTCTATATGTTCTTTTTTATAACCGTTTTTTGTTAGGGTGTTCTGCAGTAGGTTCATCTCTTTGTGGTAATTTTCTTGATCTGTAAGGGACTGCAATCGAAACGCAAGTGATTTCATTACTGCAAATAATTGGGCGGGGTGGTGATGTGAATCGGTGTTGAGGTATCTGTTGGTGTGAGTGGGCTTTCTGCAGACAGCGTGCGAAAGCAAGCCATCCTCTTTTCATTTCAGTAGGATATCTAGAAATGGTAGTTTTCTTTCCTGTTCTGTTTCCATGGTGATTTTGATTTATGGATGTATACTGTTTATGTAATTTAGGAAACTTTCGAGATTTTTTTCTCCATGTTGCCAGATAACGAATGTGTCATCTACGTGACGTAGCCACAGTCGTGGTTTGTGTTAACAGTGTTAAAGTGTTTGATTCAAAGTCGTCCATAAATAAGTTAGCGAGTGTAGGAGGGAGAGGAAGCCCCGATGGGATCGCCGCTATGTATGGAACGAATTCCACTACAAATCTTATTAGCTTCTTTGTTATTACAATCTCTACACCCTTTCTATGGTTTCGGTCTTCGTTGCCAGAGTAAAGAAAAACTTTCCGTGCTCCATAAAGCATTCGTCTGCACCAGGCCACCATGTCTCAGGATGCCCAGGGTATCCAGTTTAAGCCTGTTCGTTTCCAGCACAAGATTCGCCAGTTTCCCAGCTTCATACAGGCTTTGTATATTCCACGTTCCTATCTTCATTGGTCTTCTAAGGCTTGTCTTTCTGCTTGTATCATTCAAAACCATTCCCCTGGAGATACGATTGGGAAACTATTTAAACCTTTGGAAAATGTTGAGTTGAATGTACTCATGTAATTGTCTTGGGAAATGTAATGAAGGTGGTATCCCGTTGCCTTCCTTCATGCCAGTTCTTGGCTTTATTTCGGCAGCCCATTCTAGGTTAGACGCCGTTTGCAACCGCCCAATTTGGGTAGAGACGTTGCTGTTATTATTCTTAAATTATCGATTTAATATCGGGCTACGCTTAGTGATTTCTATCATTCTTTTATAAAAATGTTTCTCTACTGTGACGACAAAGCTCACTTTACCTGAAATTCAAATTTTATTTTTCATATATCTTTTTTGTTTCAACAGTTATTAGAAATAAAATTTTGGAACCTATAATTTTATAATTACCAGGGAAATACATGTATTTTAACTATTGTGTAGCGCTAACGTTATATAATGTAAAAATCATTGCCAATAAGGGAGGGTCCAACCCCTCACAAAATCCCATCAACATCTTGTAAGGTACCTCAGTTCAGATTTATCTAATTCTTGACCTAATGGTGACTGGAGTATATCTATATGCTAACTCATCACAGAGTATATATATATATATATATATATATATATATATATATATATATATATATATATATATATATATATATATATATATATATAAAGGAGATATTCTCGTGATTGGACTAGTCAACTAAACCGAGAGGTTTGGGGCAATTTTACGGCTACAGTCAGAAGGATGATTGGCCAGAAAAAACAAACTGTTTTTCGTTAATCTAATTTTCGAGAAATTTTGTTTCCTTCATCAGGACTCTACAAAAGAGAAAATAAGCTTCCTTTATTCTGTTATAAAATAAATATAAAGAAAACGACCTACAAAAGTGAGTATATAGGTAAGGTCAGGTTTTGTTCAATAGATACAGTCATTGCCACTTAACACTAAGATCACATAATATAAAAAGAAATATTTTACAAGGCAAAAATTCTCTAATTTAATTAAGAACTGATTTTTAGCGTGTGGACGTCGTTGAAACGCCATTTTAAATTTATGAATGAAATTGACAATTTGACAGTTGATGCCAAAAGCCCATTTTAATAGGTAAAGTTTACACTGTCCAAGAACAGGTAATCGTTCTGGG
Organism: Diaprepes abbreviatus; assembly: GCA_034092305.1. Taxonomy (NCBI): domain Eukaryota; kingdom Metazoa; phylum Arthropoda; class Insecta; order Coleoptera; family Curculionidae; genus Diaprepes; species Diaprepes abbreviatus. Next base: position 8,037,211 of record JASJET010000009.1, read on the forward strand.
AGTGGAGGTAACTGTTCTTGAAAAGTATAATGTTATTAAGCGGAAAAACAATGAAAAATGAAAATTATGACTCAAGTGAGTTATAACCATCAAAGCGTAATGCGGTTAGATATCAAGAAAGGCGATCTTCGCACCCAGTTGAACAAGGGTGATAGTAACATTCAGAACAGTGACTAGAAAGTATCCGACTGAGAAAATTGAACCGCGGAGGACCAAGTTTTATCGATTTGTAGTTGTAGTAAGTAATTATATATTATACTGTGGTTTTCTATGTCTCCTCTTTTGTTTATGGAAAGTGGTTCGTTGTTTATGTGAACCATTTCTGGGAAAACACTTTTATGAAAATTATTTTCTTTTGCTACGATTTTCGGTATCTCAAAGAACACAAGAAAACGCTTCTCTGTTACAATTGGTGTTATGGGAACTTATTCTACCTGAAAGATTTCTAGAAGTTTGGCCTATATAAACTTGATTACAGGCGTGGTATATTATAAATCATGTTCTAGTTTTCTTTCAGTGAGACAGGTGTAGAGTAGAGCGATTGTTTTAACTTGTTTGGTCACAATTTTAATAGAAGTTCCATTTTGGAAAACTTTTTTAAATCTAGGAGTTAAATTTTCAGTAAAGGGCAGCGACGTGTAGGTAGGATGTTGAATCACGTTGTTGTCTTCAACTAGTAGTGATAATTGAGTTGTTTGTGTATGTATCAAAGAAGGTTAGCTTACTCTTTTAAAAATCTTCTCTGGTATGTCATACTGTATGCTATATAAGAATATATTGATTACAGAAAGCGGGTATGAATTTTGGAAGAAAATTATTTGGATGGGTAAGTTTAATTGCCCTCCCTTTCATTCCCAATATGAGGGGCGCGACGAAAGAAAACAATAGAGCACTAAAGAAATATCACTATTTCTTGTCATTTTACAATTATTATTTGAAAACTTTGGCAAAAGAGTGCAATTTTGCCAATATGTATTAACGACGATATAAGACGACTTTCGAACAACATAATTTGGACTGATAAAGCAAAATTTACGGAAAATAACGTTTTTAACAAACGACATTTCCATTTTTGGATTGTAAAATTTTCAAGAAACCTAGCAATTTAACGTATTTTGTCCTGTAAGAAATGATGGAATAGTAAAACTACATTTTTATGAAAAAAATTTGATTGGTAATTTATTAATAATACAAATTAAATTATGTTCCCATTTTCAATTATGTGTTAACTTTTGAAAGTATTTAAAATTCTAGAAGAGTTAGACAATCAATATTTAAGCAATTTATCTATGGCTGAACACAGGCAAATTTTTTATCAACACGATGACGCTCCACTACACAGAACCATTCAATTTACCAACTTCTTCCAAGTAACATTTTATGACAAGCGGATTGTCAACTATGGACTATTTGTAACCTCCTCGTTCTCTTGATTTGACTGTCTGAGATTATTTTATGTAGAACATAATAAAAAACATCGTTTGTTGTAATTCAGCGACAACGATGGACGACTATATGGTAGGGGTAAGGGATGCGTTCGAAAGCGTAACATCAGATTTAATTAGAGCGGTCACATACGAGGAACTAAATCGGAGATGCGAAAAATATTTGGACATTTATTAAAATAGGTTCTTTTCCTGTGTAGGTAAGCCGTTTAGCATTTTTATTATACAAAAACGTTAAATTATGAGTATTTCAAAAACTGCAAAATTTTGGTTATACAAAGTCACCCTTATTTTTAATGCTAAATAAGATTATAAAAGTAGGCTTTAAAATTTAAAAAATAGACCCTTAACGATTTTTCAAGTTAATAATTAACGTTAGTTTTTGATCACCTTGTATTTATTTATTTATAAAGTGATTGTACCAATTATCAACACTGACCCATTTATCGACAGTTTTGCAGAATTTCTTAAATAATAAGATATGTGATTCATAAAAACTCTTTTACAAGACTTTATATTAAACTTTTACCTTTTCTAAGCCATTTGGCAACATTGTCTTAACAATCGCTTAATCGGTTTTTTTGAGTTGCCGCATATAAAATGGTCACTTGTCAAATTTCAGTCAGATAGTAGAAATCGATGTTCCGAGTGCTAAGAAAAGGGTTTTTAGGTTTTTACGTTGTATACTTTTCATATTTAATTATAAAACTTTATAAATCTATTATAACATATTTTAATAGGGTTTATAATTGCTAATTAGTTGAAATAAAGCGATTTTTGCAACAAACCATTTAAAAAACGAGGTATCAGTGTTTGGTACTTTGACTCAATACCTTGATCCAAATTTCGACACTACTGTTGGTAATTAGGATTTTATAGTACTTAAAAATTAGTAGTTTTTTCTGTCTAAAAGGTTAGTATTTTCATATTTTTTTTTTGGAATTTGAGAAAAAAAAATATTTTTTTACTTCATACCCAATTATCGACAACACTTTAACTAAAAAACTAAGGTAATAGTACGTTAGAAATATTATGCCGGTAATACGTACAATCCATATGACGATAATTTGGATCTATATTGCAAATTCATAGATATTTTAATTTTTTAGAGTAAACAACGGCTGAGGCAAAAATAAGAGGATGGTTTAACGAAATTTCCCAATATTTAGAAGCGAATGGATTGGCTGATATAACAAACGAACCTGCAAGAGTGTATAGCTGTGATGAGACGGCTTTGTATCTTAACCTAAAGGATGACAGAATTATTGTAAGAAAGGGTGAGAAAGCTGTTTATACATTCATCAATAACGAGAGAAAGAGTGTCTTACGGCATTGATAACATGTAGTGCTGATGGTCAGATGCTACCACCGATGGTAATGTGTAAGTATAAGAGAATTCCAAAGACAAACAAAAACAAGCACAAATGAATTAGAAAGAAACCTACAAGTTTTAGAAGAAACATCACGAGAAGCAAGTGTTGCTTCCAACCAAAATGAACGTTCAACTGAAGAGTCTAAAAGTGAAGCGGTATTAATTCTAATGCTATTGAAGAAGTAGATATTGGTTTTAATAATAATACTAAGGCAGAGACAAAAGTAGCAAAACAATGTACTGACCTTAACATTTTAGAAATTACTCAAAAAACGCCATAGAAGATGTTTAAGCTTGACCAGGAACTAAAAGAAAACCAATCACCAAGTTTATCTTCTACTTCAATGATGCTAAGTAATATTCCCACTCCATTTAAAAAGTCTCTGTTTTGACCTGAACCAAAAATTTCAAATACAAAGAAGAAGTCGAAAGTGAAAATGCCTGCTATAGCTACATCAAAACAATGGTAACAATATCAGCAACGACAAGAAGAAAAGAAAATTAAAGAAAGTAGAATTACAGAAAGAAAGAGGAAACGTGGGGAAAAACAAGAAAACGTACGAATAAGGAAAAGCAAAAAAATTGAGTCCGAAAAGAAGGATTTAACAAATGATGATGAAAACTTGTGCTAGAAAGCTATTAATACTTCAGATCTTACAGCAGAAGATTATGTTGCTGCTAAATATAATAACCAATTTTTTTCCTGGACATATAATTGGTGTTGTAACTGATGATACTCTCAAGTACCAAGTCAATCATATGGAAAAAAATGGATTAAATTGGATTTAACCAGTGAAGAAAGACATAATGTGGAACAAAGAAAATGAAATCGTAAAAAAGATAAATAACTCTACAATAAAAAATAAAGGAGGATTATATACCATTAAGGAACTCTCAAGTTTCAGCTGTTAAAAAGTTACATCTTGTTTTTGTATAATATTTGCTTATTTTAAATATGTACTATGTTCTGTTGATCTTATTTACTTTTTCGCTACTTGCACTTTTATTTTGTTGAGTTATTTTATTCTATTTAATTAAAGTAATACAACCACTGTTTCTGTCCTTTATATTACTTTTTAAAATTATTCATAAAATTTTTGATGTGTCGGTGATTGGCTCCTATTTGTGTCGGTAATTGGAACATAGTCTGTTCGGAACTGTCGATACAATCTGTCTTTTTATAATAAAGTTATTTTTTAAAAATATTTGTCAATTAATATGTTGTAGGCAGTATAACCAAACATTAGAGTAATACTTAATACAGGGTGTCTCAAAAGAAAGTACACATTTGTTTTGCTTATTGCGTGAACGCAACTATTCCGAGCGGCGCGGGGGGTATGTCAATCGGTAGCCTGGCTCTTGGGAATTTAGTCGCTATGAAGCGTTTCTCGGGAGCGGATCGTGCTTTGTGCGTACGTGAGTTTTACAAAAACGGTAATTCGGCGACTGTAGCGCGTAGAAAATTCTGCAATTTTCGACATATTCGTCACTTAAATGATACGCTAAGCGCTCGGCTTATTGGAAAATGGGTCCAGAAGTTTGAAGAGACCAGTTCAACACTAGATAAACCAAAATCCGGGCGTCCGAGGTTTTCGAGAACGGTCGAAAACGTAGAGAGTGTTACTCAGTCTGTTCGTGACGACCCAAACGTTTCGATTCGTAAGCGTGCTGTTGCTTTAAATGTGCATAGGTCATCATTATTCCGCATTTTACACAAAGACTTAAAGCTGAACCCCTATAAAATTCAGTTGGTGCAAGAACTGAAGCCTCAGGATGCTTGACTTCGTAAACCAGATGACTGAACGCTTTTCAACATCTTCTTTTCGGATCAAGCTCATTTTCATCTTAATGGTCATGTAAACAAGCAAAATTGCCGCTATTGGAGTGCAAACAATCCAAAACACAAACATCAGAAACCTCTACATTCGCCGAAAGTGACTGTATGGGCTGCGATGTTGGCGCGAGGAATTATCGGCCCGTACTTTTTTGAAGATGAAAGCGAACGCACAGTAACAGTGACTTCAGAGCGGTATGTGGAGATGTTAGACGACTTCTTCGTGCCTGAACTGCAAAATTTTCCTGGCTCTAACCAAAGAACATGGTTCCAGCAAGACGGAGCAACTTCACACACGTCCAACATGTCTCTGCCACGAGTGCGTGAAATTTTTCCTGGCAAATTGATCTCAAAGAAAGGTGACATAAGTTGGCCTCCACGCAGTCCTGATTTATCACCTATGGACTTTTTCCTATGGGGTTATGTCAAATCAAAAGTTTACGCCACAAACCGACTTCCCTGCACAATTAAAAGACAATATCCGCAATGAAATGGCAGACATCACGGAGAATACCTGCCGAGCCGTCATGGGCAATTTTAGTGCTCGATTAAATGAATGCCGTGAGCGCAACGGATTACATTTGGACGATATCATTTTTAAAAAATAAATTCCCAAACAATGTATTTTAATATGTAATAAACATTTTTTTAATAAAGTCCTGACTTTTTTTTAAATCCATTTTTTAAATGTGAACTTTCTTTTGAGACACCCTGTATATCTTCACAACAAATCTGACGTTGATATCCTAAGTAAAAGTATTTGTACCATGTCATTAAGTTTGAAGTATGTCTTAAAGTGTCGATAAGTGGTACAACTACCGTATATATTTTTTTATTTATATCAACACCGTCCACTAACCTCGACACATTTATACCATACAAAAATATATTTTGATGGGGTTAATAATTTTTTAAGCCGCACATAAACAGGATGTAAATCTAAAGAACTTGGTTTACGTTGCGACGTTTCCATAACGACTCAACTTTGTTTTTCCATAAAATAAAACACGATAATTAAAAAATACTTTTAGACAGCTTTTTTTGTTTAATGCCGTAGCAGCACGACCGAATTCGTATTCAACAGACAATCGTTTTTATTAAAATAACATCTCCCGGAGCCAAAACAAATATTTGACAAAGAAGGTAGAAAGCCTAAGAAAACTCTCACCAAGTTATTAGATTAGGCTGGCCCAGATGTGTTCGGGATAAGAAATTTAAGCGGAATAGGACAAACGGGGCTGTGATAATCGATGATAATTGTTTGTTAAGTAGTATTAAATTTGGTTTCGGCTATAAGCAACTGGAAATATGAACTCACTGTGTTAAATTATAACCTCGATATATACTTAACACTAAATAATTAAGATTCATTTAACTGGGAAACAAGGAAAAACAAAGATGAACTAACTTATGTCCAGATTTCACTAAATATGTCACAATGGTGTGAAACACTATACAGGGTTGTTTGCATCTAAGAGCCCTATATACAGGGTGTCCGGAAAATACGTGTACAATATTTGATGACAGATTTTTAACGTCAAAATAGGTCAATCCAAGCCAACTTAGTTAAATTCGATACTGCGTCGTTTAGGCGGTAGAAGACGTGAAAGCTTTTTGAAAACATGATAACTGAATTCATGAGTTTTGGTGACTGGTCTAACTCTATAATATGACGTTTTCTAGCTGTATAGCAACCGGCTATAAAGTAGTGCAAGTGTTATAAAAGTGACGACTTATGTAAACATCACTTCTGATTTTTTATGCCATCAACGTCACGACAACCTAAATATTTCTAGTGGATAACACCATGTAGTTAGAAGCTTTTTTCCTCTTGAAAAATTTTCATTCGATGAACAGTTTCGCCAGAAAAAAATACTTTTAATGGCATGCATATTCCAATTTGCTGTAATAATAAAACAATTTTTGAAAATAAATGTAGGAAGTACATGTTTGTGTTTTAAAAATAAAAAAAAACTAATTAAACAGAAAATATAAATTTACCAAATGTGTAAAATGGACGCCATTTTGTTAAATACATTTTTTAAAAGATGAAATTGGAGGCTGAATGGGATGTCAACTTGCACACATATGTTCTAGTCGCCTTTTGGTTTGACGGTATTTTATAGCAAGTGAGTATCCTTTAAAATAAATAGTGTAATTCATAGACTTAGCCAAATGGCTTTCATATTCCCTCTAGAGAAAATTCACTCATCCTAGGTATACTCAGATATGTTAAGGATGGAGCAATGTGGGTCCCTTTCCACGTCCATGCATTTTCCATAAACTGCTGGACAGTTTAAGCAGACCCAGGTAGCAATGCCTTCGCTAAGACCAGTGCTGGGCCTTTATCAATTCAATTTTCAATTAATTAATTAAATATTATTATTTTTAAATCGCTGCTGCGTTGTTTATTAACATTAAGGAATTATTTAAGTAGGAACTCATAGGGAGATGGTTAAACTATTGTATGCAGCAGTTTTTAACTCAATTAATTCAAAATTGTTGATGTTGCAATAGTTTGAAGTTGTACCTACTCAAGAGTTAGAGAGCGAGCAGTGGAGCGGGCGTTCTTTCAGCCAGCGGCGCGTTGAAAAAAACTCGGAAAAATTTGAATTATCTTGGCGAATATTGGTCGAAGAATCTTTTTTTTAATTAGTGATTTCTCCACGAGATATGATCAATGAATGATAGGCTTTTATAATCAAATTATTGTTAAATATAGCAATAAACAAATTTCTACACGTGCATTTTTAAATTGCGAAAAAAATGTTTCAGTGATCAACAGTATACTACTAATTAGAATATTAAAACTCAGATTGATTTTTAATATACCATTAACATTTATGGAGTTATAGCATGAAAGAAATGCGACTGCCATTTGCCGTCAAATTATTGGTTGTACAAGAACAACACAAGTTAATTCGCGTGAAGGTTTTAATTAGATTGAATAAAACAAGTTTCTCAAAACACTTAGTCTATTAACAAAATAAATAGAATAAAACGGACTATTTACAATGAGAAACTTAAGACTAATAACAATTACGAAAACTAACATAATTGCTCTTCCTGGCCTTTATTTAACCAAAAACTTAAAATCCAATTTTGAAAAAACAAGTATAAATAGCTTAATAAAATATTAAACAAAAAAGAAAATAAAACGCGAAAAACAGCTATTTATATTACTTAATCGAACCGTATGAACATCGCGAAATGCCCCACTAAAATAACACATGATACTCCTTTAACTTCCGAATTAAATCAAAAACAAATCAAACAAGAAAACCTTCATTTCCGCCAAATATACACTACGGCACTGGGCTTATAGAATGGTACCGATCACCCTTATTCGAATTTCAGATTGGAACTAAAATTTACTATTCCTTAAAAGAGTGTATTCAAATCTTACACCCCCCTTCCCCCCCCCCCTGCCGACACCCTTCTGTTCGAAGATTTGGGAGTTTTCTTACTGAGGGCGTTAGCTGTACCATACCGGATGTTTGATTCACGAATTGACCTGTGAGAATCTTAAGCTTAATTTTTATATAACACAATTGATAAAACTATTCTATTTCTTTCTATAACTAAAAGAATATATGTTAAAGACTGTAAAAAAAACTATTCACTTTTCTTGGCTGTTTTGGCAATAAACATCTTAACTCATTATTTCTTGTGAATAGAAAAACAATTATTAATCACATCTGGTTTTATATACTTAACCAGGGCAGGATTACTTAGACGGATTTATAGGCAATTCTAAGAGAGGGTCTTTTACGTCTACATAAATTAACTGACTTTATGTATTTTTTTAAGAAAATATTTAAACGACAAAGATCATAAAAGTTAAGTTCGATAACTGATTTATTTATCCTTTAGACTTTCGTGGATAGTGATAAAAAAATATAACTACCCTGTTCCCACGGCATACCTATTCACAGAGTGATTATTTAATTATTCATTTTAACAGAATATAGTTGACAAATGAAAATAATTAACATTTGTTCCATTACAATGCTATATCTCGATAAATATTAATGGTATATTAAAAATCTATCTAATTTTTAATATTTCTAATTAATAATATACTGTTGACCATTGTAACAACTTTTTCACAATTTGAAATGCACGTAAGTACGGTAAATTATAACTATGCATAAAATGTATTAAAGTACAATAATTTGTTTATTGCTATGTTTAACAATAATTTGATCACAAAAACATGTCATCCATTGTTCGAATTTGAAGCGTCCGAGTCAAGTTTTTTTCCGCGCGCCGCAAGCTGAAAGAACGCCCCCTCCACTGTTCACTTTTTGACTCTCGAAGTAGATGCAACTTTAAACTATTGCTACATCAACAATTCTGAAATAATTGAGTTCAAAATTACTGCATACAATAGTTTAACCATCTCCCTATGAGTTCCTACTTTAAAAATCTCTTAATGTTAATAAACAAGTTCGCGGCAATTTTTTGAAAAAAAACTCTATATCAGCTTCTAATAGTCATACACAATTTTTTTTTCAAAATGTGCGTCAAAATCTCAGCTATTGCGTCCACTTATCGGCATTTCGATATTAACAATTGTCAAAGAGTTATTCTATTTGTTTATAACGAAACAACAAACCCCAATTTTGTTAATCTATTTCAACAATTTAAGATCAAAAATTTATTTCGTCCTTTTTTGTTATTGTTAGTATAAGTCTGGAACTTTCATTTGCGTACCTGCAAACAGCTGTACGATCTCTAGATCGCTGAGAATAAATAATCAAAGAAAACATGAAATATTATAAACAAATTCACTGTGCAAAAAACAATTGAATATTTTTACTTAAAATTTTACACGCTTATTATATGTAACAAGGCCCCCTTTAGTTATAGTATAAGTGAATGCAATATATTTTTCTATCGTTTATTAACAATTGAAAAAACAGTAATTTTATGTGGCC